>OX637785.1:600000-1121550 GCA_951802395.1 Volvariella surrecta
GCGGCAAACCCTGTGATAAGTTCACTTCATCAGCAGAGTGAAGTCAGTGTCGGTTGAGTATTGCGCTTTGGCAAGTAAAGTGTTGACCCTTTTCATCCCATGGGATTGGAGTCTGTGGAGCTGCCTGCATGCCAGAAAACGTAACAATGAGCATGAATGCAGAAGATGAGGATGCAACAGCTTACCTCCAGATGACATTTGGTATAACTCTGCCCTTCCTACAAACCCACAGCTTACATTTTATCCCAAAGTTACATATTATTCAGTCAATGTCCCCATTCTGCCTGTTCTCGTTCCTGACGCGCTGGCTGTGCGATTTGCCGTCTTAACAGTGGGGGTGGAACCAGCAGGGCTCACCAAGTTGTCCAAAGATGGGGATAGCGCAGCAGAGAGGGCTTTGGGATTGAGGTGGTGAAGAAGTCCTTCAAGAATCAACTGTGGTAGTGGTGATTTCATGGCGCGGATTTCTTCATTGGAATGAGAGTGATGAATCATATGTACGGGTGTTTCCTGAGGTGATGGAGAAGCCGCATTTGTAACGGAGAGATGTTGCAGCTGGATGGCGGGGGGTGGCGTTGGTAGAAAACTGGCTGAATTGGCAGATGGTGCTGCAACTGCGAATAATTGAGTCAGTAAGCAACATCTGCAGGGATTGCAAGGACGCACAGGGCTTGGTGAGGCGTGGTTTGGCTCGGCAATATGAACACCCAATGTGATTGTCGAGCAGAAGGGCAACATCGAGTTCGCCATTCGCCAGCCAGACGAAACGGAGCATGAAGACATATTGTTTAACATGCAGGGTGACAGAATGTGTCATGTCCACATCGCTAACACACAAACAGGCAGAGTCACCATCGCAGCGTGAACCCTATGGTTAGATCCTGCGCGTGCAACAGTTGACTTGCGCCTGCATTACGACGGTGCTCCCCAGCGAGATCGCTCATCACCCAGTTCGCAGCACAGGACGCGAGTTGCGAGTTGCAAATGAGGTCAACGAAGTTACTGGATCGGGCAGACGCAGATTTGTTGCATTCAGATGTACCGGCCGAGAAGCCCGAGTAAACATTTTATTCCCAGGAAACTGGTTTGAGTATAAATCACTCAATTGTAGTAGAGATGGTTGCAGTTCGAGATACATTTATAACTAAATGCATCGTCGCCATTTTGGGGGTTCCGCAAAACCAGAGCGCTCAACAAACTAGAAATCACATATGGGCGGTGTTTAACCTTTTGAAAGGAAGCGAGAGTGCGAGACGTATCCATAAAGTTGTGGATAGTGTACATACAAAATGCCATGGAAAGGGGGTAACTTGTAACCATTGAAAACTGCGAAATTGCGTACTTGGAGTACTCGGAGTGATGCATATATACAAGATAAGTGGAAGGGGTGTTTATCGTAGGATCGGACATGGATAATGCATCCATCTATCTGCATGTACTACTAGGATTTGTATCAAAAAAGTGTAACGAATGAACAGAATAACTGTATATGAGCGGGGAGAGAGAAAAGTTGAGGTGTATAAGGGTGTATTTGGACAGTTCAAATAGAATAGTAAGACAAAAGGAAGAGGGAAATTGTAAGTAGGTACGTAAGGAACAGAGGCGCAGGTACTAAGCAACGAGGTATACAGGTTTTCAAGAGCAGTTAAAATGATGCATGAGAGAGCAGGTATTGATATAAGTAAAGTAATGAATCCATCCATTCATCTGGTTATCCAATCATCCCTTCATGCCATCGTCCAATGTGGTCGTAAAACGTGGCCAACGGCCCTCATCAACATTCAACGTTTGCATTACGTACCGTTACCATTAAGGGCACCTACGTTCGTGTTTGCGGCATGGTTATGGTTTGCTTGAGCATGACCGTTCGTCATTGGAGCTGCTGGGGGGGGGGAAGCCATAGACATGGGCGACATCATCCCAAAGCCCAATGCCATAGGGTCAAAGCCAGGCGGTGGGAGCATAGGAGATACCCCAGCGCTAGGAGGATTTCCTCCATGAAGGTCCAAATTCAATCCAGCTAATCCATGGCCACCACCCATGCCAGGTATAAGTACAGGTCCCGAAAATCCATTAAATCCCGTTCCAAGGACTTGTCTCAAGAGCAATTCCACGTTCTCCCTGTCCTCCTTCAGCCTCCTCATTTCTTCGATCCATCTTGATTCTCGTTGTTCGTAAATTCCTCCTAGAGCTCTCAGACTCCCCAGAGCAGTGTTCAAAGCCCGACGAAGTTCAAGTTCGTTACCGTTGCCGCCATGTTCAGTTTCAGATCCACCTGTTTCAGACCCTTCACCTGTGGCGGAAGAATTGCTCCCGTTAACAGATGTATGGCCGGTCATAGATGATGACGATCCAGGAACAGATCCGAGTGCCTGAAGGATACTCGGGTTGATAAATCTATCACGAAGGGATTGCGTATGAGAACGAGTGTTGCGACGATGAGTAGCAATCTTGGAGAAATTGCGACGAAGGTCTTTCACTTGAGGTGAAAGAGGAGAATGGGGATGTCGGCGACGAATTGAACGAGATTGAAGAGAGTAGAGCTTGGTTGTGTGTGATGGAGAAGCAAGCAAGACCATCGTGGCATCTGTTTGCCTGTCTAAAGTAGTGAACTAAAATGATGTGAGGACATTGCTTAAAAGTGAGAGAAGGTAAACGGTACTGACAGCTTCACACAATGCTTCCCAACCGACTTCCCATTTCCTTCTTCGTTTCTCCATCGGTTTCACGAACGAAGGATGGTACTCCAAGTCCAAGAAGTCCAGGTCGTCATCGTCCTCTTCGTCAACCCACTCCCCGGCACCGCCGTCATCGTCACTCCCCATAACTGTGATCGATATATTCCCATCATGTTGTCCAGGCCCTGTTAACCAGTCGTATTGTACGGTCTCGGCAGCTGTTGACCCACCATCGCCATCACCTCCTGTACCTCCTCCACTACTCTCGCCCTCATCCGTCAAATGATGCGCATATCCATCTGTCCGACTGGCGCTTCGGCTACCATGGGGATTATCCTCTCCAGCAGTCTCCTCACCAGAAGAACTCAGTTCTGGACTCGTTTCTCTAGGTTGAGTACTCTCCACTCTTGGAGGAGGTTTCCTCGCTAAAGTCGTTAATGTCTGTCTCCTTAGATCCTGAGGTTTGTCTTTCTTCTTCTTTGGTGGGACAGGAAGCGGAATAGGCTCATGGCTAGGGCTGGACTGTGTACTCCTAGTTTCGTGGGGCCTCCCCAGTTGTCTTTTGGCGTACCAAGTCGCCCACGGTTGGAATATCCCTGGCTGGAATGGCGTTGTTGATGGAGAAAACGTCGAGTCCGTCATGTGCCCAGCACCATTATAATTCATAGCATAGGTCTGCCATTGTCTCGCTACTTGTTCGTATACTGCTGAAGGGTTCGCAGGATCGTAATGAGAGGACAGTCGGTTAGGGTTGGTTCCTGGGTTGCTGCCACTATAAGATGCTGGTCGACGAACGTGGGTGAAAGGGAATGGGAAGGGCGATCCAGCCGGAGGTATGGGACTGAAGGGTGGCATTTCCATGCTGCTTCTTGCATCAGTTGCATAAAAGCGACTTAGCATTGGTAAGGGAGAAGGGGCAGCCGTTTGACTGTGAGGAGTTGGAGGAATAGGCGCATCTGGGCGAGGAGATTGCAAATAAGCATGGATATAGGAAGAGGTAGGATCCTCAAAGTAGGGGATGTCTTCTGGGTACTGATAAGTGGGATATACGACAGGGGGGCGAATGGGGCGTTGAGGATGCGGCTGTGCAGGAGTAGGTGGAGGTCGTGTGGCTTGTTTAGGGATTTGTAGTGCTGAATGCGCAGGTAAATGTGGCTGGGATTGGGGTTGAGGTTGGGGCTGAGGCTGAGGCTGAGATTGCGCGGAGGGCGGTGGTGGTTGTGCTGTCTGCACTTTTGGTTGAGGACGTCGACCATCTGCATACTGCAGTGGAGGCCTTTCAGTCTGCGGGATCGGCGGTGAGAGTTGAGGAAGTGCATCCAACATGGAATTTATGGCCGGCATTCCGGAAAAATCTCCCGAAGCATTCCTAGTCTTGGTATGTGTGGGACGAACTGCAGGGCGCATATTACCTACATTGGCAGTCTGGTGAGGATAATATGTATCATCGGGTAATCCCGCTGCAGTGGAACGTGGGGTATGCCCCTCACTTTCGTCAGTAGATCGATGTTGATTGATGTCCTCGTGTTCAATTGAAGAACCCGCATCATCAGATCGGCGGAGGGATCGGCTATCTAAACCGCCACCATGAGGATGATTTGCATCGTAGGGTGAAGTATTTCCGTCAGGATTTAAATCTGAAGAGGGAAGAGGAGACCCTGAAAGCTGGGAGTCGCTTGCGCCCCAAGAATCGCGATCGCGGCCGCTGATAGTCTTTGTAGAGGAAGTAGCAGGCTCATGCTCATCCTCTAACTCTTCATGGACAGGTATGAATCCACGATCTCGATCTGGAGTACGGGTCGATGCCTGTGATGGTGGACTGTGACTCGTTACACCTGGATGCATGGGGCGATTGTCGTTGATGGCGGCATTTGGACGACGTTGAACAGGTGGCGAATCGCGAGAGTATGGGGCGTACGAAACCGAGCCATCTGGGCCGAAACTCGGAGAGATGCGGTGCTCTGGGCTACCGGAGTGAGAGACCGTTGCATACGGAGGGGCAGGTGGAGACGTTGGTTGTTGTCTATCCCTGGTTTGAGGGCTTTCCCGAGCCTGCTCCCTACTCCTGCGCTGCTGACCATTTTCCATATCTTTCGGCGGGGAAGTTCGATCAACTCCGCGGGTACGATCAACAGTTGCTTCTTTGGGGGGAGACTGAGAATCGAATCGTGGATAAGCAGGAGGGTAGTTTGAGTTTACTTGTGTGAGATTCTGGCTTTGTGTTGTACCTGGCGCCTGGTGTGACTCCACGCGGTCTGCATCGGGATATGGCTCAGGTGACAGGTCCCATTCAGCGATGTTTTGATACTGTGAATGGTGAATGGGACGGGGGTTGTGGGTTTTGAGCGTAGTTGATGTAGCAGGTGAGCTTCGACGCTCAGCGTTAGAATCTCGAACATTTGGAGGGGTATGTTGGGGTGGTGTTGGAAGCCCTCGTTGTATGAGGGGAGGAGCAGGTGACATTACGCGGACGGAGTTCGCTACGGGACTGCCTTGAGACTGACTCTGGGGTTGTTGGTTGACACCGCTGGCAGCAAACATCTGCACAGCAGAGTTTTTGGGAGCTGTGGGCTGAGCTTTTATGGCACGAGTGCGGTTTGGCAGGAGTGGTTCAGGGGAGCTATCAGGAGGAAGGCTGTTATGCAAGACTCCTGCAAAAGGCCAGTCGTGAGTAAATTGAAAATAGCAAAGACAAATGTGGCTAGGTCAGCCAGAAGAGTGCTTAAAAATTGTGGGGTAGAGCTCTCGATGGAAAGACAAGAAGCACAGGTGGGTCTCTGAGAGCAAAAAACAAGGCGATTGGGGTCGATGTGTGAAAGGATCATGTAACAATAGACACGATTGCCGATTGAGGCTGCAAAATAAAGCACGCACCCTGCGCTGATGGATGGATAGGGTGCTTATTGATGCGCGCCCGCGGCTGCGGCAGCTGATTTGAGATTGGGAGCAATGGCTCCATCGTCAAGGATGAAAGCTGAGAGAAAAGAGGTGATGCACCTTTGCCAATAACGATTGGCAATGAGCGTTTTCCGTTTGACGAAAAGCGCAGTTACAACGTGCCCAGCATCAACCAACGCTCAGGGTGAGCAACCTGAAGAGGTGCGCATCCACGTATGGTAATCAGCCTCGAGGCAGCTGTTCGCTAGAAGCAGTAACTTGCACTCGGCTTTAGTTGCGTGAACGCCGCGAACGGACCTCATTTCCCAAATTTAATGAATGAAAAGGAGAATGGAATTGCCGTCGATGCCAACGGTGTTGAGGTGGGTGGACGCGAATGCGCAACGAAGATCGCGACCTCCAGTGCCAAGGTGCGTGCGTGACAACACGGACGGAAGGGTCACATTTTTGTCACAGTGGCTCAAATTACCTTTGCGCTTCATCTCGTTCATTCCATACCACATGTCGCCGACAAATCCAAGCGACAGGTCCGTGGTTTCTCCCATCCCCATTCTGCATACTAAACGTATCACAGGTTCCTTCAAATTTATTATTCTTTGCCATTTGATGCCCAAAACGCTCTTCTTGAGAAACATCTCGCGCCCGTGCTTGATAACCTCTGCGACGACATCACTGCGCAAGGTACGTATGCAATTATATGAACTCACGTGTTATATTCTAATGATGAAATTTTGTCAGTCCTATCCAGTGCCGCTACATACCAGAAGCAACTCGAGAAATTGCCCGTCCTTGATATAAAGGGCAAGCGAAAGCAGATTGATTATCTCTTAGACGAATTGAATCGTGACCATAAAAATGCCTTTATCAAGGAGCGTTCAAACCTCGAAGAAATGCTCGACAACATCGTTCAAAGTCTAGTGGAATGGCTCAATGACATCTGGCTCATGACATTCGAGTATCACGTCAATTTTGGACAAGCACATACATGCCTTTTGTTTACCGCGGAGGTTCTCAAGCAACTTTCCGACCATCCTGCAGTTGGAAAGTACGCCACCTAGACAATTCTTTCCTCAGCATCCTAACAGTGTTATTCCTCAGTTGTAGGTGTCCCCTGATGCGTATTCCTGTCGACTTCACCATATGGAACAAGCGGCGCGAGCCTGTCAAGTCTTTTTCCCTGACAGGAGTACAAGCTTTGGAAGACGCTTTGCTGTGGATTTGGAGAGACGTTTTCGTGTCCTTATATGCCTATGGAAGCAAGCACGACCAAGCCAAAATACCCCACATGTTGGACGATGTTGAGATTTTGTCAGATTGGCGAAAGGTTGTAGGAGTACTACTTGGAGGAAAACGACGTGAATTCGATTTGCCATTTTCTTTTGCATTATTGTCTGATAAAATTTGGAAGCTGATTCCGATGATCAAGATTGGGTAGACGACGACGAATCCGTCGAATTTGGGGATTATTCTGAAGTCGAAGAAGACAACGAATACCTCCTTTACCCTTGCCACTGGCCAGATGGCATGCAAGAGCACCGCTTGAAACTACGCGCCGCCGTCAGGGACCAGCTATTTGCAACGTTTGAAAACTCCCCTGAGCTGAATCTTTACATCTGTATCGTGAATATGAGTCCTGACCCGCCGGCAACTAGGGTTAGACTTCACAAGATACTCGACGAATTGGCTTTCAATGACCCCGATTCTCTGGTAGCCGCTCTTGACGTATACACGTCTGAATCCAATGGGAGTGCCGTCGTCAAATTGTTAAAGTCCAGTTCATATCTTCTCAGGCCACGAGACAACCCATCACTCCGGATGGCAACGTTATTCTTGTCTCGCACTGGCAGCACTTACGCTTATGCTCTAGAGGTTCTTGAGAAAGAAATTATGAACAGCATTATGCACATCCGCGCATGCATACACTCAACCTTCCGACATATCGACAAGCCCAAAAACCAGAAAGAACTAGAAGAAATATTGGAGCTGCGTGTTGGAAGCACCACTCGGCGCGAGCGCATCGAACGCTGGGCTGAATCCGTTTTGAGTCCAACCGTCGATCCCATGAACCCCATGGCCTTTGCCGCCATGATGTTCGGGTTTCCACCGGGCCCAGGAATGGAGAACGACGAAGCAGACTTGATGGGTTTGGTTGACCTGGATGAAAGTGATCCTGACGTGGCAAATCTTCGGGATGAATTCAAACCAAATCTGAAAACCAGGCTAGTACACTGGACCGCAGATGGTGCCAGTATGAAAGGAGGTATAGCCATATTGGCCAATGTGTACATTAAAGCATCCGAAACTATGCCATATCTCAAGGCGAGTGACGTTGTCGACGAAATGTTGAGCCGGTACGTTCGCGTCTCGATGCAACCATGCAACATTGATACTGATGCATTGATGTGCGGCATCACTAGGTTGTCCGAACGGCCGAATAAGCATCATATCAGTGAGGCTCTGGAGGCATTGACTGCCTTCTGCAAATTACAGCGCAAACAACTCGGCGCCAAAATCAAAGCGAAGAAGCGACGGCAACCACGAGCATCTGCCTCAACACCAGGAATGCCACCCTCTGCGGCAAATACTTCCATAGCATCAGCATCTTCAAACATGTTATCCCCCAGCTCATCTTTGGAGACATCCGCAACTACTCCTCCATCCCCTCCATCCCAGCCTGCGAGTACTGGTCAATCTCAAACGCCGTACGGCTCATCACCTTTTGGCCCACCACCCCCACTTACTGGACCAGAGATGTATATAGCAGCATTACCTTTCCCACTCTTCAGCCAGCCATTACCTACCTATGGTCCACCACCACCACCACCTGCACCACCTCCAGCTGTACCCCCACCACCCCAACCTAGTTCTCCTCATAGAGGACTCAGACCGCGCCCTGCTGATATCGAGGACGTTGATTGATTTGTTATGCATGGCATTTAACCTTTGTTATTTTGTCCATACGGCATTGCCGCAATCTTGTTGACATCGCGCTCGTTACAATGTCGCTTATTTATTACACGCAATTGTAATACCGTAACACATCCAACCTGTTTCAGCCCCCTCCCATCATCCTTGTTCAATAGGCTCCCCTAACTACGCTGCATTCAGCGCTCCTGTGTTTAAACACTTGCCCATGACGGCATGATATCGCGTGCCACTATGCACCTATAGGCGGGTGAATATGAACCGTTTACTGGGCTGTTTTAATTGTTCACTTGGATAGCGGTTGGATGACGGGTATTCTCCTGTTGAAAATCACTCAGGACTCCCTACTCCCTGGGTTGTAATCATGGCCCGGTCAAAGGGTTGATTTCATCGCTCTTCAAACGTGACCGTGGTGACATCGTGTGACATATATATGACAGACATTGTGAGATGCAAGAATCAACCTTGAGATACTGCTTCCTACATACCAATATCGTATCCCAGCAAAAAAAAACTGAATTAAAAGTGGTGGTGCACTTGTAAACTTCAAATTTTTGACGTTGCCCAGCCCTTATGTAAACCTAACGACTCATATAGATCCGATGAACATAACGCAGGAAGCCTCTACATCTCTGATAGATTAGATTAGGTTGTGGGTCGATTCCGTATAATCACTATCGCTTAATGGACAACAAAAAACAAGGAACCAAACAGATGGGAAAAAAAAGGCAGAAAAATAACATAAGAATAAGAGGAAATTGCAGCATTTCATAATAATGCACGCGTGACGAGGAATGTATTCAAAATCCCATGTTGAACTAGATTCGCCAGGTGATTGCGTGTTCAGATCCTGGTGAAACGCGTCATTCACCAGTTTGAGTGGAGGACGGGTGACAATGATGCGTAGTCCGGGTCAAAATGACAGCATACCGGTTGAATGAACGGATGAAAACCACCCGGTCGGGGTCAGTGGAGCCCCACATTTCATGCTCAGTTGGTCTGCATCAAAACGTTAACCCAGTTTCTCTCCTACTCGGATTTCTTTCGGTCCCAGTATTTTCAAGCATTCGAGCAATCATGCACCTCTTTCCGAAATCTTCATTGATTGCTATCCTCCCTTTGACTTATATCTTACTCTTAGGTTCTAACATGACTGCGCATGCCTTTGACCCTGGGAGCTTTGAGAAGAACACCGCCGTATGTAAATCGATCCGCAGGGACCCCCACGAACACGTTCCAGTCGACCTAATGCTCCGTAAGTCCACTTAGTCATGTACCTTCCCTGCTCCCACACAGTACGGTGACTTGACATTATCTGTGATCTCTTCCAGGGTATGTTGAAGTCAATCGAAATGCGGAGCGGCCATACACGCTTTTGATGGTCCACGGTTGGCCTGGATTATGGAGCACTTGGTCCAATCAAATTGAAGAATTCAAGGTGAGTTTACTGTCTACGACATATATTACACGTACGCCCCAAATCCGACATTCTGACGCGCATATAATTGGTGCTTTCTAGAAGGATTACCATCTGATCATTCCAGACCTCCGCGGGTTTGGAGAATCAACCCATCCAGGAAATGTTCGTACTTCGGCTACGATGGGAGACTTAGCTGCGGACTTGGTCTGCATTCTTGAACATTCTGGGACTCTACGTCAAGGTAAGGTCCGGAGAAAGGAAGAACATCGCCGTGACTTACGA
Source organism: Volvariella surrecta (assembly GCA_951802395.1). Taxonomy (NCBI): domain Eukaryota; kingdom Fungi; phylum Basidiomycota; class Agaricomycetes; order Agaricales; family Pluteaceae; genus Volvariella; species Volvariella surrecta. Next base: position 610,204 of record OX637785.1, read on the forward strand.
GCATACTCAATGCCGGGCCTATCTGGGGGAGGAGATAAGAAAGGGAATGACAATCTCTCCCGTGACTATAAAGCTGCGAGTGTAGTGTGTATTGGGTACGTACATGGCCTTTGTTTCACAATGACTTCTCTACTTCGGGGTCTGTATGCGTGTCCGACAATTGAAAGCTAACATGTTTTCGAATTTGCATGGCAATGACGTTCCTTCGCCTCATGATGGATCCCGAAAATGGAATGTACCTCGGAATGGAAATCCCGCGTTCAATTGAAAAAAATCATTCAAATTCTTACCCTGGATCTCCAAAAGCCACGACTGGGGATCTCAAGTATGTCACGAAGCCGCACGCATGAGGCCCGATATCTTCGCCGCCGTTGTTGGCTTCGCAATTCCGGTTAGTCAACTGACTTAATATATTCCGTGGCTGTCCATCTCTATCAAATTAATATGATGACAGTACTTGCCATCAGCGGGTCCATTCACGCCAATTTCGGCATTTGTGAAAAACTTCCCACGGATAATATATCAATTGTATTTCGACCACGTTACGGAGGCCGCGGTCAAGGAGCTTGATCACGATATTCGCCGAACACTGAGGGCTACATACAGAACCGTACAAAGTCCGCCTCCCGCAGAATTTTTGGGGAGCGCAGAAAATTATCTGGAAGCTTATGAGCATATTTCGACGGTAAGGTATGATATGCTTGCTAAGAATCAGTCGCTAAAACACCGCGTCTTCTTTTGTAGATTCCGTCAATTCCTTTCTTCACTGCGGAAGAAGAGGACTATTTAGTGGAGCAATATTCCCTTCATGGGTTTGAAAATAGTAAGAAAGCTCATCCTCGTATTCGCCATTCTCTTCGTTTCACTCTTTTTTTTTTTCCAAATTAGCACTCGGATTCTACATGACTGAGGTTGGCACGCAATACATCAATGACTTATTTACGATATTGACTCGGCTGTACGACAGAATCGTATGATGGCCTGGGAACTTGTACAGTCCCAAGGCAATTACTCCATTCCCCAGCCCGTACTCTCAGTCTTGCCCGATAATGTATGTTACCTTTTCTGCCAATGCACCTCTTCGCAAACTCTAACTGTCATCAGGATCCTGTGGCCAACTGGATACTCGTTTCTGAGGCTGTGGAAGCCTCACACTTCATCCCACGACTGACTACAAAGGTATGGCTGGATACGTGTGCACTGGGAGCTGATGGCAGATCATAAACCGCGTTAGGTTGTGGCGGGTGCACACTGGCTTCACGTTGAAAATCCGCTTGAAGTCAACAAGATCACTCGCGATTGGTTGAAACGCTTACAAGGATCAGGCGAAGTGGTACAGCCAAATACAGCCACAAGACCATATGACGAATTGTAACCCAAATTAACACGCATTAGATACATGCAAAATACGTACTCCTAGGGCTTCGAGACTCTCCTTGATTCATTAGATCATGGTCGACTTTTTTCGATGTCACTTTGAAGATCAATATAGTATCCGACACATTTCACTATCCACCCGAATAACTTCTGTCAAATACAAGTTAGAATACACCGTATAATTTAAAACTGCCAGAGCTCACCTCTTGTCCTGTATCGAACGCCTGCAGAATGTCTGCCTGTTCAATTTTGATAGGATGTTTTTTATATATCATGGCACCCATGACCTCTTCTTCGCTTGGCTCTTTACCATTGAGCTTCCTTAACGCTACTCTCAGGCTACTCTCACCCTAAAATTCTGACCCATTGCCATGCTCTCCAGTGCCTTACACCATGTCGTCTTCACCTTGAATGACAGAATGATCTATTAGAATAGTGGGAGGCCCAAAAGTGACCTTACCTGGTCAGCCAGGCCCTTCCATTCAGCAACAGCTAACGTCATAGGGGGTTGAAGAACATATTGACCCATGTACTGCCAATGATTTGGTGCAATAGCGACAAACATGGCTTTAATTCCTTGCCATGGTATCTTCCTATAGATGTCTAATCCAGCTTGACCATATCCAGTCTGCACAGCATGTACATGTGTCTCCTTCGACTTGCCCTTGGTACCTTCACCACTGGCAGGATCTAGAGAAGTCATTTTTTTCAAATTATCTTCGGACTCTACGAGCAAGATATCGGGAATTGAGAACCATATTCCAGGTTTTCCTGGTGCGTTTGGGGCCATAGGCGAATAAATGGCATTGATGAACATCATGCGCAAGTCCCAATGCTCTCCAGGTATAACACCCCAACGGAGCCTGTATTCCTTGTAATTTCTACATCCTTGTTAAAAAGTTGATACGATTTCACTGCCGTAGTTTGATGAGATAAAATTGGGCGTTATGAATACATTCTGAAGGTTGCGGGCGAGAGGAATTACGTAGTGTTGAATCTTGGATAATTCTTGTGTTGCGCTGACTTCAACTTGCTCTGATCTCCGGCGTGTCCAAGCTGGTCCAGGGTAGATGACGACTGCTTTTATAAAGTATCTGATACGTGCAGGAGGTGTAGCAATACTTTGAATGCTCCGGGATTGTTGGTAACTTCCAGGTGCTACCTGCTAGTGGTCATTTAGATGTCATGGAGATCACAGACCAGAATCCTCTTAACTGAATGAACTTTTGGCTTGAAACTATATTCACCATCATCACTAACGTTCGGAGTCTGCCTGTCTCTCTTTCTAGGAGTTGATCCTCTTGAAGGTGCTCTCTACTTTCTGTGAGTAACGCACTTTGTGGCCAAGTGGTTTGCGTACCTTGCGTTTGCCAGAGGTGTCCAGATTAAGCCAGAGGATGCTAACGAGATGGGCCGCGGTATCCCAATGTGAAGATGAATATTGGGGCATATAGCAAGTGTAGAGATGGCACGGCTCCATTAAATGAGAAGTCGATTGGGAGAATCACCAAAGTGGCCAGTTTCTAATGCCAAATGTGTTGCAATTTGATCTAGATCGTGCTTGTTTGACAAAGTCATTTCAGTACCAAATCGAGCGTCTTTCTAATATATCCCTACGGGGAGCTGACCATGTATACGCATGAATATTGGGCGGTCAAGTTGCTTGTGGCTATTTTTGTGTCGCACATTTTAGGCAGTTGTATTACCATATTCGGAAGGCCAAGTTCGTCGTGAACTTTATTACGGCGTGCCATGCAACTAATAGCATAACACTCCCTCCATGCCACACGCCATAATGATACCGACAATTATTCCAATACTCTGATCACGGTACTACTGCTGTGACCTTGACTGTACTGCATTTATGCGGGCATCATGAGCACATATTCTTCGAGTCCACAAGTGTGATTCACTTGTTCATTTCGGTTGAATCTAGATATCCAGGTCCACCATTATTTGGATTTTCAACAGGGTCTATCTCTTACTCCGCGGCGAACGGTGTAAATATTTGATCATCGCAAAAAACTACGCCCAGGAATTCATTGACGATCTGTCGAATTCGATGACCGCGCGGATAACCTGGTATATTCATCGGGATGGAGGGGATTTGGAGAAGCAGGGGCTCATTCCAAAGAGGTTGAGGAGGATAGGACGAGTGCCGAGATGAGTCTTTGACCTTGATCCAATGTTAACGGTCCCAGTGAATGCGTTTTCAGCCTGTTTCCTTGCCTATCATGATGCAAGGATTGCTGAATTGGCCGCAAACACTAGTGCCAAGGCAATTTGTAGGAAGTATTGTCTTTGACCCGTATTGACTGGTTTTGCTTCACTACGTAGACAAATAGAACCCTCGTATATTTTAAACGTCTACCAGGACTGTGTCATCACCAGGTTCGGGACCAAAATCGGCAACGCGCATTCACCATTTTTTGCTGGGGGGTCATCTTGGTGACTAAGAACAAACTTACTCATCGCGAGCTTGTTCCACGTAGTAGTAAAATACCACAGTGTTTTTTGTCTGATATACACCGTCATACAGTTGGGTAAAATTCATAGTAGTAGTACATCGTGGAGTTATTACACCCAAATATCTAGTTATTATTGAACGGGGAATTAATCCCGAGCGCGAGCGCGACGGATGTCCCGCATCAACTCCCTTTGAGATTCCACATCGTATCCAACACACTTCATGACCCAGACGTTCAATTTCTACAATGGAATTGTATTTGTGTGGTTAGGAATGTATTGGAGGTCACCGGTCACATCTCGTCCGGCACTTACCTCTTCACCTCGACCAAAAGCTTGTCTGATCTCAGGGGAAGTCAAGTGCTTATGCCTCTTCGTCTCGACAAGTCTGTCGACCTGATCCTCAGTAGTCTCTTTACCACGTCCTTTTAGACTTATTCTAGTTCTGATTCGCCCATACTTTTGCGTGCAATTAAATACATTAGCAATCCATTTGATTTTCACCTAAGGACCGTTGGTCAAATGAGCCTTGAGTAGAACCTACAAGGTCAAGGCACACTCACCGCTGATGGCAATAACTTCCACTCAATAAAAGAAAGGTCGGATGATGGAGACATTGTGTATTGTCCAATGTACTGCCAATGTCCTGCGCGCCGACAGACAAAAACTCTTCTGGTCCCTGAACGCGTCCATCTAGACACTGGACGGCAGCTCTCTTTCGAATTTTCGTAGCTAAATTCCGTGTCGGAGAGCGTAAACAATATGCCAGGCTCACCCGGCCCCTTGGGAGCGTAAGGTGAGAACGCAGCGTCGACAAATATCATATCAGGGTATTTTGATCCGTGACCCGGAAACAATGCCATCCGCCGCCCTCCATAAAGCTTTTGCAGAAATGTCCTGGTAGTATAGATATACTTTGAAGGTTTAAGGATTTTTTGAGAAATGGTATAGCTCGGCATTGAGGGTAGCACCTGGGATGCTTGTTCAGGTTGAGTCGAAGATTGTTGCCCAAGCGGGTCATCATGACGGTTGCACAGGCGACCTTGCATTGCGTGCAGATGTTCACGAGGTCGACCAGAAGCTAACCTCAAGGGGCTCCGGGTGTAAGTAATGTTGAAATCAGTCATTTAAGTCATTCATGCAAAAGGGACTCTAGTTGATGTGGCAACCATGCCACCTCTTTGGGGAATGGAGTATATCCACATTTATACAACTCATAAGGGGTAACCAAGGTCCCACTCAAGGACACCAAACGGCGATTAGTATTGATCTAATATGGAAGTCTACAACACAGCTTATCACATCTACGAAGAGCTAACGAAAGCCTTGCCCTTCTCAATGTTCTTCTTCAGCTCGGGCAGGCATGCTTCGAGTAGCTTCTCTTCCTCGGCAGAAATGGCGCCGAGAGGATGGATCTTCTCGACACCGTTAACCTAGAAATTAGCGACTTAAGTATATGATTATCTCGGCGAACATGTGCTAAAGCTACTCACGCCAAGCTCTACGTTGGACGAGAAGAAATCAATGCCTTGGTCGGCATAGAGGGGGCTCTTGACGAATGTTGGTGTAATGACACCTTTCTCCCCATTCAATCCCCGCAATAATGCGTGAGTGAACTTGGCACCGGCGTAAGCCATGGAAAGGGTAGCACTACCGGCGCCATCCTTAGCTTTGACGACTTCATCCCCACCAAATTGGATGCGGTGTACAAGGTTCGCATACTTCTCGCCAGTGATCGCCTTGCCATGTTGAGTTTGGGAAAGGAGGGGAACAATGGTGGCACCACTGTGGCCACCAACGACGGTGACTGGTGCCTCTGCGGGTGTAACGCCCGCGAGACCAGACAAGAAGCGTGCCGCACGAACGACATCGAGCGTGGTGATACCGAAGAGGCGATGAGGATCGAAGACACCGGCCTTCTCAAGAGTGGCAGCGACGATAGGCACGGTGGAATTGACTGGGTTAGAGATGACTAGGATGTGTGCCTTTGGAGAGACACGAGCAACTGCTGCTGCTAGGTCGCGGACAATGGAAGCGTTGGTCTGAAGGTCAAGTTGAGAATTAGAATGGAAATAGCAACGATAATTAAGGCGCATACATTGAAAAGGTCATCACGGGTCATCTATAAATGCGTTAGTTGATTCCCTATGTCTCAATGACTTTGTAGATACTCACTCCGGGCTGTAACGGAACGGAAAGTCAGCATCTCAACAAAGAAGGAAATAAGCGTCTATTGACCTTTCGGGGGACACCGGCGGGGATCACGACTACCTTGACATCCTTCAAGGCTTGGTCGAGCTGGTCTGCAGCATAACCAGTGACCTACACGTCATAGTGAAATAGCCTTAGCATTGGTGGTATATGTCAAGGGTTTGAGGGAAATCACCTCGCCTGGAGCATCGACATGGCTAACATCTGCTGCAACACCAGGAGCGCCTCGGATATCGTAGAGGCTCAAAGAAGAGACCAGGGGATCGTTCTTAAGGAGCAAGGACAGAGGTTGACCAATTCCTCCGCCAGCACCGAGGACCGCGACTCGCGTTTGGCGGGCAGCGGAAGTAGAGAAGAGACGCGAAGAGGGAGCCAAAGTGCGAATAGCAGTTCGGGTGAGCATGGTCGTAATTTTGGAGAAGTAGAGGGTATGGAGGGAGTATAACAGAATACCAATAGAAGGATCAAAAGCGTGTGACCTCAAAAATATACGATCCGTCCACGTCCGTAACAAGTCACGAGCATTTCCACCTCATTCGGCTAACTCCGAACGATCTCCTTATGTCCCCTCCTCAATAGTCCCTAAAATCCAGGAATGGCCACTGATTTCTGGGCAAGTTCGCACTAGTGAGAGTCCGACGCGTATGATTCCATGCAAGGTGCTCATACCTCTACGACAGCAAGCGTTGGGTTGTTGATCGCGCAACTGTAAGGCAAGCGCGAAGTGAGGACCTGCAATACGTCGAGGACCCGGAATACCTGGACTTCCTATCCATCTACTTTGCGAATGGTATGTGGGATAACCAGGACCAGTATGTATGGCTTTTCAATCTTCAAGCGCTTGCCTCGTCATCGTAGCCATCGTGAAATTGAGCAAGAAGTTGGGGTTTCGTCAGCGGGTGACCGCAACAGCCACTGTTTTCTTCCGCCGCTTTTATTTAAAAAACTCCTACTGCGAGACAGACCCCTTCCTAGTTATTGCAGCTTGCTGTTATGTTGCTGCAAAAGCGGAGGAGTCACCCGTGCAGATCAAAACTGTGCTTCAAGAAGCCAGGTCACTCTTCAGCCGTGAGGATTATCGTCCTGTCATCACTGAAGCCATAAAATAACGCCTGTGCTGCAGAGGAACAATACAACGTCCGAAATTTTACATCCGAGAATACGAAGCTGGCTGAAACGGAGTTCTATCTTGTTGATGATCTGGAGTGTGACCTCACGGTATTCCACCCATATCGGACCTTGCTGGCACTTTGCAAAGATAGTGGCAAATCGTCCTCTGAGGAGTCCGAAGAGGGTGAGACTAATGATTTAGGTGCTGGTATAGGCGCGACAGACGATCCACGTTACTGGGGAACAGGCGCAGGTCAGCTGGAACTTGCGCCCGGTGGACTACAACACGCCTGGTGAGAGATACTGCTATCATCTATGGAATATCAGCAAGCTAACACATTTACAGGTTCATTATTAATGACACATATCGCTCTGATCTTTGTCTCCTTTATCCCCCTCACTTGATTGCCATCGCCGCAATATATCTCACACTTATCTTGCATACCGCCACTAGGGAAGTCCTTGCATTATCTCAAGCGCCCTCCAACGTGACAGCAGCAGACAGCCGAAGCGCTGCTTCAGAATCGACACCTCAGCCACGTCGATCGTCACGCCAAGCCCAACAAAATGCCACTGCGGAAGTTGTCAAGAACCCCCCAGACCCTATCTCCTTCCTCGCCGACCTCAACGTTTCGCTCCCACTTATTGCTACAATTGCACAAGAAATCATCTCACTTTACACGTTGATGAGTAGGTATAAAGATGAAGGAAATGTAGAACCTTCTAGTCGATCTAGCTCGGGGGCTAACAGCTCATCACTCCCTTCCTCTAATATTATTACCCCCGCCAAACGATCCGTTACGGGCCAGAATCGCAACCTAAACTACGTTACTTTCCTCGGAAACAGTACCACTCCCATCGATTTGACTCAAGAGGACGATCCCTCTTCCACTGTCCCACCTCCTGCCACGCCTCCTGCCCAAGATGGCCAGATTACACCAGCATTCTTGTCTTCAATGTTACTGAGGATGAGAGAGGCTAGATTTGCGGATGCTATGCACCAAAGTGGCAGACAGGTCGCTGTTAACAAGATGCTGGAGAGAACGCAGGCCGTCGGGTGAATCTTGAATGCTTCTTCCCTTTTGTTTATGCTGATCTCTGGTATGTGTACATTATGCTGGGTGTATAGATGGTGATGATAGCACGTCCTCCTTGGATTGCAATCGTATTGATGGACTGAGATGTTTCTCGCTTATACTATCATTACTAGTACTACCAGCATGCAAACAATGCACACTCGTAAATTCCTCCACAAAGGTAGCTCGCACCTAAAATTTTATGCTCGACATTTTTAAAGGAACATATGACCATTGTAGATCTCCATATTTAAGCAGATCTAATGGATGCTTCATTTGTACATACATATGTTTCCGTAGGATTAGTACAATCGTACAATTCGGACTGAACTGAGCCTACAGTAGCCGGTACTCTACGGAATCAATACTCTGATACTTGCACATATAGTGGCCTACCTCGTAAAAATGGCTATACCAGATTTCAGAACATCAATAGGGATCATCGTTAAGTATGTCGAGGCGCAGAGTGGGGGCTACAAAAAGCGTGAGTGCCCCTGTTCACTTCAAACACTTCCACATTCGCAAATTTGGGGCACAAGTTGCGTGACCACGCCGTGCTCCTGCAGTATTGTAGCATTCTTCAATTCATATCGAAGTAAATACATAGGAATCCAAAGACACCGGAACACTTGTACCGGACTTTCGATTTGGATTCTAGGAGTGACTAGGGAATCCGAGGGTGCTCTTGAAAAGCTTTGCATAAACTCATCGACTGGGGGGTTAGCCGAGATGACCCGTTTTGTCTCGGCTAACTACGTATATGTTTTTGTTGGCTTGGTAAAAACACATAAACTTAGCATCGTTCGAAAGCCAGCATCGAGTAGATTGTAGATATAAACTCCTATGTTATATTGTGGAAATATGGCGATTATAAAAGCTAATCCAGAGTGGAGGGAACACGGAGTGTGATTCCTGAGAGAGATTTCGGTGACCGCGGGCGAAGGGGAAACAATCGCGAGCCAAGTGATCTAGGGCACATATAGATAATAAGAGCCGAGCGCGATCGGCAAGGTGCCGGGCGCGCTCTAGGGAGCATGCAGAAAGGTAGTAAATCCTCGAGCTCAGTAGGTCACACAGGTAGTAATCCGCATCGTCTAGTAGTCCCACAAGGCGAGAATGTCAGTGGAATTTCGGGCATCGCTTCCTACTCAAGCTGATAGCGAGCTTGAGTCAACTTGAATAGCATACCAATGAGGGCAGAATCGATCGCGTTAACGTAGAATGACTAGCGGTTTGTACCAGGTAGTATATAATGATGAACTGGAATTGAGAGCGCAATAGCACAACAGGAATTCCTTGGCGCTGCTCATGGCAGTGCCAGCTAGTCCACCTTTCAATTGATGTCATACCAACAGCCTATACCATCTCCTTCGCTGCTGTTCAAGTTCTCGCTCATCGAAGAGCCCACAATGGTTCTCACACCCATCTTTTCAAATTTGCAGACTGGTACCGTGCTCGTACGGACACAGATATAATTACTACCAGCAGGCCAAAGAAGAGGACAACACGGCCTCGTGCAATGGGTCAAGACCATACAAAAGCACAGTAGGTGATAATGATACTAGTTCACACGTTGTTATCTTATCATCCACCTGGCAGTGTCCTTGGCGTGGCCATGCCAAGCCCAAATATACAGTAGTTTTGGTTAGTGGTGATCCCTTTATTAAGCAACACAACTTTTTGTGTAGTCTCTGTGCGTTTATATTCACGGTCGCCCGAGCCCCTCTCGATATCCCTAGTAATGATAGTACCCCAACGCTGAAAGTGGACGCACGGCCCTGATTCTTTGTTCACACGCATCAGAATTTTGTTATCAGTACCAGTCCTAATGGGGATTTTTACAGCTCGGTTCCCAACCCTGACTGATCATGAGAAGGCTGGTTGGATGAAGTTCTTCCTTTGTGGGATGTTACGACCTGGCAACAAGACCCTCCTTCACCAGGGTTGATTATTCCACTACCAATCATGACCTGTTGCATTCGCCATGTGTGGCAGTCAGACAAATGTCCCTGGGGTTGGAAGCCCTCATTATCACACAAAACGTAATGTCAACCGAATTTCGCTGCGGGAAGCTTTGTGATTGCACCATCCTTGGTATAATACGGGCTTTTGATTGCTTGCCTGAGCAAGGGTACAGAAGGTCAGGATGCAACCCTTAGCTAGCTTGGTTCAATTATTTTGGCTGACTTGAACTACATAAAAGTCCCCGAACATTGTGACACCAATCTTTATCCACTGTCTGCTTCAAAGTAATACTCTGCTCACCTTGACTCCAAGGGCCATGAGGATCGAGAGCCATATATACGCGCAATTAATTAAAGGAAATGTGCTGGTGGCTTGTACCACAGTGATGGTGCGTTCCTTGATTTGGAGCTCTTGGTTGATTATAATTCAAGTGGTCCTCGATTGCGCAGATATACGACATTCTGTACTCCTTAGACAGAGAGGTGACCGTTTATGCTATGGAACTGACGTTTAGTGATGGCTTAACTAGAGTCATGGGGTGCAGGTCTCCTATGTTTGGTCGCAAAAGTGGACATGTACCACCTTGCTCTACGCAATGAATCGTTATACACCCCTGATAGACGCAGCTCTGCTACTGTCGTGTATGTATACAATTCATGACCTGGTCTATCGATGAATCGCGAAAGCGGATCTCATCCTGGCGTACCTTTCTTTTGATCCTACAGTGAGATCGACTACAATATCAGTCGAAGTAGGTAATGGCCCTCCATGTTTATGTCCTTTAATTTTCAGTAAAATGAATGGGGATACCCTTGCTCTACAGCGCTGTAGGCGGCATTACATGGCGTTCATATGTGAGTTACTGTCAACGTCCTCCGAATCCTCTTTCTGACCATGGGATTAGGCTTTTTTGGTTATGGCATACTGCAATGCGAACGTGAGCACCCTAAACCACCCACTTTCATCTTCCATTCTCAGGTGCTACTACTTCAATTATGATGAAGATTGCTGACCCTCCTTCAGTCATTTTGTTCCTAAGGACATATGCACTATGGGAACGGAAAGGGTGTCTCTTGATCGTTCTATGCTGCCTGGGAACCGTAAGTGGATGCATTTACGTAGCACAATATACTAATCTGAATATCTATAAGCTCACTGCTGCAGCCGGCATCCTGTGCATGCACCTGGAGCTCATAAGCGTTCAATGTGAGTGCATTGGTTGCTTATTTCATGTGCTGATTGCTAACCAGACGGATGAAGACGTGCTGGTAGAAAATCTGGGCTGCGAGCTGCTACACCAGCAGATGCCTCTTACATTATCCTCCGCGATCATACTTTCCTCGGAGACAGGTATGTTTTTCCAGGGAATTCACGTGGCGGAGCATGACAAGCTACTTTACCCGTGCAGTGATCGTCGTCCTCACCATCGTAAAGGCTATTAGGGATCGTTGGTGGTTTGTTAGACTCATACACTGAATCAGTTCTTATATCTGCATGTTCAGTTCGGCACTCGAGGTCCTCTTGGGTGGCACAGCTCTATAGAGATGGTATATCTGCCTTCCATGATGTTGTGGTAAATTTACTCACCTCACTGACTAGGTGTTCTCTTTTATCTCTATATACAAGGTAAGCTCCTCGATGATACTCACGTCTCTATGCTGAATGAAAAAGCTTTCAATATCTCTAATATTGTGGTATCTTTGATCGTCGAGGTTCGTATCTCGTTGGGTAACCTAACTCTGTGTGCCTGCATTAAGCATCTTGCTCCAGAGCCCTGATTACAAGGCAATTACACCTTAGTAGGTATTCCTTTCCCAGTGAATTCTCGTACTCGTTAATTTGTGTCCAAACAGTCCCCAACGAGTTTTCCATTCTCTTCTGTGTAATAAGGTCATCTTATTATTCTCCCGCCAACGTACAATTATTGCCCGTCCCTACGGCGATGACCAGAACTCGCGGCCCCGGAACATGCCAATCGGTCAATATCCCGTAGATATCTCAACGGAGTTGATCAGCTTAACAAGGTTGACGGGGGAGTCGGAAAGTTAATCGAAAGGAGACCGATGAGAAGTAGTGAATTGCCGTAGCATATCATCGATCATGATCTAGTATGGGGATGTGTAATGGATATGTGTAGCCTTTTCTTGATATTTGCGGCCGATACCGTCTGGAAGAGAGCAAGACCAGAATGTATTTGACTAAGTACTTTTTCTAACGACTATGTACCCTTGAGCCACACGTCCCATTCGTCCTTCGCTTCTTTGAGTCCAGTCGAAGTTGATATCCCTCTATCGTCGCTTTCCGCTCCTGCCGATGATTTAGTGCCGCTGTCTTCTGCAGCTGTTTCCCATTGCCACTCTCCAGTGATCCCAAAGACACCTTCAGTCAACGCTCTCCGCATATAAGGAACAAATATCCTCATATACATCTCGCCTGCCTGTTTCACTATTCTAAATTCCTCTACTTCGCCCTCGTTAATTGTCTTTGCGTACTGTAATAATTCCTTTCCCGCAAGCCCTAACACAGCATCCAGCTCGTCCTTTAGCTTTGGTGCAGAACCCACCGGAGCAAGTAACCGCAAGTTATTGAATGAACTGAGTAAGGCATTGGCAAACTCTGCTAGTGGAGGATATGATGCCAATATAACTGGAGGGACGTGAGGCTGACTAGCCGCTAGCTTGCCTGAATCGGAGATTCCAACAGACTGTGTCCCTTTATTGATCGACGATGACACTAACCATGACGATGGTAAATCCTTGACAGTTCGTGAGAGATCGATACTACTAGAGTGCTTGGTAGTTCTACTGTCATCAATATCGCTAGATTTGCCAACGGCGTTCTTGATTTTGGATATCCAAGCATCGCCAGCCTGATGGATCTCTTTCCCAATGGAAACAACGATTGCATTGACGAAGAGACCGGCAATTAAACCCCTAAAGTCTGCACCGACGCGTGCAAAGGCCGTACTGCAGTACGTTAATTGGGTCAGAAGGAGAGGGAGTGACGCAGGCTGTAACAGATGCAACGAAACTGTTAACACCGGTAGGAGATGGGTATGCAACGCATGGGTGAAGTGGGTGGTAATGAGAGGACGTAAGGCGTGAAGAGGTGGTAATGAGGGTAGGACTGTTGGCGTTGTTGGGGACTTCGGATCCAATTGTTGCTGCTGCGAATGACCTTCGAGGAAAATAGTATTGAATTGAGATACTATGTCATAGACCCCTTCCCTCCAAAGGTCGATGTATTTCTTGAGAAAACGGGCTAGGTCTTCTTTGTCTCGGTCTTGTAAGGTCCGAGCAGTTGTTTCGTTGGACAATCGTTCGATGTCGCGTAAGGATGGCTCAAGTGAGGACTTCAAACAGGCTTCCCGGCCAGAAAGGAACGATATAGCGATAAGCTCCTCGCTGGATACCGCAGTTCCTTCATTTTGTGCCGCACCTGCAGGTGACCTCCCAAAAACCTCCATCTTCCTCAGGAAATTTACCGCTTTCCATAGAGCTGGTAACTTCCTATTTGGTTCCCTTAATGTCGCCAACAACGTCTGCAACATCTGGGATATAGATTGCTGCACTTCTGCCAATACCGATTGCACGATAAGTGGAGGATGCATAGTGGAATGCTGGGCCGATACATTGGCGTGATTTGCCAATGCGAGTGCTTCGCTGAAATAGCCATTGCGCACGCAGGTGTCGATGAGGAGTGGGACATCCAAAAGATCTCGTATTTTCTCGTGCTGCTCTAGAACTACACGAGCTTTGCGTCGTTCCTTGAGAACGCCATCTGTACGTTCTTTCCAGCCGGTTGCGGACGATTCTAAAGCAGGGAGGCTGTTGATAAGAAGTGCATCGAGTGAATCTGATAAGGAACCCAATGAAGATGAAAGAGCTGCTGTGGTCTTATGAAGTGATAGGAAGGTCGGATAGGATGTTTGGGTCAAAGAGGTTAAGCTGGAGGTAAGATGATGGGATTGCGTTGCAAGTGTCGATGGTTCGGCGAGCAGGGCTTCCAGAGGTAGAGTGGGTAAGCCATTGAGATATTCTGTACCGGGAGACGTTATAGATGGAGGAGAAACGAGCTCAGCTAGCGAGGGTACGTCAACCGCGCCATCGTCGTTGGCGAGGAGGGACATTGAACGTGTGCGGCATAGGTAAGCTGGGTTATAGCTCGCGTTCACTGATTGGCTGCAACCCCTCACAAGCTCACACCTCCCATCAAACCTAACACACTGAACTATTTCCACAAATACATTCCGATATTAATAACATGAAATCATAGAACACTACCAACAACCAAACCCGAAATGCCATCCTAGTATAAGAAGTGAACATATTAATAGAATTGCTGATAGGGTCATCTGCGAGGCTTCGAGGTCAACTTGAGAATCAGGATATTCTGCACTACAACATGCTATTTTAGCCCACTGACATGTACAGTACATCATGTAACATCGGCAACTCGCCCTGCTGTGGCGTGCCCCTGAGGATGCAAAGTAGACTGGTCGAGTCCTGGGTTTCGCGCGAAAGCTATCCTACTTTCTATGGCGCGTCCCTCCGGGACACTCATCCTATGATGACCATTCAGCTGCTGGGAAAGATCGACTGCATGAACACCTACTCCGTTGTGTTATTTTGACAAAACTTAATCATGCATCGATACATTCGTGTCGAACACACGACCCTATGTGGGTATCAACAAAAAACATCGAAGTTATTAGAGAATGGTTTTTCGTACAGGGATAGCGCTGTGGGCAGCCTAAGGTGAGAGCTGAGCGATCATTCAGAACAGTGGCTTACCACACGGAGTTTGGAACAACTGGACAAAATAAGATAAATCCAGAAGTCGATATGGCTTATGAACGATCCACATACCAGATTCATAGGATCTATAACGCGTGGGGCAATTAAGGTCAGTATTGACGTTTCTTCTCAGTAAGAATAGTTTGAGACGAACCATCGAGATCCATCCCTAAGAGTACCTGCAGATATCCGATTCAGTCACACGGTAACGTACAAATCGCCAGTACACTGACGACACCAGGGGTTATAATCAATCCCGCCACAAGCAACCATGTGAGTCCCTGAATATTACCTGATAAGCATGTAGGCGCAAGATAGAGCGTTTTGTCCCGTAGTGGAATGAACGTACTTGGCGATTCGCCAACGCCCATAGACATCCTGATGACCGTGTTCTCCACAAGCCAATCGACATGAGAGAAAAGAGACCAATGTAGCTGGCGAGGAACAGACATGCCGCAGGAAGTAAACTCTTCCTGGCATTTGGGATGCAGCCTAAAAAAAATTCAATCCAGTCCGAATGAGCCTGCAATCGTGGTAAATTAGGTGTACAGAGACATGTGAGGACAGATTACCTCGTATGCACCTATGCGTAAAAAATGTGAGTCCTACGACGGAAATAAAGCCGATCGAGGCAGAGAAACAATACCAAGGATAACTGCAGTTATATTGGTGGCATAGAGGAGGCCAACAATGATACCGATTTTCAATTGTCGTTGCCAAAGGGCAACCCTATCAGGCAAGCTTAAGTTGGAGTGCCAGCCTCAGATGTGTGATTATAACACTTACACTCTGAGACAGAGCAAAACGTTCGCTAGTTCAACACTAATGGAGCCAAGCACCTACAATCAAAATGTAAGCGAAAGCGAAAGAACAGCAAAATTCACTTACGTACACGGCCTTCCACCACAGCTAGTACCAGAGGCACATTGAGAAAGTGGTCACACAGAAGGAGGAATAATGGTTTTACAGTACAATCCAGTTCGTGTGCTGCATTGAACCCGACCAATGCAACTATACAGACCGCTAATCCGAAGAACCTCGATCCAATGTACATCTTTAAAAAGATAGAAGATCACAGTTAGTGCGCTACCTTTGATGCGAACGAAACCTCGAACCAGACCGGACCAGTTGGAGGGTCTCTTTCGCGTGTATATATCCCACTCAAAGTCAAAGGTTGAGACATATTCCCATCTGCCATGTCGATGAATATCCGCCAGAACGCACTCGTAGTTGCAGGCTGGTTGCTCACAAATAAATACCACACGAAAGGTGCAAAGTTTGCAGCACAAAGTCTAATTTGAAAGGACAACTTCTATTATATATCGCCAAATTTATACTCGATCAAAACGTACCATAATGCGACGTAATAGCCCTCGGGCTGGTCCATTCAACAGCTTCCCCAACCATATTATGGAAAGTACACCGGCTGGAGTATTTGCGTATTGAAACAAGAAGTGAACGTAGTTGATTGATCGTTAAGCAGAGTAGGTTGAAAAGGAGTCAATAAGACCTGGGCGTCTCGTTGGCGAGGGGGTGAATTCGCTCCCACCACACCAAAGGTAATTATGATGTGGCCAACAACCACCCCGAATAGGTGCGGATCTGGCTACTGTGTGTAATGGTTGCAGGGGTGATACTTTTGTGGAAGAACCCCATTTCTACTCGAGCTTCAGAAACAGTCTAGACCCAGGCATACATTTAGACGTAGAGGACCTGGATGCGAACGACCCCTGGCGTGCAATTTAGAGTGGCTGAGGGACGTACTGTCGTGGCCAAGGCGACATGCTATGGTAATGCAGTAGCAAATTTTTGAATAGGAGTACCCGCCTGTCTATGGCTGCGGAACCAACGGAGTAAGGTTTGAGATCAATCACCAGATAAAGAATCCTAGAAAACATAGTCTAAGCGCGCCAACACTGGCACCTTGACAGAATCGGAGATATAGTTCAATCGATGAACCCTTCAAGGGTGCTAAGACATTGTGCTTGTCCTGGGCTGCGTATATTGCTTCTGGAGTCTTGTCTTAGACCGAAGATGTATGAAGTCTTCCAGTGAACTTCCGGTCATCCAAATTTGATGCATGTGGTCGTAATAGAAGGGCAGGACACGATAACATCGTCGGACTGGGGCTGACCATCGCATTAGAAGCTGCAAGACCGGCCAGTTCACGAGCATTTTGATCTTAATTGAAGGCTAAAACTCTCGAATGAATGAGACCATGAATGTCTAAACCGAGTCGTTGCCAACCGTACAGAAACAAGTAAGAAATCCAGAACTCAGGGCGTATTCACACAGCGGTGAGCGGGTGAATCGGGGGCTGTGAGATAGCCGAACAGGAAAAGATCGTCAGACGAGTCAGCTTCAAAAGGTGCGTAATTATATCCTGTGTAACTAGAAACGAAAGGGGATAGACAAAGCAGGTGACAAGCAGAACTCACTACAACATCACATGGAACCAAGTTAACTAAACAGCATTAGGGTACAACTCTTGCGCGGCCTTCTCCGCCTCAACTTGTGCCTCATCTAGGGGTCCGGCAGCAACGGCCGGAGGATGAGTCTCCACATTGGACTCGGTTGAGGACGTCGACGGTTCTTGAGTCTCAGTGTTCTCTGGAGCTGCAGTCGTTCCTGCCTGAGTGGTTTGAGGCTCGTCTTGACCTCGGTTTGTAGTTGGGGTGGATTCCTCAGCTGCAGCATTTGTCGCCTGCCGTGTGTCCACCTCGCTGATTTCCTTCCCTTTTTCTCCCTCCAAAGTGCTGACAACTTCTTCGGGCATGACCACGCCGTTGGAAGGTAGTGGCACGTGATTAGGATTACTACCCTCATCTTGAACAGAGTAGTATTTTTGCTGTTGCTGTTGCTGCTGTTGAAGATTTTGAGCGTGTTCTTTACTCTTTGCTTCTTTGGGGTCATCTCCTGGTACAACTGGTGCTGCATCGAAGATATCGCGTCCAGGCTCGGGTTTGTTTATCGGAACAACAGTGTTGACGTCTTCGATCACTGGCTGCTCATATTTACCATCGCCAGCATTTGGCTGTACAGGGGGAACGACGGGGGGTGGTGCTGCCTCGCCCACTTTACCACCCAAGACGGAGACAACGGAAGGGGTGTCTTTGTGAGGTGTAGCAACTGCTACGCTATCATACTGAGAATACTTAGATGAAAAAGGATGTCAGTGTTGAAAATAGTTTTGGGACGCATTGCACACATACATTGTCGAGGAAGTCGTTGCTGCATGTGAAAGAAGAATGTTTAAGTTTATTGCGCGTGCCGTACGGAACAACGAGCTCACCATGAGAAGTCCCAATGCTTTAGCCATTTGGCCTTCCTGCATTGTTGCTTGGTCCATGGTGTGCCATATGCCAAGGGGCTGAAATGCCAATAGTGCCAAATCGCAATGATCATTAACACCCCTGCGATTTGCAGCCTGACCTTGGGTCTCAACGTGGAGGTGAGGAAATCAAATACGACGCAGGAGAGCAAGATTGCGAAATATAGCGCGGGGAAGTAATGGTGAAGGAATAACTGACGAGCCATGATGAAGAATGGCGCATAGTGCAAGGCCCAGCCGGCGAAAAGGAATCCGCAAAGCGCATCATATTTGACGATCTTGGCTAAAATTAACATTATAGTAAGAAAATAACTATAGTCCTGGCAGATTCACTTACTGTTGTCAAAGTCGCGGAAACCACGCTTAGCCCGAAGAATAAGGAGTGCGCGAACAGCAACGTAAAAGACGACGGATGCCGAGCTCAGCCACCAAATGAAGGGGTTACCAAGCAGGTAAATTTGACGGTGATCTGCAACCCAGAAGTTCTAAAAGCACATGGTTAAGCCCTAGAGAGAAATGGAATGCAGAAAGGCATACAATGCCACGGCGCAGGCGAGGCCAAGCATCAGGTCGAGAATCGTATGTATGACGATCAGTCAATCCAGCGTTGGTAGTCCACATAACCTTCTGTAGTTCCCAGAATTTGCCGAAGAACCCAGGAAGTTTATAATTGACCTTTTCCGCATCGTCGGGCACTACAAGTGAGGTGATGTTATGGGATGCCAACACGAAGCAAGAAGTCACTTACGCATGGGATGTGCAGTGGTTTCAATATACCAAATAGAGTTTGCTTTGATAGCATTCTTGTTGCACGTAACCTCTTGCTGCTCGAAACCCCATTCCGGAAGTTTGACCTTATGTGAGAACAGGTAGCACCCTGTCAATGCATGTCGCAGCCTAAACTTTGACCTCAAGGTTCTCAACCTCTTCCCCGATTCCTTATCTCTATTATCCCCCTGATATATCTCCACATACCAATCATCATTTGCATCCCCGGTAAATCCAGGCATACCATAACCGCTGACCTCATTTTGGAAGTCTACGTCGGAGACTGGGGGTCGAACGTCATGCGAGTGAAGCTGTTTGCCTGTAGCGATATGCTGGAGCTTGACGCGCAAACCATTGGAGATGAAGTGTAGAGGGGATGTTTCCCAATCGAGCGCGTGATCAATGTCAGCGGTTGCGTTGAGAATACGCCACTCGTTGTTTCCATCACGATGAGGATAAAGTGTGATTTGTTGCTCTGTCAGAAATTGGCGATGAGTTGTAAGTAGATTAATCACAGGACATTTAACTTACGTTTGCTACCACCAGGGTAATTATGAGCATGTGAATGAAGATATCCTCCTTGCGTATTGACATGGCGGATAGTGACGATAGATCCAATTGCATTGTCTGCGTGACGCGTTGAAGAGCGTTTATTTACACCAAGATCGAGGCGACACACCTGCGTAGGTATCCGACATTTTCCTTCCTCCCAGTGTATGTTGAAATTCCGAACTCATGAACCCATCACCATCGCCCGAGTTCTCCAAAAGCAGGAAATGAATTTGGAACATTATCATATAGAAAACTATTGGCACCGCAATCAAGCAGATTGCCCTAGCCATGAAGTGCTTCACAAACACTCGCGGTGGTACTCTCAAGTCCCCTAATAGATTCCACAATTGCACAACTGTGCTACATCCAACCGTCGCGATGGTGAACAACCCAACCCACTTCGAACTGACCACTGCACCGAGTGACAGTCCTGAAAGGAACAACCAGGTCCACCATGCCTCCGTAAAGGGCTTGTGTTTGTCTTCGTTGCAAAAGGCGGTCCAAATGAATACAGTAAGCGCAGTGAAAAAGACAAGAATTGAGTCGAGAAGGATATGTCTTGATTGAGTGATCATGCCATTTTCAAAAGTGACGAATATTGATGCTAAGAGAGCGGTTGTTGCACGGCAATCCAGCGCGCGCAAAGTTAGATACGACAGAGGGACGGTTGCTACACCCAAAAGGGCAGGGACCATTCGCATAGCGACATATGGTACATCCTCGTAGATTCTAGGATAAAAATGGGCATCAATTAAAGACAAGGAACAACAAGCCAGAACATACGCACTTTCCAATTTGCTTGAAGTCAAAATGTCCGTCCCACCCAAAAATGAAAGCGGAAAGTGTAATCAAAAGCTTCGCTAGTGGTGGATGAACGTCGACGAAATATCTTGTCTTGATGTATTTCCCCGCAAATTTGCCGAAATGCACCTCGTCGAACCTATTGAACAGCACAGAATGTACGAGTTGAAGGCACAATCAGCACAACATCATCCAATGAGCGCCTGCCCGCAGATGGATGAAGGAGAGGTGGCGAGTGCGGAACGAACAGGGGAGTGAGACTTACACTATGCTATTGGGCCGCGAAATTTTGTACAACCTGACACAAGCCGCGACGAAGACGATCAGGATAAGAAGCTTCCACTCCCCAGAGGTCAAATTCAATCCACCAGGGGGGTAATACTTCCCACCCAGCGGGCCCCCTACACCACCTAGGATTCGATTAGAACCGGGAGCGGGTATGAAGCCTTTTGAAGCAGCAGCACGTCGTTCGTCAGCATCGAGATGTTCGCCACGCGGGTGAGGAAATCGTTGGTGAGATACCAAAGGAAGACTTCCACCACCAGGAGTTGGAGAAGCCGGGCGCCTTGATCTGACGCTGGCGGACATGGGGGAGGAGAGTAAAGGGGACTAAAAAGGATTAACGGAGACCAATATAAATCTAGGAAGATATATGCTTGTGGTCGTCGGTGGTGACGGTAAAGATAGGGATCAAAATATAAATGTTTGTTAATGGAACTGACGTGACCCTATTTCTGGCAAATTTTCAACCTGCGCAGCACTTCGGTTGTCACAATCATCATACAATTCATGTACCGTAATTGCCTATTACATTACGTCCTTCTATACTACACCGCCTCTCGCCTGCGTGGTGCGGCTCTCAAAATGTCATCCACACTTGCAAATAGCAATGTCAATTACACAGGGGGCTGATTGAAAACCGTTCAAACTTACCGAATGATCATCTCTGCAGCTTCGCTGGCACTCAACACAACCTGACGCTTCAACTTGTAACTTTCCGTGACACCGAGTTCCCTCATTGAACCGATGGCACCCTCATTCATATCTAGGTTTTTTGGTCAACACCAGACCACACCTAATTGAATTGTTACATACCAAGTCCAGCATCAGATTGACCAGCATAATGTGCTGCTCGCAATTTCGTCACGAGGTCAGACGAATCATAACCCGCATTATCAGCCAAAATTGTTGGTATCTGTCTCAAAGCCCTCGCGAAGGCCTCAACAGCAATGGCCTTCTTGCCTGTAACCGTCCTGGCCTCCTCTTCAACTGCGCAGCTCATCAGCGTCTCGGAGCATCCACCACCAAGAACTGTCCGTGACTCCTTCACTGTTTGTGACAGGACCGAGAGTGCATCGTGTAGAGACCGTTCGGCTTCATCCACCATTTGATTCGTTGAACCTCGGAGGACCACCGTGCATGCTTCACCAGCCGCGACTCCAGAGAACTTGATGAGCTAGGGCAGTTTCCAGAATTATGAGTATTTATATTCATGACCTTGCGATACATACCTTATCCTCTCCGATCATGATCTCCTCGATCAGCTCACACTCGCCCAGGCGAACAAGGTCAGGTCGATCAAATGTACTAGTGATCTCACCACCAGTAACTAATGACAATCGCTCAACACCTTCAAAGTCGGCGTGTTCAATGACCAAAATGCCTTTCTCCGCTAACAACGATTCGGGGTAGTTGTAGATTAATTGTCGGTTAACGAAACAGTTGATGCCGTGAGCTGCAATCGCGTCAACCTTGGCCTTCATCTTTTCCTTTTCAAGGGCTCAGTTGTTGCCTATATGGCAAAGAGATATATACGCACCCTTTCCGCCCGTTCGAGCTCAGCCAGTTTTCCTGTACTATCAACCTTTAATCGTGCACCAAACACCTTGATCTTGTCAGTATCCATAGCTATGGCAAGTCAGCCCAATTTTTTTCTGATGAGTTGCTAGGGCCATACATGTATTCGCAATGAGTATCTTTGCATTTTCCAATCGCTTTGGCGAGTTGACGGCGATGGTTTTGTCAAGGATGAAGCCTATCAGATCCGGGTGAGCCTAACTTTCGCTTGCAAATCTATAGCAGCCCTGCTGCTCACCTTCATCCAAGTAAGAGTCTGTCAATTTTCCACCAACCTTTTTGATTATCTGGATATGTTCTAAATCTGTGGATCCCTAGGTGACATCAAGTATAGGGTCAGGCCAGTCAACTTAATATCCATTATGAGTGCTTGCCTTCAGTCGTAGAACAGCCTCTACAGCCAAGTTGGCAAAGTAGTCCTTATCCTGAGATAGAACTTTGGACGATAGTGTCGTTTTCGCTATATTGATCAAATCTTGACGGAACAACACTGGATCTGACCTAAAGCAAGCCACAGACGCGTTCGTTGTACGTGATTCTCTCCACGTACATCAAGATCACCGAAATATGCAACGAGACACTTACACATGATTCACAGCAGCCTTCTCCAATGCTTTCAGAGCAGCCACACTCGCAATTCTATACCCATCCACAATGGTCTGGGGGTGAATCTTTTGCGCGATCAACTTCTCTGCTTCTCTCAATAGCTCCGCTGCCAAAACCGTAACTGAAGTTGTTCCATCTCCTACTTCGTCATCCTGTACTTTCGATATATTCACCAAGATCTTGGCAGCAGCGTTATCGAGTTGAATTGATTTTAAGATGGTTGCGCCATCATTTGTCACATTTATCTCGCCAGTTGAGGCGGATTGAAGGATTTTATTCATCCCTTTCGGCCCAAGTGTAGATTTGACAAGATCGCCGAGGGCTAGTGCACCCACAAAGGAAGCAAGACGAGCATTTTCTGCCTTCTCTTCTGTGGCCTGTAGGGAATCGTCAGTCAGCAGGACAGCCTTTGAAACTGGTGAAGAGACTGTTGTACCTGTTCGTTGAATATTTGCATGGACATGATGAAGGGTGCTCGTAAAATGAGGTTTTGTGCTGCAATGAGATCTTATCTGCTTCAGGTAGGTTGTTCTCACCTAGAGGGTAGAAGCCAAGCACAACCATACAACGGTACCAGAGACAACTGAAACTCGCAAAGTAGACAGAGGCTCCAAGACATCAGTAAACGAGCAGTGTACGTGTGGTGCATTAGATTGATTGGTTTGTAGATCTATGGTGTTCAATGGTCACAGGCAGAAATACAATACAAGTAGTACACCATTGTTGGTCCATGCAGACCACATGTCTAAATCTAAAAGTCCCCAGGGTGAATTCGAACAAGCAATCCTGTATGCATCACAGTGCCACCATTTGATTTGACCTGTGGCGATGACGCCGCCGATGCTTGATCCCTCAAACATCCAAAATTATCTATAGATTTTGATCATTGAATTTGGATGTCATCGTCGGCCCCTGTAGCGGTAAGACAGCGAAGGGTAGAAGGGGAGAAAAGCACAATGAGAGTCAACATCACTTCACACGATCTCGAGTAGCAGTTACACGAAGAGAAAAAAGGACAAGCGATTTCTCGCACGTCATCTTGACATTGCAAGTCCTCCAAAGTAGTACGCTTGTTTGGCAGCGGCAGTTGCAGTTGCATCGCTAAGTCCAGCGCGTGATGGCATACTTCTAGTCCCAACATGGGGAAGGTGAAAGGATGAAAGTTGAACTTCTTACGGACCCAGGTAATAGCATGTTGGTAGCTCTCGCCGGCGCTGGCGCGAAGATGTGCAGCGATAGGCGGACTGAGGGTCATCATATTCTTGGCGATGGAGCCCGGATCCACGCAGCTTACATCGAATTCTATTCGATTGAATACCACACGCGCGTTGAGGCTAATCAATATCAAGATAGCGTGAAAATTGCGAGTCAAATGGCTGTTGACATCAATCATCGTTAAAGACGTACCTGGCCATCAATGAGATAAAGAACACTGATTGATTGGCACCGTGTATCAGCTTCTCGAGATAAAATCAGAGTTCCGAAGTAACGCCTACGTCGTGATATCAAGAGGAATATGGTTAACCATGCCCTGTTTTCCATGGTGACAAACTGGCGATGGATCAGTTGATGTTGGGCAACAGGAAAACTCACCAGAAATAGTAACGAGGACGTACGAAGGTTAGCATAGTCGCAGGAGCAATACTGGACAAGATAATGTGAGATTCAGTGTGACGCAAGCACACCGACACTAAACTTTGTAAGGAGTCCAGTTTCTAGACAGGTCACGAGCCGGCTGCTATAGTATCAGCAAGCCAACAATATAATACATGGAACTCACGAATGCTCCAATAGATCATCTGTCCGACTATTCTCTGAGTGCTACGGAGGGCTGTCAACTGTACAGAAATACAGGAGGGAGAGACCTACTGTTAGAATCCCATTCTCCTATGTTTAAAGAGGTAATAGCATTGAGCTTGCAATGATAATGTCCAACACAGCCGAGAATGACAATGCGCAAAACAAAGTCCAATTCCATTCCCGTTTGGATTCCCGGATGTCTAGTAATGGCCGTAATCACCCCAACGCCCACGGAACTCAAGGTTTTGAGGGATGACAGGACATAGCAAATTATTGATATTTTAAGCTGTCCGCGAGGCGACATAGACGAAATGCGAAGAAAGAATGTTAACATAAGCTGTTAAGCTGAGACGACAGGTACAAGGGTGGACTATCACACACCTCGACTGCAGGACCTAGTATCCCGGATATCGTCACTGCGGCTCTGAGAGTTAACTGGCGTAATTGTCCGGACTTCTTTTTGCACACCAAGGTTCGTGATGGTATGCGTGTAGATCGTGTGACATATTGGTGTGCCATGTGCCAGTTCAAGTAATCTGGTTCCGGCAGAAGTTGCGAGGGGTGAGGAGAAGCTTAGAATCGGTACAACACAAGACTAACCAAATTTCGGCCACCTGGTGTCCACCGAGGAGTTAGATGTTGACACCGACATCAAAGGCGCCCACAAATCTTCAGCACGGTAGGGTCCCTAGGAAATGTGTGACAGTAGGTATAGACCTGTATCGTGCACACCCCAAACAGAAATGCTGCTAGGATTGATTCCACCTCCAGTAGTCCAATGGTGGCATTCCAGGTATGTCCTTATAGCATAAAGGATGTATTTCGTCAATAGTCGTCAAAAGTGAGCGAAATCGAAGTTTGGCCCGGTGGAAGGGTTTCTGTCGATCGCACTACGCCCGTGTAGAAATAACCTTCATGCACTATGCCATGTAGCGACCCTGAGTGACGCCAAACGTCGCCTAGGTATGTGGTCGATCATATTGGCGAACACATTCGATTCGGTGGATAAGGATGACGAACAGGAGGTGTGAATTGTTCCGAGAAGACTGAGCATAGCAGATTGTCGGAGCAAACGTGAATGTTCGCAAGTGACGTGTCGATATTGCCATCATATGTTAACGGAAATCAGGTAAAAGGGGCCGTGTATAATCAAGTGTTTTATCCACATAGCAAGCGAGAGCAGAGTACAAGTAGCAAACATCATCAGGTCGTGAAACCATAAACGTACAAGGCGGCGTGTTCGGTTAATGGATATGAACATGCCGCCCAAACTGGACCGAGAACTTGGGCTTAAAACCCACAAAAGTCACATATAGGAACCTGAACAACAGCTTAACGGAGACGGGAACTAAACCAGATGATACATACCCTGGGATAATTGCCCTCCTTTTGGGTCGATCTGTATACCCGTCAGAAATCACAATTTTGATGCCAAACAATGAATAACAAGCGCACAAGTGATGCCGGGTCCATGAACGCTACAAAGAAATGTCAGTGAGAGAACACTGGGAGACAAAGTCCTTACTGGAAAGGCATATTTGAGAGTCGTCGCTGTTCGGATGGTGGTGGTTCTTTGTAGGGCTGGGCAGTGCGTGGCCTGCATTTTTGGGGTGCTTGTCAGGGGCACGCGGGCACGTGCAATATTATTTGTGCTTGCTTGCGATTGGCATCGGAGTCGCGGACGTCCCCGAGAGGTCTCGCAGGTCTCTCCACCGAACGCTCTCAAGCCAAAGTCCGTGCACGTCCCTTGGTACGCCCGACTAGTCTTTCCAAGCCGTCGTGGTAAGTACCACCGATCCTCGTTGCTTTCCCATCTTCATTATGGTTGGTCTCACAGTGTCACGAAGAATAAATGGCAGCTCAGCTCAACATAGAGCCATCATACATTGCTAGCAGGAACACTCAGGGATCACCGAAAGATTTCTCTAAACAAAGTGCTTTTCCTGAGCACGACATCCACAAGCAATCAGAGGACTATAGGCGATCCGTCACCATTGTCTTCTGGTACAAGGTATGGACCTGCGATGGCAACAATGTTCTTCTTTGTCATTACGGTGTTGATGGTGGACCTATTTCGTGCACGGACAGGCAAATCAAGAACCCTTGCGCCTTCAGCAGATCGTACCGACATTTCCTTACTTTCAGTTGACCAGCTTCCCTGGTTTGACGAAGAATCTTGATTTGTCGCCCATATCTTACTTAGACACTTATAACGCGAAATCATCTCAATGGGAACAACATACAATTGAAACAGTCCGTTTGGTGTTCAGTCAGCAACGATTGCTGTACCGGATTCGGAGAAATTTGCTGGAAGGGATCACAGAATCTGAATGTCTGGGGCTAAAGGACGAAGTCTCTGTGCAAATCAAGCCGCCGGACACATCGGTCGAAGATTCTTTCAGAAATAGCACCAAACGACCAGCAGATGAACAAATCGCGCCAACCCATCCTTTGAAGATTGTAGTGACAGACACAGTTCGATCTATGCCCCCTCACATGTCCAATCCATCACCCCATAATTCGAACGTTACTGGCACTACTGCACCAGAAACACTGCCATCCATTAGCAATCATGTTCCAACATCACAACTCCCGACGCCAGCTTCTGCGATCCCCCCTGCACCAGCTTCACAACAATCCATTCCACCACTCCCCACCACTCCTTCCCCAGGCATGAATTTCGGGCCGTATCGACCACCCCTTGTCTACCCTTCAGCGGATGGACAACCTCCCACCTACCTTCAAACACCACCTCCATCGACTTTGCCTGGGATGCAATATCACCATGTGCCAATAAAACGCTGGCCAAATGACTACACTGTCTCCGAAATATCTGCCGGTTTCAGGGAAATGGATCTGCTTGCTGCCTCAACACCTTCAGGTGGGTCAGGCATGACCCAGCGCTTAGCATTCGAGCGTGTATTTGGTAGTCGATACGTGAAAAGCACTGTGTGTCGTCATCGTAGTGTGTGGAAAAAAGCACCACAAGACCTAAAGGAACAATTCGAGAGGATGGGGAACGACCAGCAAGCATCTTGGAGTGAATTTGTACGAAGGGTAGAAGGTCGACCCCCTGTGAAATTCGGGGCTAGTCTGGATGGCATGGTTTTCTCTGGGATGCCACCAACTGCGTCGCCAGTTCAACCAGCACCGCCTCAACCCCAAGCCGCATCAGCCCAACCTCCTCAATCTACAACCTCATCCTCAGCACCTGCCGTCCCAAGCGGGTCAGTGGCTTTACAGGAATCTCAACAGTTGGTACAACCACCGAAAGACATTCCTGGAGAAGCTTTCAGACAAGGAGCTGCCCCGAATAATGCTTCGAATAGTTTGTCTTGATCTATTTGCTTTGAGTGCGTTCTGATTGATATTTCTTAGACGTCTACGACCCAGCTCTGACCACACAAGTTGCTTGAAGCCCCAATCAATACCCCATTTTGTCTGATTTGCTCCGCTGTTACATCCCCATAGCTGTACGTGTATGTGTATGTGTAGTTTCTTGTCACTTCTGGCGGCCCTCGATATGGGACAGCAATAGGCTTTAAATTATATAATACATGAAACATATACTCGGACTTTGCTAACAGATCTCGCAGGACGCGCTTCATTCATATCGTGTCTGTGGTCAGCTTCGGCCTGCATTCTACTCGATGCATGTCGTATACTCAAAGCAACCCTATTTGGGCCTGCGCAAATTGATTGTTGGGCCCTCAGACTATTCAAAGATATAGTTACGCGTCATGACAGCTAATAAAGCTTGTTTCCAAGTCAATTATTAGTTAGTGTCATGACCATCCGAGACAACACCTAAGGAAGTCAAACCCACACGCACATTCAAGTTAATTTCCATAATTCCCATCTGTCTTCCAAGGCATATCCTGGGCCCATCTGAAAACGACAGTAAGTGCTTATGTCCTTGTATGTCCTTGGCTTTAAATTTTAGTGCTCCCCGTCCATTTTCTTCTGCTTCCAACCGCCTTTCAGATCGGAATACCTTCGAATCAGGTCCCAAAAATACTGAGGATCAATTCATATCGTGTGGGGAGACACTAATGTTGTCCTCTTAGGTATGGCAAGGCTGGTAACGATGTCGTCATTGGCAGTAGTAATAAGAGTGTGACTGGGAGAACGTCATCCTCCGATGCCTAAACGATGCCAAGAGGGCTATCGGAAGATTTTCATGATGCGACGGAGCACAACTTACTACTCTGCCGTTTCAGTCAAGGGAAAGTGAAGACGAAGAACTTCGTGCACGAGCGCATCCAAGTACGGTGATGTAGAAGTGAGCTGCTCCCAAGTGGGCTCCTGACTTGCAAGAACGGGTTATTCCTCACGCAGGCGACACCGCACTTCTGGGTGTCGGGCTAACTCAATCAATGCCCACCGTGTGTGGTAATTCGGCACGCGCATCCCAAGGTTAAGCTTGCTACTTCACATACCGTGAGAGTAAGTAGAGTCGGTAACATGAGCACCAGAATTGCTGAGAAGACCATAACTTACTGGAACTCGTCTCGTGGCCGGCGAGTAGCAATATGTTCTAACTGTGGGTAAGACTTGACATTGCGCGCAGCATAGATTAGTTGCAATTGGAACACGGACATTGTTGACTTCGCGACTGATATCTGGACAAGAATTTCATCCTGAGATACCCCTGTGCTCTGTGCCTTCACTACAAAACAAATTCCTCAACGATGCCTCATAACAAGGTTGGCGAAACCTTACTGAGCATTTATCCTCGGCCCTCTCAATCCCTGCTGCGACACATTCTTTCTCCTTCTCCACCTTTGTGCTTGCGAAAAAATCGTCAACGATGGATAACATGGCTTTCTTCCATCTTGCTTGCGTTCAGCATCCGGGGGTCGATGACCGTCAAGCAAGTTGAAGTTGTGAATAAAACCTGCTCTGCCAAGGGAATCCAGCCTTGGGTTTTCATGGGCTGAAAAGCTCCACTGGTTTAAAGTCCATATACGCTATTCGATTCATCCTGCGGTGCGTGTATATGTATTAATAATCCTCGGTGGAACGGTCATTGAGACGCAGGACGTGCTCACCATACTTGCACATCAATTAGGGTATCTGGGTCTGATTCGAATACTATCCCGGGCTACCTTGGTCTTTTCACAGCTTGGTAAGTGATTGATAGGACAGGAAAATGTGTAAGGGGAATCTTAGAAGAAGGCGGGTGTAAGCCGTCCGCTCTCGGTTGCCTACGGCATTCAAGTACACGGTCAGCCCCTGTTAACCAACTCGGAGATACTCACAACAAATGGTGATTAACTTTTAGACTTACCTCCTGTGGACGTCGCCTTCTGCCCAGGGCAATCCATAACCAAACTGTCAATACTTGTCATGGATTGAAAGCTGTATCTGCGCAATAAAGGTTCGCTCACGGGATAGTCTTCGCTGGTGGCCGATATCCATAAGTCTCTCTCGAATGGAAGTGTGCCGTAGACTTAGGATCACAAATGACCACCCTACTGGATCCAAACCAGACAGGGATCCGGAACGCTGGTCCGTATTCCCTCCCCCAGTCTTCGTATATCCTGGCTGGGTCCTGTATTTCGTTTAAGAGCTTGCGTGTGCCGAAGAATTCGAAAAAGTCTTTTTCATTCGAGGGGGACCTTTGAGAGCCGTAGCAAATGGAGAATCACACATAATCCACTTGTCTCCGTCATATGCATGCATATGCATATGGACGTCAATTACTTTCCAATTTCGTGACATGTGTTGATAACGCTCCTTCGCAATACGTACGGTGGTGGTATGCGTTACTAAGACATATACGCTCAAATTCAAGTTGGTTTCCCGAGACGTAAACATATTCATTCCACATACCTTCGCACAGAAAGGGGTATGAGTAGTGGAAAACTAAATGCAGAAGCTAGGGTCCAAGGACGGCTTCTTGATAAAGGCTTAAATAAGGGTACCAAGCACTGTAACAAGGCAGAAATATAGTAAGTGTTGACAGCACTGAAGTTGTTCCTCAAATTCCATGTACAAACATCACTAATCACAATGGAGAATGATGCTGAATACAGCAATGTGTACGGTATGGCGCAAATTCGGATATATATAAAGGTTATGCGGAGTGTGCTTGCCTCGGTCGTTTGGGATTTTTCCGCTCGTCGGCGGGTCCAGGTGATGCACGATCCCTTCTCTTTTTCGCGATGGTTCTGGGTAGTGCTGTGAGTCTAGTGGGACTGCCAAGGGCATAATTTTGGGCCACAGTAGTGAAATTGTTATTTGAGAAGGAACTTGATCTAGAACCGAATGTGCGCTCCGTCCGCGGCGTAGATGGCGAACTGGCTGGAGCTGGAGCAAGATTGGCGATATCTTGAAGGACAGCACGATAGCCTACTTGAACAATGCCGAGAAATTGGGGTCGCTTGGTATAGACGCTGAGGAAAACCTCAGCGAAAAGCGTCGGCTGAAGGTTTGAATAGTCTCCTCTGCCCGCATTAGCACATTCTATCAGCTGGAATTAGCAAGGAAAAAGGCTTTGATACTTTCACAACTGACTATCTGGGCTTTGCTTGGAATAGAATTTAACTCTATCCAGTGGATTCCGCTCCATCATACCGTAATGCATTGTAACTTGGCTAACAATGATATCGTTCACTTTTAAGTCCCCAATGCTAAGAGAACCCGATTCGGCAATGGTATTTGCTGCGTCAAAAATGCGCTGAGGAGTCACGTTCTGCTTGAAAATTTCACGGACTGGCCAGTCAATAACCTTAAAGTCTACACGACGATAAAGGTCGCGCTTCCGGATGCGTTCAAAGATGTGTCGAGCAGGCTCAAGTTCCTATGTACACATTCATTATTATGAGAAGATCTCCGTAGTGCTTGTACGCACGGGTTCAGTAGATGCCTCTATCCATGGCATAATGTCATCTGTAAGGTGGATAAATTCCTGGGGCTTGAACACCTTGTCTGATATATGCAAGATTGAATCTGCTGCTAGTAGTCCATCGACTATCATGTGCTCGATTGCTTTTGCTATCATGTATTCAGCAGTATGCAAATGCGGAAGACGCATAGAACGAACCAGTGCGATGATTATAGATCAATTTATGGAGTTTAAACCGTGTTGCACAAATTTCGTACAACGCATTTGCATCTTTGATATTATAGCAAATTTGATTGTCTAGCACGCGCGCCGAATGAATAATGCTGAACGAACGAGAGGTCGATCCTAGATAAGCCCTTGATAGAAATGACTCACCGACGTGGTGAGATACTAATCGGATCGCCAATCATATGTGTGTCGCGCTGGATATAGTCAAACCTATCAATACATTAGCATCAGCGACATGGTGCAGTCGATATACTTGCTTGTCGACGTCGATACCGTTTCGTTTGTTAGCTACGACGTCAAATAGAAATAGCTTCTCATCGGGGCTAACGAGGGGTAAGTAACAGCATCCCGCATGCAACTTAAAGAAGCGTACCTGCAACGTGAGGGTTCTCCTGCGATCAGTGCCTTGATGAACGCCGCGTCTTTGGGGGCGAGCATTAGGTCATTGGCTTGGATTAAGTAATCGAACATGAGCTCAGAGCCATCTTCATGATGCCATGTGCGATCCTTCCTGATTTCATGAGTGTGCGGAAGGTGAAATGATTTTGCATACCTACAGGACGGATGGGAGAAAAAGGCCGTCAAAGACGTGGGACCAAGGACCGTGACCTAAATCATGGCATAATCCAGCAATTTCAACGCATTCGACGTCGCGATCCGTAATCTTTAACTCAGGCTGGTTCTTCTGCAAATGAGAGGCCAACATGCGGGCCAAGTAGGCAACACCTGCTCAGATTGAATCGTCTGGTATTCAATATGCCCACTAAGACGCACCCAGGCAATGCTCGAAGCGGTTGTGAGAGGCGCCAGGCCAGATATAATAGGATGTACCGAGCTGTTTGATAGAACGTAGACGTTGGAATTGTTTGCTATGGGTGGCGGATGTAAGAAGTTGAGTAGGAGACGCGGACTCGGAAGGTCGGGAACTTACGTATCAATGAAAGCGCACACTCTTGGGCTGATAGGGACTACAGAAACGCTGATGAGGCCACATATTTCGAATTGACAAATTGGACGCACTGTAATCATGGATCGGGTCTTTAAACCGGCGTTCCCTGGGGAGGGTTACTGAGCCTGGCTGCACACCGTAATCATTGTCCTCGTACTCCTCTGCACCACCCGATAGTATAGCTGTAGATTCCATCTCGGTCTACAATAATAGATAGAGATTGCGCCTGCACCTTCAAGTGGAGAGGTTGCGAGGGAAATGAGACGGTGGTCAGTGCAAGCTATATGTCCGCCTATACATCGTGACTGTGACCGTGATTGTGATGCTCCGAGCCCCTAGCCGATTTTGGGCAGTCAATCCGCGATCGGAGACGGTTGCTTGTTCGATGACCGACGCATTGATTCCCTGACGCTATTACCGTAATTTCGCTGCTTCCATTTTTCAAGCTATGCCACCATCCACGGCGACGGGCTCCAGGGAACGTGTCCAGCCCCAAAATGTATTGAAGTACACCAGCGCAAGTGAAATGCGAGCTGCTCTAAAATTTCAAGACCAGGGAGCATTGCTTGAAGGTCTGTTGATGATGCCGCCCTACTAGAGTTAACCAGGTGAATGACTTATTGGATCTAGCATTGACCAACCTCCGTAATCAATTCACGATTCATTTCCGCGAGCCACATATTGCACCTCAGGATGAGCGCCTTCACCTGTGTCAGGCATGGCTAGAGGCTTCTCCAGGTGCTCAGGATCTATTTGACATATGGGATAAGACCGAACAGGTGAGGAGAGCTCTGATGTCTCTCAACATCATTGCTCACCCTAACAATTAGCGACACACTGGATTATTATCCGTCATCGTCTCCCTTTTTGCTTCGTTATTAATACTCCTCTCGACGCACCTCCCTTACCATGGCTATGGTCACGGAATCTTGAAGACGTTGCTTTCCGCAACGTCAATGCAACGCTTGAATACCTACATCGGAAGCTCACACGCAGAGCTTACATTGGTCACTTTGAAACTACTGAATGCAATGTCCGTGTTTGCGGGAGGTAAAGAAAAAAGGGCAGTCATGGAGAGTTTTGCCTGGGAGAGCAAGGTGTGTGCTCTAGCTTTGCTGAATCCATGTGGTCTAATAGTATATAGCTGCTGCCAAAATTGCTGCATATGCGTCGTAAGGCCAAGGCTGTTGACCCTTTTGAGCGGCCAGGTCAGTGACAATGCCGTTGATCTGCCAGATATCTTATGACGAGTAGACATTAGGGCACTTTACATTTTTTTCTTGCTTTCATTTGTTGACGGCGATGCTTCGTCATATTGGAAGACTATGTTTCTGGACTATCATAGAGATGCATTTGCTTCCATCTTCAAGGGACTGGTGGACGACCACTATAATATAATTCGCAGGGTGCTGGAAGTGTGCTGGAATGATATATGGGCGGATGTGAAAATCAAGAGGACTCTTAAAGTGAGCCTGTTCGGTGAGCAAACGATTGCTCAAGTAAGTTGCGAGTTTCTTGTTTCATACGCATACTTACTATTAGCCTGGCAGCTTTGTAAGTTGTATGACAGAGCCAGCGCCGAAGAGAACAACGAAGATCGTATCCCTGCTGACCTGGCTCATCACTTCCTACTTGCTATTTGCACACGGCCAGGAACAGGCCTTTGCTTCAAGGACCGTGGGTGGTACTTCAGAGAAGTCGGGGAGGAAGAACTAGCCAAAGAAGACGGCTCCTCTCAGCCTAAGCATGGGCGAATCCACAATAAAATACTCTCCAATATCCTCAAGACCTTGAAAGTTAACGAGGATCCACGGCAGCAGGAGCTCGCACTTAAGATTATGGCGGCATCCCCTGAGCTTGTAGCCACGTAGGTGTTTCATCACCAGATTCATGCTTTTGCTTACCATGCAACCAGCTACTGGGCTGCAGCTAATTTAACACTCGAACCACGCCTCTCATCGCGGTGGATAGCTAACATAGGCTTTCTGGGTAGCATAATCTCCCTCCCAGTGCCTTCTGCCTCCTTTTTTATACCAGACAGCAACCTACATCAACCAACACCGCCTCCACTCTCAAACATCATCGAAAATGTTCTGCCTTCTGTCAATACAAAAGGACACTTTTCGAAAGGGCTGTTATCAACCTCAGCTTTGGTTCAGCACTGCACAGCTCTTGTACTTGCGAAATGCCTGCTTAAGTTTGAGGCTGTTTCACGAGAAATAATCAAGATTGAAACTTTATTGGAAGAGAACCAAAGTGATGGGCAGTGGTCCCGTCGAAGAAGAGACCTGGAACGTGAAGTTCGCCGCCGCGTACCTGATTTTCAAGTGATCATCGCGTTGTCTCAACAAAAGCACGAGCAGTCCCATCAGAAGCCTAACCCAACGAAGCTTGCCCTTCTTACCGAGAGTTCACAAAGATTACTGTGGCTCTACTATCGCTGCCTTCCTGGTCTTGTCTCCGAAGCTCGGTTCGATGTTGGAAAGTCCCTAGTCCACATATCTGAAGATCACCGCAGGCAAACAGAAAAATCAAATGATCCTGAACAAGTGGTTGCACGCTTGAAAACGATCCAGCAACTCCATTCACTGCGATTACTCAAGGAAAGTAACCAATTTAATTGGGCCACCAAAGCTAGTGTGTCGAATTATTTCTCCAGGATTGCAAATGCTGATCACCAATTTTCGCAGCTGGTTCCTCGGACAGTAACTTCCACACTCTCCTCAAAACCTTGACCAACTCGAGTGTCCATGCCATTAGAATTGCTGTCTCCGATCTACTGCGTCATGTTTTAGCAGATACAATCATGTTCCAGGAGGACCCGGACGAAGTTGACCTCTGGCTAAAGTCATTGTCATTTTTACGGCGATCCAATAGCGCTGAATCACCAGATGGTGCCCCTTTGTCCCATGAAGGAGATAGCGTTCTACCATTCCTTGACGAATGCGTCCAACGGTGTCTTAAAACTCCATATAAGTATATTGAGGACTTATATGCGCTTCAGTCCTCTTCTTCGAGCAACCAGGGCGTCGTATCACAGCATCTCGCATTCTACCCAAGCCCAGTCCTCATGACCGTTCTGGAGCAGCTAGAGACCAAGATCGTTAGCAAGCTTCTGTGCGCTTCAGACGCTCTGGCTCTCGCATCCTTTGTCCGCAAGGTGGTCCAATGCCTCGTAGGAAAACAGAAGGATCTATGCCTCCTTCGGGTTGTTGGCGAAAAAATAGACTACGCCCTCAGGACGGAGAACTTGTTTGATCAATACCCTGTAGTGACGGCTGCTATTCGTCGTGAAGTGGCCATTCTTCGCTCATCCCTGGAGCCACGGTCCTTCTTCATCGAATCCATGGACGTACACGTTACACCTGCAGAAGATGTTGAGCAGTTCCTGCACGATATTGAGGCAGCATTGACTTGTGAGTAATGACTTACGTAGTGTGTATGTGTCTTATTCCGTTGTAGCTCAAGCGGGATCATCATGCGTTACTTCGGCTTGTGAGTTGGTGGATTGGTTAAGAATAGCGGATCGGCCTATTTCAGAAGAGCAGCTTCTTCGCCTCGCTGCTGTCGTAGAGGCTTTGCATCCACCGACCCTTCGCCAATTGTCGGAAAATTTGGATCCGCGTAATAGCAAACAGATCTGGTACATTTTCAATGCAACCTTTCCCCGGCGGCTAGAATAGTGAGTCTTCGTTGCTCTCAAATTTTCGACTG
The DNA here is from genome assembly GCA_951802395.1 of Volvariella surrecta. Taxonomy (NCBI): domain Eukaryota; kingdom Fungi; phylum Basidiomycota; class Agaricomycetes; order Agaricales; family Pluteaceae; genus Volvariella; species Volvariella surrecta. The sequence continues at coordinate 646,661 of OX637785.1, forward strand.
ATTGACATGAGTAGCCTTGACTTTGACTTCCTAATTGCACATTGGAAAGCGTCAGATTTAAGCAACGAAGACCATCGTGCCACCTTCCTTCAAGCATTGTTCAATCGCACCTCCAAGTTTATAGACTACAAGCGAGCCGTTCAGTATATAGAGCATGCTCTGTTGGATGCTGTTGGTATAGCCGAGACGCGAAAGCAGCTGCTATCCTTACTATCGACAATTATTCGTCTCTCGGCGAAGACTCTCTCGGCAGCTGAGTTACTTGCCTTGAAAAGAGCTATCTTCACCGGTGATGGAGTTGTGAAAGATTTATATATCGACCAGGATATATCATCAGCAGAAGCTGAAGGTGTGTGCTGCCGTTTTTTTCTGGCACGTTATTCACCACTCTGCCTAGAACTTAACCTGCTAGCCAGAGACGCCCTTGATCCCTGTGATAGCGACGACAAAGACGTTGCACGAGATGTCAGTCAACAATGGCTTAGTCGTGTCAAGGTTTTGCTATCAAGCGATCAATTGCTGGGGGTAAGTGATTGCGCGTATGTCTCCTTTATGGCCATAGTACTGATTCCCGTAGCCGCTAATTATCTCATCCTGGATCCAATACCTCCCTGAGGATGATCTCTTTGCGCTATTGGACCTGCTTGTTCCCAAGATATCTGGGATACCGTCTCAACCTATTGTGACCTTCATTGAATCAATTCTTCGTGCTCTTCGCTTTGCTAATTCTCGCAACCCCACCATCGAGGGGAGATTATCAGAAAGGATACCGCAATTCATGACTCTGCGTCCCGTTCTCCCTCAGTCCGCAATATTGGAAGATCTCACGGCGCTTGCAATCAATGCAACACTTCCGTTGGGTATGAGTGGCAAACTACAGACTTCCGGGAGGCTCTCTGCTCTTGTATCCCGTGCTGAACTCCGTTGGTCGAAGCGTCTGGCACCACCACCAGCTGTTTCTGGCTTTGAGCAGCTGTTGCGTCAACCAGCCTGGTCAGAATCGACTGCAGATATTGTGTCCGGACTATTGTATCGCCACTCGCTGAACTCTGAAGCACTCGTGGCCTGGGTAGCTTCCACGCACTCCACTCAACGATCGCTACCTCATCTCGTCAAAATTGTTCAAGCTTTGTTAGATACGACGGAGTATGGAACTCTGGCTACTCATTCAGATGAAGGTGCTTGGTCCCCGCATATAATCAAGATGGTGTCTGCGTTGCAGGGCAATCTACCTTCACGCATTCATACGCAATGCGTTTCGTGTCTTGCTAACATGGCGACCTCAAACTCTGCCCTTGCAAAGCTGGTTGTTATACAAGCGACCAAAAGAATCAAGGCCTTGCAGCCCGACCAACTGCCGATTCCTCTTCTGAAGCTGGTGAGATCCTTGCGTACAATGTCTTCGGTTCAAAGCGAGCACCTGCTGGAGGTTGTGTTGGAACATGGACTTGGGTGGGCTGTGAGACGATTGGCGGATAGTGCTAGCGAACACGAAATCGCTGAAAGCTTCAACGAACTCGGTGAGACAGGAAGTAGCGATAACACCGCATTTTTCTTATGGCATTATCTCAGAATCCTTGATGGCCCAATCCACTCTAGTGAAAGTCAGCCAAGTTGAAACACTACTCAGTGTCGTGGTTCAAAGCAATCTGGGTATTCTAGCTGGTTTGCAGCTTGCAGCGGCATCGTTGAGCGTGGTACACCTCAAGGTAGGATTTTTTTGATACGCTCTTCGTGATGTGGATGAGATTCTGATGACCAAATTTCTAGCCTGCGCTTGTCAATAGACAACTTCAAGCTATCATTCAGCATCCTCAATTCTTCAAATTGTGCTCTCGGGAACCAGGCCAAGCCTCGATCCGGGAGAACATTGTTGGGTTGTTATACAAGCTCTTCAACTTACACCCAACAAACACCTGTCAACCCTCGCACATTGGGCCCCTTCTCCGAATCTATCATGGGACATTATCAACTGCTGACACTCAACTGTTGTCTATATTCAACCTATTCGAGCGAGAGAAGAATTTATCCACAGCGTCAATGCTCTCTGAATGGAATTCAAATACAACCGTCGTTTCTGGCACGACACTAGAGGCTCTGCAAAGCCTTGACCCGGTTCTAGTTCTGCGAACGTCGTTGAATTTCCCATGTCACCGACGGTTTGACAAAATTTCACAGCAGCACCCTAGTTCACACGCTCCTCTATACGATCCACTGTTTATCCTTCTCCTTTTCGCATATATGCTGACCACCAGCCCACCTACAACTGCACTTGCATGGGTAGAACTCTTCCGAACCAATACTGTCGGTTTGCTCATACGAGCGTTGTCTTCAAATGATGGCCACGTTCGAGAGCTTGCATTGTCTCAACTCGGTGCCCTTTGGAAGCATTTGAAGGTAGGAAGACATCTGTTTGTTGCAGATAGTAGGCTGATCAGGCTGTTGAATAGCCGAACGACATGCAAGAGCAACCGCAAGTGCACCATATCCTTACCGTGCTTAGAAATAGCTACGAATCACCAGTGGCGAAAGGTTTCCCGAAGCAGTTGCCGTCTTACTCCAGTTTAATACTCCTCCACGCAATGAGGGCCATTTTCTACCCCTCAAACTTCATATATCCACTCACGTCCCGATTCCTGCTGCAACGCCCGGTGTTGGATACCAAAGACGTCCCAATGTTATACGGGATGCTGTACAGTAACTCCGATGATTGGAGAAAGGAGCGTGGATGGATGCTGAGGTTCTTAGCTGATGGGATGATGAACACGGATGATTGGAGGGTCATGAAAAAGCGACATACGTGGGATTTGCTCGCGAGTCTCTTTCAGAGCGCAGAAATGGATCACAACGTCAGAAATAGTATTTTTGAGGTAAATACATGATTACATCGCTAGATGCTCTGCTCATTACCTTCTTTAGGTGCTTGCTAACTTGACGTGCAATCGACAGGCTGCAACGTCTTTGGTGCTAAAAACGTCATTACTAACATGGATTGAGATACAATTATTGAACGTTAACCCTACTATGCGTCAAAAAGAGGGGATACAGTGGTTGAAAGTTCTGGAAAACATCTTAACAGTTGTGGATCCAGCTCGCATAGAGAGGTCTCTAGGTAGCAGTGATTGGAGAGAGGCGATATGCAGATGTGTTTGTCTCATCTTAGAGGACAGCAGATCAGGTACGGATCCAATTAACACTTTGGCGCTGTCTACTGCTTAGGCGATATCATCTAGTGCACACAACGGAACTGATGCCACTGGCGGCGTCCGTGATCATGCGGTGCGGTCTGCTTACTCCAACACCACTTCAGGGGCTGTCAGCAGCAATAGACCGGGCAGTGGCCTGCCTGAACACACTTGAGGAGCTAATCGACCTGCAGAGCGAAAACCCTCGCTTGGAACGCTATGTGTCACACCTGCCACCTTATCGGTCATATAGCATTCATGAACCTCCCAAATCGCCAAATAACATTGAGGGATGGCGACATGTTGTCGCAATTTTATGGCAGGCATCCATGTTACTGGAAAGTTCCTATCAATGGGATAAACTAACGAGTAGGATGTTAATTGTAGAAGCAATGGGAGGCGAAGGAGAACGAAGGACCGGAGAGTGGGTACGGAAGGAGGTCGTAAAAAATCTAGCTTTCCAGCTGTAAAAGGGACGTCCAGTCCTCGATTGTCTCTAGCAATGATGTAATTGTATACTCCCCTAACGGCCAGAGATGCATTTGTATCGGTCATTGCAGTGCAATTTCATATTCCTTGATATCTGTAGGGTTTGGAATTGTTGTGAATACGTCAGCACCGGACGCCAGTGAATCTATCAACATGGCCAGCTTGGAAGGCCCAAAGTTAGGCTCCTGTGAGAGTATAAATTAGCACAGAAGCGCCCATCCTTCGCCTTAATCTAGGCATGCCTTTCGAAGTGCTTCCAAGTCATCCTGGAAACCATCGGCCACTGCAGACATCCAAAACTTCCTGAACTTGGATTTCATCTCATTTTCTACTTCTATGCTGGTCCCTGTCCCTTGGGCCTCTGGGAATATTGTGGGCAGCTCGACTGGGGTTGGTGTAGGTGACCGGGAGCGTACATCCTGATATGACATCTCCTGCGGGTCTGTCGCCAAGGTCTGTGGTAGGTTTTCTTCATGTTCATCGTCAGATTCCACTTCGCTCTCGGAAGACGATGACGACGATGAGGAGTCAGCCTTGAGTTGCTGCGTCGTCCTAGGTGTGGTGACTTTGACGGTCACAACTTGCTGGGAGGTATCGCTTTCAGAGTCTGAGGACGAGGAAGACGAGGAAGCAATACGTCTTTTGCGTTTCCTGCTTCGCTTTCTCTGTCCCATTGGTTGAGCAGCAGGCATGACTGTATGTATTTCCAATGAGTCTCCTACACCGGCAATTTTTGCATCCAAGTTGAAACCCGAAACCAAGGTTAGGGTTTGATCTGATCGCATTTTTTCGCCAATCCTTATCACTTTCCTTTACATTATCATGAATAATAAAGTAGTTGGTATTCTTGGTGAGCGTGCGTTGCAATTGCTCTTGTATATTCAAAATGCTTACACCAAGTTAGACCTCTGTATACCTTAGGAATGTGTTTGTCCGACCTGCCCTTATAGGGGGAGGCCAGCTCGGTCGGATGCTGGCGGCATCTGCTTCCTTATTGAATATTGATACAGTCATCCTTGACGTCGGAGAGAGTGCCCCCGCAAAGCAGATTGTTGCGCCAAAAACTGCTTATCTAGCTCATATAGATGGATCGTTCGCCGACCCTGAAAAGGTCCGCGAACTTGCTGCCAAGGTTGACATCTTGACTGTCGAAATCGAGCATGTAGATGTCTCTGCACTGGAGGAGGTCGAGAAGTTACCAAGGAAGACACCTTTGTTCATTCACCCCAGCCCATCCACTATCAAAATCATCCAAGACAAATTCAGCCAGAAAGAACACCTTAAGGCTCATGGTTGTCCTGTTTCGAGCTTCGTTCAAGTGGACTCCTCGGTCGATTCTGTAACCACAGCCATTGAGCAACTCGGACTTCCTTTGATGCTGAAGAGTCGGACGTTGGCGTATGATGGTCGAGGAAATTTCGCAATTCGAGAAATGTCCCAAGTTCAAGATGCGATTACGAGCTTGGGAAATCGGCCGTTATATGCCGAGAAATGGGTGGCATTTACAAAGGAGATTGCGGTTATGGTGATTCGGACTGTAGATGGACAAGTTCAATCCTACCCAGCTGTGGAAACCGTTCATAAGGACAATATCTGTCATCTTGTTTTTGCTCCGCTGCGGACTCGTGATCCTGCTTTGACACGTCGTGCTCAAAGTGTTGCAGAGGCTGCAGTTGAGAGTCTTACTGGCGCTGGTATATTCGGCGTAGAAATGTTCCTGTTGGATGACGGTACGTTTCAATCTCAGCTATCACAACTCTTGGAGCATTGGTGACGACCCCTTCATACAGGAGAGATCTACGTGAATGAAATCGCGCCCCGTCCGCACAACTCCGGTCACTATACAATTGATGCATGCGAGACTTCCCAATACGAGAACCATCTTCGCGCAATTTTATCTCTGCCGCTTGGCTCTACAAAATTCAAGGTCCCTTCGGCGGCTATGCTCAATCTCATTGGTCATTCATCTTCGATGTCAGAAATCTTGGATACGACCAATGCTGCGCTCAGGATCCCTGGTAGTACTATACATCTATACGGAAAGTCCCAATGCAGACAAGGCCGTAAGATGGGTCATATCACTATCGTTGGTGAATCTGATGCCCAAGTGCGCTCCCGGCTTCGCCCTCTATTGGAAACCCTACCTTCGAGCTCACTTGACGAATGCAATCTCTATGCCCCTCTTCCACCCCAAGCAGGTTCTGGCTTTTCCAATAAAGACCCTCTAGTCGGGATCATAATGGGCTCCGATTCTGACCTCCCTGTCATGCTTGCTGGGGCACGAATATTGGACCGTTTTGAGGTACCATACGAGCTCACGATTGTTTCTGCGCATCGAACGCCGACGAGGCTTATTGAGTATGCACGATCAGCGGCATCGAGGGGTCTTCGGGCGATAATCGCAGGAGCTGGAGGTGCAGCTCACCTACCTGGGATGGTCGCTTCCATGTCCCCCCTACCTGTGATCGGTGTTCCCGTCAAGGGCAGTACGTTAGATGGTGTCGACTCCTTACACAGTATCCTGCAAATGCCCGTATGTTTTATTTCTTACCTCCATGGTGCTTGAGGCTCAGCGATTCTGTAATAGCGAGGCATTCCTGTTGCTACTGTCGCCATCAACAACAGCACAAATGCGGGACTTCTGGCCGTAAGAATACTGTCCGCTGGCATCCCGCGTCTCAGCGATGCCATGACACAATATATGCAACAACTAGAGGACGAGGTTCTGGGAAAGGTGGAAAGGCTAGATATTTTTGGGTGGGAAAAGTATCAAGCATCAAAATAACCACCACATTGAGGGCTCTTGCTCACGAATTAAATCACTTATTTTCCACTTAATTGCCTTCACAGTGCTACTTTTGGTTCGCATATTCACGAGAACGCGATTGCTGGACTCTTATACGGGCTCCTGCTTCCGCTGCTCTCGTGAAGTCCGGTGCGGAGTTTGTTACTTTGTTGTCGTGTGCAGGCGTGTTTTTCAAGTGACAAGTCTTGCGATGATCTCTGTACAGTGCTGATTGGCAGGTGGATCACTTCTCTGAAAGGTGGAAATAACCGAACCTTTCCGTTCATTCATTGGGATACATGTCGGCGGGCCGGACCTGCTTGCATACGGCTCACTATTTAGTACATGTTCGGCTTTCAAAGATTCAGAAGGTTGCAGCTAGGAATCCGGCATGAACGGGATGCACCAATGAATTGCAACCAGGTAGCAGAGTTCATGCTTGTAGATATGTCCTTGTTGTATAGGGTCGTCACCACCAAGGCACGCCGGAAAACTGGCCAGCGAATTAGCGGCTTGATCCGACTCCTTTCGTCCAAGACTCAGGACCTCCAACTCTTCGCGTTGCCAATCATAATGCCAAGACGCTACTTGGAGCTAGGAAGCCTTCTAGATTCGAGTCAATTTCCCCAGTTTTGTGACGTAGAGAGGACAAGGTCGATCACTGGAAGTGTGCATCCATAATTCGACAACATGCTGTCATCCCTCCGCACCACTATTCTCTGCAGCTCTTTGCGTCACCATTTACAAAATTAAGCTCCAAGCCCTCGCACGGACCGCTTGGAGAGGCCGTGGAGTTAATAATGGCTCCTCTGAAGTGTTGTCGGCGAAAGTCGAGCCGATATGATTCCAGGAAGCAATGTGCGTGGTTGCATACCCGTTCATGTCGACTGCATATTGGTATACCTCTCAGGTCCGGACGGAAACTGTCGGCCCGCGACAATGAAGATTGAGGTGTAGCTGAGGGTGATAGACCTTCCATCATGCAAACACTGGGTCTCATAAACTACTCATGGAATTATTGATGTCCATTAATATCCAAGAAGGAAGACAATAGAACAGAATCCACGTTGCGCTGGCTGGAAGACTGGTGCTTGTCTGATCTTAGATGAGGCCCAGGAGGTATAAATGCTCCTCACAACCCGCTCCGAAGGCTTACTAGTCAACAGTTCTCTGTAGTCTAGTCGCAATCCCCCAAATGCCAACTTGAGTTCATCATGAAGTGGCTTTTCTCTCTGCTAGCATTTGCCGCCTTCCAAATTGTTTCAGAAAGCACGCCCAGGACTCGGAGCATCTGGTTTCCTAGACTGATTGTTTGGACTACGTTAGGCAGTCCCCGTTGAGCACACACTTGCCAAGCGGGCTTCATACAATGATGTCCCAAACCTTGGATACGCGACTTTGAATGGAGGGTAAGGGGTCATACTGTCAGAATAAAATGACGACTGACAAAGAACCATGCAATGCTACTGGTGGTTCTGGATGACCAGTAACCACAGTTAGCACACCTTCTGCTCTCACTTCTGCAGTTTCTGGTACTTCAAAGATCGTCGTCATTTCCGGTACCTTTAGACACAATCATGCATTTTTTGCACAATACTGAACAAGGTTCATCGTAGGTACGATCACTGGCAACGCTGTTGTTTGTGTTGGGTCGAATACCTCTGTCATTGGCTTAAAGGGGTCTGGTGAACGATTCTCATTCATTATACATTAACCATACAATTAATTGCCTGTACCTACAGCTCTCGTCGGGGTTGGCCTCCGTGTCTATTGTGAGAATAATGTAATTATCCGGAACATCAAGATCTCCAACGTCCTGGCCGAAGCCGGTGATGCCATTGGCGTCCAAGAAGCAAGCAAGGTGTGGGCTGACCATGCTGACCTCTCCAGCGATAGGGACCATGATAAGGTGAGAGTCCACTAATTTGCTGGGACCGGTTCATTGACACGTCCTGAACCAAAAATAGGACTAGTGAGTATAATCTGAATCCCCTATGCACCACAGGTGACTTAGGCATTAATAATCAATTTCAGCTATGACGGATTGCTCGACATCACTCATGGCTGCACTGAAGTTACTGTCACATACTGCCGATTATACAACCACTGGAAGGGCTCCCTCGTTGGTCACTCCGATAGTAATGAGGACGAAGACGTCAAAATAACCGTGACATGCGCGTACAACTACTTCCAAAACATCAATTCCCGCACATCCTCTTTCCGCTTCGGTCACGGCCACATCTTCAACAACGTCATGGAGGATGTCGGTGATGAAATCAACCTTCATGTTGGTGAGTAATTACAACATTTCCGATTGAACTTCGTACAAGAATATGTGCAGGTGCACAACTCCTTGTTGAGAACAATGTATTCTCCCAACATCAAGAAACCTCTCTATTCCACCAACGAGGGCTTTGTAGTTGCCTGTGGAAACGACTGTGGTGGTGGTGAAAACATTGCACCCAATGGTACCTTTACATCTGCCGCATAACATCTGCCCCATACAACTACGATCTTATTTCAACCGGTAGTGTAAACTCTCAAGTCGTTGGTCAGACTGGCCAAACCCTATCGTTCTACAATGTCTAGCTAGAAATGACGGCATGCCTTGCAATTGAAATACTTGTTTGATTTCTCTCTAAGGAATCTGACACAAAAACCTTCGGGAAAATGTCATCGAAGATTTGGACGCCCAGCAAGAAAGCTCTACATATGAGTTCAAAGTCTGGTATAAATACCAGTAACGCGGTTCAAGCTCTTGAAAGGTTTGGATCAGTTATCGATTTGTATGACCAGGTTGAGCCGTCACCAGCACCGCGTGGATACTATGATACGAATGTGAAGGTAGAAGACCATGTAGGCGACCACAGGCCCTTAAGCATTGTGCAATGGAGAATCTGGGCCAATGCCCCTGTAGCAAGAGTAACTGCTGTACTTTGACATTCTGTCACAAACACTCCACTATGGAAAGAGTGCTAGAAAGCGCATATAGTCCAGGTCTTCACGGATTGTGACTCTGGATTGTATTATTGTGCGCATTATATGGCGTATAAAACGAGTTCACGTCGCAGACAAAGAAGATGGCCATGGGACCCTGTGGTACCTTACATGACCACCAGTCACGAGCGGCCTACCAGGGTGGGTGTAACATATCGTATACCCGTGTGCACCGTCTGTTAACCGCTTCGGAGGTATTATGGCGTTGCACCTGATACTTCCTACCTCTTAACGACTACTAACCTCCATGAAGGCTAATCAATTAATATGGATCTACCGATTACCGATCAGAGTGACGTTATTTAAGCACGGGCAACCTTGAGAAGGCGGTTCGGCATCGCATACGCAATGCAGTCTGGAAAACAGCACTGCGTCGGAAGTTGTGCGAAAGTTTAAGGCCATCGTCACCATGGCGGGGGCTCATTGAGCCCGAAATCAAATCTAGCCGAAGATACTTCAATGAGAGATCTGTCCTATGATGCAATATTACTGCTAGCGATGATGACACCTACATCTGGGATCAGCGGCACTGGATGGCAAGGACACTTCTAGTGTATTCATTTTTGTATGAGCTTTGATTGTTTCCAAAAGTCGTGTTGGGTGTGGCGTGAACGAGCGTTGAAGTCGCTGTGGGAGGAAGAGCCAGCGCCGTATCCGACTGTTAATGAAAGGGGACGATGATAGTAGTCCCGACACCCGATCCCAATTCAAGTTAAGTACGACTTTGATTATTACTTACGAAGAAGTATCGTACATCTTGCATGATCCAGTTTAACGTTGCCAGAGTATTGCGCACTAGCCAGGTTCCCGGCTTTTGCAGTGGCCGCAACTGTGTTCCCATGAACTTAGCTCATGGACCCACCTTCTTGGCCAACTTGGACATGCCATGACGGAGCTGCCTGACACCACCAATCTTATTATAATCTCATCGACATCATAATATACCACAACCGTAAAGCTTACCTGCCTCGTTATTGTCTCCTCACAGCCTCTCCATCAATGGTCGCCCTTTAGTTACTTACATGGAATGAGGGCTGGACTGGCTTGAGCTTTCTTGCTGTCACGGTATAGACGAGAAACATGCGTAAAACGTACCTCAACTGACCATAAATAATCCAGGTTCAGACTTGCCACCAAAATAGGAGTGCATGGCATCACGATAAGGGCAGGACATGAATGACAGTGCTATAGTGGGTGCTGCAGGTCTGCAATCAGCAGTTACCGAACCAGTGAAGCAGGGTAAAGGATAGCTCTTCCACAGGATTGAAGATATGAATTATGTTGAATATGTTGAAGAGTCGTAAGCAGCCCACAAAGGCGCCCGACTGCTATGATGGTATGCATGAAGTCATCAGTGCCATCCGGTCAACGGACAAAGACTGCAATTTCGCCCGTATTACGGGGTGATATGATGCCCTCTCCGACCGCTTCAGGGTCATACCTCGGCAAGCTTGCTTTTTAATCAATGAAATTTGGTGGGAAGACCTGAGATACCGAATGTCTGCTAGACTTACTATGATGTTCGCCGCGCAGAAAAGCCCAAGATTCTAGCTCCGAGAAACCTTGAACAAGGGTGTCATCTGCTCTGCTCTTGTGGCGTTATTTCTGAACATTCCTCACTGCAATGTCCAACATCCTAACCCTTTTACATAAATCACCTGCTGCTCGGTGTGACATGGACTTCGAGGGGTGAAGAACCTCAAGGAGTTAAGGACCCGATCGATTGGACACTACTTCGTTAATCCATGCAAGTTTCAACACCAGCCAGTGACCAGACGTTTTCGTCGCCGACGCCATTTGAGAAGATATAATCAAGAGATGTCCAGATCAGCGGTGAAGAAATACCAAAGCAAGGAACATTCCTGCCTCATTCCCTCCAAAGAAAAGCGATCATTGGTTGGGGACAGATCGTGAGGGTAAAGTATGATGCTTCTAGTGCTTGCTTCGTCTTGCAGGATCCAACTATTCCATAGAGTGAATGTATATGCGATCATGTCATGATGTGCTGGCATGCGGCTTTAACTATGTAAGCACTGGTACCTACAGGGAAATGATTTACGCATCGGTCAACGTCTAAAACGGATCGTTGTTTGGGGTGTGACTGGGTCAGTGCCCACACCTACCTATGTACTCCTGTCCGATGTACACGATGCACCGGGCTTCTTTTTAAAGACTAATAAACCCTCCCCTCAGTCAGCGCACAAGCCCCGCATCAAGGATAGAGATAGGGATTTGAGTGCAACTAATAACTTTGAAGGATTACCCCGTTACCGACAAGAGGACTCTATATCTATGCCTTCATTTTGTATGCATCAAACCAACTTTTCAATCCCTTCCTTGGGGGTGGGGGGGAACCTGAAGTGGAAAAATGAATGTCAACTCTTGTCGATAATGAACGTGTAAACTAATAATTGGGCTGTGCCAGTGGGAGAACGGTCAAGAGAAGTGACAGTTGTGCAAGGGTAGGTGCATGGAATCCACGAGATGCCACTGTGTTTCTGGCATGCCCGATCCAGCACCCTCATATCCCCGGAGAGTATGGTCACGGGTTGTAGGAGTACTCTGCCAGTCGTATTGTCTTCATATATAACAAATATGTTAGAGCGTATCTGACAGCGAAATGATCATTTCGGTACACGAACGAATCGGGTGCTGTTACTCCAAGACTCACAGGGAATAGGCCCCAGCGGCACCACTGAGGCGAGTTGACCCTAATCATTGGGTATACGCCACCATCAAAGTCAGATTTCGCGGAGAAACATTAAGGTTCGATTATATTATCCCGACCGAGAGTCCATCAAACAAGCCAGTTATAGATGTGCCTGCATAGGAGGGAGCATCAAGAAAGAGGGATGCAAACAGGGTGAATGAACAGCGAACTTGTGGCTTGGTATCAGTGAAAGGGTCATGGTCAATAGCGACCCCACAACGTCATTTTTCGGAGAAAGGTGCACATAAAGACTTTTTTGTCTGACGGAACACCGAGGAATCAAACTACTTATGATGATGGGAGAATAGATGCGTGGGTATTAAGGGCGATAAGTGCAGGATTACAAGCAGGACTTGTCCTCCAACTCTCTGCGCCTATTTGGAGACTGGTACCGCGAGAACATCACCAACACAGGATGTGCAAGGGTGATTCTGGGTTACTCCAACAATAGTAACAAGCAAGGCTTGCCTTGATGCCATAAAACGTCGTGTGGAGGTTTCACGGTCTATATGAAGGGCCACTTATGATGAAATCAGAAGGCCACATGAGAGTAGTTACCCGTCTAAACAAAATAGAAATAGGCTGCCAATTGCTATATCCATCTTCTTTGTGAATGTCGCGTCTAGTTCCCATGCAATTCATGAGTAACATTATAGATAAGGGGTGTTGGTCCCAAATCAGTACTCACTGAACAGGTCCAATACAACGCGTGCAATCAATTTGTCCCATTATTCTTCGCCCTCCCAAGCTGACTGAGGGTAATGGTTATAGAAATCAGTACATGCACCTCCCCAGGTGATTTTGCCTTGGATCGATCAGCCTGACGGCCAGAAAACCCAATGTGTAGGGTCAAATTCTCCAACCCCATATGTGGATCCACGACCTCATTATCTGCCGCTTTCTTCCAAAAGATCAGACTCGTGTCACTGACCATCGGGGTGCATCACACCCATCGCCATGGACCAATATACAATGTGTATGATGCCTCGAAATGAGGATGATTCCAACCCTTCAGTACGTGTCATACAAAGTCCGGGTTCCTGGAGCGGCCAACTCCATAGATTTGGGAGAACTTATGTATCACGTTGGGTAGAGAAGAATCACGATGGTTTCCTGTAATGTGTTCAGTCTCGGATCACAAATAGGGGTATGAAGATAATCAACAGAGTTTGACGGGGAAGTCGGGAAATCTGCATGCAACAGCGTGTCGTCTGGTCCCATTCTGCTGGACCATTCGAAATAGCCTAGTCGAAATGTTAACGTGTTAACCATCATCACAGGATACCACATAGACTTGTTAACTACTTGCAATTTTCAACGCATCATATCCCTCGGTCTTGTAAAGACCGACAAGACTTGCAGTCGGAGTCGCGCTTTAAGCAGTGTGGTAAATCGCATCATTGTGACGTGCGTCGCCGCCAAGCATTGTACACCTTCGCCTCGTCTTAGTCAGCTGTGCCGGTACTGTGCCTCCCCAACACCGTCACCCTGGTTGTACTCAAAACGAACATTCCAATAGACGCGTTACAATATTGTAACTTTTGCCTAACCTTTTCTAGCAAGGAACGGACGGACAACTCAGAAGGCCTTACAAATGGACAAAGCTGTCCGGATCTTGGTCGATGATCGTTTAGACTAATGCTATATTGCCGCTAGCTAGTAAACCCAGCCAATGATAAGTCGATTAAATTATGAGCGCTCTGCGTAAGACATTGTCAATGACTGTCCAACGCTGAACAAGACGCTAGTGGAAGTATTTGTAGAGAAGTCCATGCTGTACAATACAATGGTGAGAGCTCGTGCGGTGACGTGAACATGACCACCTCTCCCATTTCCCATCTACAGGCAGCCATACAGTCCTGCTCAATTTCCAGCCACATCCAACGCGACTCATGAGCCACGGAAGCGAACCTTAGTGTCATGTCACCAAGTACAGAACCATTGGCATCCAGAAACAAATATGTTCCTTGGATATTTTCGCTAAGTGTTCCATCTAGGAAGCCATCGCCACGGTCTAGTTACCTTGCAGTTGGGCAAAACGAATGCGTATACGGTGGTTGTGTCAGGTATACTGGACGCATACAGGGGAGGGCATGGAGAGTATGCATGATCTTGAGGCAGTAGATCGATATAGGATAATTGAATATGAGGTTGAAGGCCGACCGGTAGTGTAATGATACATCCAGGAGAACTCTGAAAAAAAAAGACTTATTTGTACAAAGAAGGATTGAGGGATAGACCTTGATGGGCTAACGCGATTCTCGACCTCTGAATAATACATGAGAAGCAGAGTCGGTTTTGTTTCAGTAGCCGTATCCTGTACCACCTCGTCCATTAGGCGCGCCACCGCCAGCTGTTATTGCTGGAGGGGGTGCTTTAGAAGCTAGGCTGACGTTCATGCTGACGGGCTGAACCCCGGGACCGGCTACGCCCACTTGGCCGACCGCTAAAGGCACGTTGCCTACGACGCCGGCACCACCAACAAGGGCGCTCAACCGTGAGATTTCCTCTCGGGAGGATACCAATGCAGACGTTAGACGCTCATTCTCATTCGAGAGGAACTCGACTTTGGCTTGGAGCTGAGCCAGCCAGGCCTTTTTCCGCTGACGACATTTAAGAGCAGCTGTTGGTCTAAGATCAGATCAAGTGAGCATTGGATTGATGTCTAAACACACCCTGTCGATTGCGTTCCAAAAAGTTACGTCGCTTCTCTTCTTCAGTCTCCGGTTTCTTGCCAGAGCGTCGGCCACCAGTATTACCGGTAGCTCCATTATTTGTGGTGACGTTGGCAAGGTCGTCATCTCCGTCCATGTGGTCGTCTTCGTCGTCGTCGTCATCATCTTCCAGGGAAATGGGACTTCCGTTCCGGCGGCCGTTAGCGGCGCGGGTGCGCTTGTTGGTGGATCTCTGCGGCTGGGCGGCAACACCAGGCGGTGATGCGGCATCATAAGGTTTTCGTTTGGTACCCCGCTTTCCATTTACGGCAGTTCCGTTTAGGTCTGCAGGGTTGGCACCAGCGCGTGCTTGGGCTTCCTCTCGCTTAGTTAGCTCTTGATGAGCTTGAGATAAGAGGAACAAGCCATTGGCTGCCGAATTGGCAGCATTGTTGGCGGATGTGAGGTAGCTAGAACTGTGCTCATTGTTCTGAGGCTGAGTATGTGAATTATGAAGGGAAGATGGATTCGCAGGTTGGTGGTGATAAGAAGTTCCGTTTGTAGTTGCGGTGGTGTTGCTGCCCAACACGCCGGAAATGGCGTTTAATGTGTTTGGGGTGATTGTGGCACCTCCTGTGGTAGCACCAGCATTGTTATTCATCAAAGCCAGGAGGGCGGCAGTTCCTGGAGAAGGGGGGAAGGCGACTGGACCCCCGACTAGCGGGGTAAGGCCGGTTCCAGGTGTTAAACCAGTACGAGGAGTAAGACCGGTGCGAGGAGTGAGTCCTGTACGAAATGATGTAGGATCGAAGGACATATGGGGCTGATCACTAGAAGGTTGGGGAGCCGTTAGCATTGCCGGCGACAAAGGGCCGGCACGGAGAGAATTGACAGAGTTATTAGCATAATTCCAGGAATGCGCGTCGGTGGGAGATGAAATATAGGAGAGCGGAGGAAGAACAGGGCGAGACGGAGATGCGCTCCGGTGTTTTGTGCTTGTTTGTGGAGAAGTTGGGCGCTGGGTGGATTCATTGTCGACAGCGTTCGACGCGTTGTGGTTGAACTTATTTTGTGCCTCGTCATCTAGAGGGGAATGAGGAGAGGAGGCGCGGAGGTTTGAGGACTTTGATCTCGGGGTAGCTGAGAATGATTGCTCAAAAGGATTGGGTTCCAGGTCGAAATCAGATCTGATTTGTCGGGTAGCAGCTGGCCGTCTTGAGTCGGGCGGGGGAGAGGAGGTGGAGGACGGCGAGTTCGTTTTTGGAGACATGACGTGTGTTGTGGTTAATTGGGCGGGGACAGGGTTAGGGGCACCGCCGCTTTCACAAGTGGGCAGTGACGACGTTGGGGGTTGCAAACAGGATGACGACTGCTGACGTAGCTGGGTTATATTTCACCGTCACTGTTTGCTGGTATTTGTTTACACCAATCAGGTGCCTTGCATCCATTTCTATTGCAAATCTTTATCCGCTAAAAAATCTTTCGTCATTCCTTTTCTCTATAATCCAAGATCAAATATCGTTCTGCACAACTCCATTTAATGATCATCAATGTGACTTTCTGTCCTATCCTCCACCGTGCCTCCTCCCCTTCCCCTCACTTCGATCTCTGTGTCGAAAAAACCCCAGCTTGAAACCCTCCGTTTCAGAACACAACCCTCGCAATTTGTCACTTTTCTCACGCTTTGTTTTCTTCCACCCTCGGACCCCACAAGATCGCGGACCTCCAATTCTCTCGAATTTGAACCCTCGTTTTTCATCAGAGCCTGTATCATCGCCTTCCCCAATTTCACTAGTTATTTCCTCCTGTCCTGCTCCGCTCTCCCGTTTTCTACCATGACCTTTGAAAACGAATACATTTCTCTTATCAATTCAGTCCCTCCCTCGGCAACTAATCGATTCTCTATACCAATTTCTGATCTTATTCGTGTCATTCAATCCACTAGATATGGCCAGATGCCTCCGCCTCGTGTTCCAGCCTACCCCCTACTTGTCATCTGTCCTTGGTCCACTTTGTTCCACTTGCCAAAGTCAATTATATATGAATCCAGATTGCGGTGATTGTCCGTTGACAGAACCAGCCTTATCTACTATTCCGTGGAAGCCATGTTTTCTTCCCTGAACCCATCTTCCACCTCCCGTTTCTGGTCCTACTGTGCATGGGTGGAGCCGTCCTCCACCAACTGCGAAGCCAATCTTTTTTCATTTTATCCTTAGAACGTACCACCGAAATTCAATCTCCCTTACCCGCCTTGACATCCTCTTTCCTTGGCACAAACGGGGTGGAGAGTCGCCAAGCCGTCATGGCGTCACAGATAATATGCCATCAAGATCGTACGCCGTTTTGCGTAAACTCAAGATCTCATATGACCGATTTGGGTAGCTTGGTGTTCTGCCGAATTTCCAATTTCGGAAGGAACCCGTGCTTCGTGTTACTTGCACCTTTGCTGCACTCATTGTCCGTGAGTTGTACAATGGTTTGCAACTTCCCAGACTTCCGAGTCTTGTGAGATTGTTAGATCCATTGCAAGAACAAGGAATGAAGCTAAAGTACCTGACAATGGGATGCTTGGCACATATAGACTCCGTGATCATTGCCATAAATGTCCATGATGGGAGCTGATAAACCAAAAGAACGCTCTTCCCTTAGCCCACTATTATGGGTCTGTTAGCACCTACCCGCACACATTGTCATCATCAAATCGGGCTGACAGGACTCACATTCTCATTGGTCAAGTGGTGTTGAATTCTCGACACAGTTTTCCCCTATTTTCAAGTAAGCCTATAGCTAAGTAATAAGATTGTAATACTAATATTCTATACCAACACTGAAATGTCGCCTTGTCAAATTCCTATAGTTAATACCGGACTTGCCCGCATCCTCATCAGAGCAGCAGAACATTCGGCAGCTTCAACGTCCTGCGACGAACTTCATACCCTAGACGGTTTAGTCATATTTTCCGATATTCACGAACTCCCAGAATAGAAGCCCGAGATTGCGTTTAAGTCGATGTGGAGAATGTCGTGGAGCACGGAGCGTTTTCACTAAATCCCCTCCTGTAAGCACCTATGCGTGTCGTACTAGTAGCAATGCTCATTCGAAGCACATGTGATGACAGTGACGTTATAAACCTTCCGAATCCGAGGGCAAATCGTTTCAACAGTGCGATCGCTCATGACAGTAGTTTCAAGCTCGCATAGTGCGTAGGGCTTTACTCTTCCCTTGTTAGAACAAGCGTTCACTGTCTCGTGAACGAGGCGTCATGCACCGCACGTCCTCGCAAACGTTTTGCACAACCCCATCCCGGTCTACAGCCAGTCGCAACTTGTCAACAGCCTAAACGGTTCCGTAGGAGAACCCTGACGGCGAGGTTAGGATAATTTGAGATGCTCTGCAAATAGCCTCCGTTTCAGGAAGACAAAGATAGAAACTCCAGTCGTTCTGGATAGACAGGCTGTGAAGAGGGTAGTCAAATTTCCGCCAGTACTGTGGATCCCCAGGAGAGTGCAAAGACCTTCAATTACCCCAACCGCACAGTTGGGGGAGAGTACTGGTGTGAATCCGAGGTGTTCTTTGCAAATGGCCTAGTGGTAGTAATATACCGTCATGTCTAGCCCCTACTAGAGATGGCACTGTAGAATCATTGGGCAGATTTTAGAGGCGACGTGGTTGCCCGGATCAATGCCTCAAGGTCTGCAACGATGATGGATGAATGGAAACGTGACTGTTTCTCGCGCCTCCACCTGGCAGCAGGGTTCTTCATCCTCTTTGTTATACTTAAAAGCTCGGTGGTCATCGCGGGCAGCTAGCATATTCATTGCACCGATGCGCTATTTTGCCCGAATAAAGGTCAAAAGCTGCCCCGCGGACAATGGAACGATGTTTTACAATTTCGGCATAGCCAATTTTGGGTCGCTAAGTGTGTCCCAGGAGAAAATTGATTCGATTAGGCGAATCTGGCTCCCGCCTGTGTTAGAATCTGATTTGATAGCGGCATACCTGTGACGGAATTCGGAGAAATATGATAACTACACAGAGGTCTAATTGACAGATTCCGGCAGGCATACAGTAACATCAGATATTCAGGCTGGATGCCTCGGTCAGGCGTTTAAATCGGAATCTTCACCAATGTTTATCAACAACTATAATTGGGCGCCCCGCCGACAACTGGAGGTTCTTTCCCAGAAGCATTAAAAAGTAGGGCATTAAGCTTTCCATGTTCTACCGCATTCCACGCTACCTCACCTTGCTTGCGGTTGGCGACTTTCACAAAGTTGCTGTCCTTGTCCATGTGTCACCGTACTAGATATCGGACCGAATGCCACCGCCAACAAGTCAGGCTTTTGGTAGAACCTCAAGGGTTGTGTGCATACGTTGTACCTACGTGAATTCACGTTCATCACAACTATCCCAGAACATGGTAGAGAAAGACCCCTTTGGAGAATAGTTCCTTTGTCTCGTATCAAGGGTTGACCATACGGGTATATTGGACACCCTCATATTCCCAGCTGTCATTAGCTACTGCTGTCTTGCCATCCTAAATGTCGAATCAGCCAAGGGTTCCTTTCCGGGATGGTTGTTACAGTCAATGATGATGATCCAACGCGACGATATTTTGTCTACTGAACCAGGTACGCGACGGCCACGACTCTCCGGCGTTAAGCGAACACTGCTCTGCTTTCACTCTTCAGTTTTGCAGGGCCAAGACAAGAGAGCCACTTAAGTTCAATCACGAGGCCATTGGTATGCGTCAGAATCAGAACAGCACGCAGAAGTCGACATGCATCTTCGGGATCAAGTATCGTTCGGCTAGGCATTGATACAAACAAGTGAAGAAAGTACTCTGCAGTGGTCAACGGTGGTAGGTGCGTTCTGTACCAGTAATCGGGAGATGAAAGATAAAATGGTGATGAGAAGTTCTGATCTTACACTTTGTACTACCCTAACGCGTATAGGGTGAGTATTGCCTTCGGCATGACTGATCCTTTTACGTGTGGCGGAGCAAAAAAGACGCAACAGTGAATTTGGAAAGTAAAGCAAAACAACATGTGGACGATCTTGGAAAGCGTTTGGGCCGAACACTGCCCTCGAGAAAAATCAACACAACACCGCGTTGATAAATTTTGAAGATTGAATGACTCTGATTTATGATCAAAGTCACAAGTCACCTCATGCTTTATTATTGCCAAGCAAAACGAGCGATGGGTGTGGGCAAGCTTTCGCAAGACTTCCAGCAAGTACAACCACTAAAATGGGTATTGGCCAAGTTTCTCATCTTTACTGATACTCCCACTGTTGATCTGATCTTGGTGACACTGGTCCATATAATCAGCCAAGACATCGAAATAACGCTGTCGGCCCTTGTACTCTGCAACATCCTCTGGCCAGCTCCTCAGAGCGCTTGCCAACCTACCAGGAACTCCTAGTTCCTGTCCCAGCTGCGTTATAGGTGTGAGGTATGTACGAATGGTGAAGACGATTGCACCAGATTTTGGAAGACGCCTGAGCGTTTGGCGTTCGCTCCTTAGTCGTAGATTTTCTGGTTTTGGTTGCTCTACTATTGCCGAGTACGTCCCATGGTCCTGATTAAACTCGTCCTCAGGCCCGTTAGTCGTCGTTGACCAAGCCAACTCCTCTGGGTCTATCATGCGCTCCTGGTCATCCACCGCGTTGTCTGATGGGGGACGGACAGTTTGAATAAAATAGTTACTGCGGACGACCGGTTTGTCGATGGTAAAGCGACGGAAGAATCTTTCGAGACTGTTGTGTAACTTTTGGTTATCTATGTAGATTATTTCATGCGCATGTCATCAGCATCTGAAGGTAGCGTGTGTAGATGGGAGAAGAAATGATGGGGAATGCGTCACGAACAGCCGGGTGATGATCCAGTGGCCCTTCTGTGCGACGGAAGAAAGTATATCGCGAAAAGAATCTGCTTACATTGAGGAACATGCCCTGTAGTATGAATCTCTTCAAGTGGCAACCCAATTTTGTCCTGGATTCGCCAAAACCCTGGTGAACGAATTTCAGAATCTTGGCTTAAGTACTCACGCTGTTCTGGAGCTCTACCACTCACCTGGTATGCAGATTGCCCCGGCTTGGAAGTAGTACCTTCCATCAGTACCTACGATAGAAGGTCATCGGGATGACGGCTTGATACGGATGAACTGCTGATTGGGGTTACCTTCAACCATTAGAGCAAGGTCGTCCTGCACCCTAAGGTAGAGTAAGTCACATGAGTCATTACTTGGTTGTGGTCTACTTACAGCAATGAAGAAATCTCGAGCGCTCTGACAGCCGCTTCCATCGTAACCTCTAATGGCAATTCATACGAAACCATGAGTGGTGTGATCGTGATCTCTCTGATTGGCATTGCCCCTCGCCACCCAAAGGCAGGCGTTGTTGAGACAACCTCAACATGCCGAGTAATCTGGAAAGTAGTCGGGTATCGCCTCCATAAGTATTCTGCAAGCTCGTGCACAAGTTCAACCGCTAGGAAAACATTCAATGGATGAAGCCATACAACACGTCTCGGAGCTCACCGGCGTATACCCCTGAGGAAACTAGCCCCGGATTATCCCGCAACACGCGGATGACACCCTGACCTCGTGTGTCGATGCGATGGGCTTTAATGTGATGATATTCCACAAAACGGCAGTCCAGCTGCATAGTGAAAGAGTTAGCCTAACTGTGTTAAGCAAACTATTAGAAAGGATACCTCAATCCAGTCGTCCCATGGCATATTCCGAATGCCCATCGTGACGCTATTAGACCGACAATCGCATCAGGTTACCGTTGGGGGTGCAAAAGGGCATAATTCTTACTGATAATTTCCCCAACGGAAAGGCCTATAGGGTATGGGTTTCATTTCCGACAATGCATATGGGCACGGTGAAAACTCTGGATATGTGAAATCCACGGGGTCCCAAACTGATCATGAAAGTAATTCATGACATTGTGATAGACAAAGGCGCTCGTATCTTACCCCCGAACTGACGATCAGGTGCCTTCTTGTCACCATTCTTCACTGCAGCATTGGAAATGCCGACTGGTTTCTTAACCAAATTCTTGGCTGCTAGCCAAACGAAGCAAACAGCTGCTATGATGAACCCGATGATCTCAAGCATTGCAACCGACCGGGACGGAGTTCAAGAGTGTGGTAAGTAAGATGTTGGCAGCGTGTGAACTGGGGACGCAGAACGTCCAAAACGCGGCGCGGGTCATAAGATCGAAATTGATAGCACATAGGTTAGCAGCAGAGCTAAAAGTGCTCACGATCGGCATTGCGTATGTCTTTGAGCTTTGATTAATGACCACACCTTAGCAATTCAGTATCAAATGGCACTCGCTCGACGAGTCTGCGACCACTGCCAGGATAACGCTCCTTAACTTGGGTGCTTGGCGTCGGAAGACTGATTATGTAAGGCGTGGTATAGGCAATCGGCGTTTACAGGAGCACTCGGGGTTTGCCGGCTTGTACCAGCTTCCTTTCCAACTAAACCTCTCCTCCATTTTTCTAATGTAGGTCTCATGCAGTATTGGTGACAACGTATACGGCTCTTACACTCCTTTTCGCTAGTACCATGGCATCAAAAGCGTCCGCCGTCGCAGTCGTACGTGATTATGTGAGCAAAGCATCGAGCATTCGTTCATTTTTTTTTGTCAGGACTTTGCACGCATCTACACATCCCTTGGTCTCGGAAGGGGTTCGTCGCAGGCATTCTTGAAGTTCAAACTTCCCCACTTATCGTAAATTCTTTCGCACTTATAGAAACAGTTGCCGGATTGCAAGCATTCCGCAAGCGAAGCCTTGATGCCCAACGTGCTGCCGGCCAATATGCATCACAGCCGACAACTGTGGATTTCGCTCACTACCGCTCCATATTGAAGAACAAGGCTATTGTAGACGAGGCAGAGAAGTTGCTACGGGAGTTCAAGCCTGTAACCTATGATGTCAGCGAGCACATCAAGACTATTGAAACTTTTGAGGTCAAAGCGGTTCGTGCTTCAGCATAATACTTTACCGATGGTTTCTGATGGCATCCCACCCCATCAGATCGAGAAGGCGAAGGAGACTGAGGCTAAGATTGATGTTGAGTTGAAGGAACTCCAGGCGACCCTAGCCAACATAGAAGAGGCTCGTCCATTCGAACAACTTACAGTAGGTTACAACTGGCTTTTGGAATGGATAAATTCTGAAGTTCAATTGAATAGACGGATGAAGTTGGCCGTGCTCATCCCCGTATTACAGAAGCCGTTGAGACCATGGTCAAGAAGGGTAAATGGACAGTGCCAGGTGTGTTTCGTGTTTGCAATTTTGTACAGCTTCTCAACTTAATGAACTGTTTGCAGGGTACAAGGAGAAATTCGGAGACCTCAACGTTATGTAAACGCCGCATATTCCCTAGATGTAGAATGGAGTTTCTGGCCTGGACGCCGTCATATTATTGCGTGATAGTCGTCCCAAGCACAACTATGCATCGAGGATGACGAGATAAATAATATTCTGAACCTACGACATATCCACGGCACTTCGTACTCGACAGTCTCCATATCCTCGATGGAGTTTATGCTGGACTCCACCACAGACAGGGCTTTAAGTTCCAAGGAGTTCAGTTTCGCACCTCCGTTGTTTCCAGCCCAAAGGGCAACAGCTAGCGTGTTGGGCCCAATGAAGTTCAGGATGCCTTGCGCTGTGCATTCACACAGCCATCAGGACCAGAAACGTGTAAGGAGTGACTTGATACTCACGGACAGGGAATGCTATCTGAGGTCCGATGATGACGAGGTTCAGCATGACCCAGAACCTCTGGAAGTATCATGCACTCATTATATCTTCCAAATTGGTAGCCATTGACATAGATCTGGATGAGGCGGAGTTGAGTGAAACGCAACCTAATCAAACACTGCAAACCTTCGCACGGAAGTGAGGGTTCTCAGTCGAGTTCGATGTTACGAAGGCGAGAGAGGCATCCACGCCCTTCGGAATATCCAAGTTGAAAGTCGTTCTGCAACGGAGACGCGCTCAGTTAGGCTTTGGTTCTATAGAGAAATCGGATGCTTCACCTGTAGAAGCTCACACCTGCCGCAGATATCCCATCCGTTGGCTTGCCGGCTGCCCATCGAAAGTCGTCGAATCCAGGCAGATACCAGCCTGTGCGTTTATGCCAGTGAGTTCACATACCCTAATCCCTTCGTGAAACATACCTTGCCTTTCGCCGTAGAGACCACCTTCATTCGATCCACCACGTGTTTTGTCCACGTACTATGACAGCCGTTAAAATTACCTCGCGACCATAAATGAAGTGGCCTACATCTTCCCCTCCCAAGTTCCCGTAACTTTCCAAGGAATTGGAGTACTAGTGTTGCCTTTCCCAATGAACGAATACTTGGTGATACCTCTGGGGATTCTGAAGTAATTCCCTGCAGCCCACCAGTTTAGCTCGTAACCCATATGATCCTGCAAAATCGTCAGAACATGGCTAGATCCTGGTTCCAGGAATTACGGGAAGTTGAACATCCTCTCGTAGTTGTTATGACGTGCGTCACCTTCCCATGAGCCAATGAATGTTGAATCTAACCAGACGGAATAGCCAAATGCGTCTCCACCAGTAATACTCACAGAGAAACTGGCCTCTGCACCGTTGGCAGCGAAGTGCCCTCTTCAGATGATATTGCCAGTGTGGTAGCCATATTCCCCTGCATAGAGAACAGATGGTGTGCTTGGTTGGGTTGGGTTATCCGCCTTTATTTTGTTTGCTAATGTCCAACGAGCATCTGAATAAGTAGGTTGGATTTCTGGGAGGCTGTCTGCAGCTCTCCGTGAATAAAACTTCGTCAGAGTACCGTCATGGTTTGGAGATTAAACACGAACCCATTCCAGAGCAGACAAGTCAGGAAGGTTGATGGTCGGAAGACGAACGTTGCGCTTGCCAACAGCCGTCCCGTGGAAACTAGGGACCAGGTCAAGTGGCTCCCCGTTATAGGTGACACATTTAAGGGCTGCTTTGCGGGCAATTATTTTGGGGGCAGAAGCAGCATTCATGTCACCAGTCAAAGCGAGTCCACCATTGCTGATTGTGGCCGACCGCATGAAGTAGCCGCCCTTAACAATATTTGGGTTCTTCGTATTGAAAGACCCGAGTGTCTCCGATGATGGAGTATGGAGGACCCAGAACTGACATGCGGTTGGGCGGTCTGCAATAGTATTAAATTACCTATGCGGCTCGAATATCGAGACACTTACCGACAAGGTATAACAGAGTTGATCCGACTTCAACTACAGTCTAGTGGCTCGTCTTGTACTGGATGGCAATTGCTCCCCCTTCAAGGACTTTCGTTTTAATGGTACCGCTGCCGTAGACAATCTCGGCTTGTGGGATTGAGCCAGATAGAGATGAAAATGTGATAGCTGTTTCATGAAATCGCCCCTCGTCACCATAAAAAATAACAACGTCACGTTCATCGACAGTCAACCTAAATGTTCTCAGAAGGCAAAACACTTGGCAACGACAAGTATTCCTCACCAGGTAAGAATTTTAGCAGTGTAATAGAGGAGGGTCGTATTTCCAGCTTCATAACCAACAACGTGGATCTTTGAATCTTTTCCATGAGCGTCAGCGAACCACCCAGGGCTGGAATCTTGAGAGCTCCTAGGCTTGTGGGCAACCTTAAGGTATACTTTTGTACTGCATTGCTGGAGGCGTCTGTTCTGTTTGCCTACGGACGATATTGAGCACTGTCTCAGCGCCGTGAATCATAGACTTACCTAACAACGTAGAAGCCGGTTTTCTTTCCAACCTCGTCGAGCACTTGGTCTCGTCTTAAGGGCTTTGTTACCGGTGAACGCGCCTTGTGTAGCATTGATATTCTTAGGCCGTGAGGTCAAGTAGGCTGGAGACAGCTACGAAATTTGCAATGCTCTTGAGCTCATAGTACTTGTCGCGCTATCCTCTGCGATGGCGGAGCCCTGCGATGAGGTTATTCTAGGAAAAATATCGTGGGCTGTAGTTTCTCACGTAGTCTTATGATGTATATACTCCAGGACGGCCAAGACCGCCTACAGGGAGTTCAATTGGGAATGTTTGTGCTTTGAAATGCAACACTCACCCGGATTAGTGGCGCCAAAGATCATATATAGATTTAATATGGTAGTGGACATTGCCAGCTGATTCTTGTAGAAAACTGGGTCGTAAGCAAGTCTTCGAATGCATGCGCTTCGGGACGGTACGCACCTCGCTCAAAGGCCGGTCCCGTCAGCTGAGCGCATGTACAATAACCTGATCCACCCTTCAGGCACCATATAAGGGATGGTTTCGTACTTTGTAGGGCACCGCTTACCATCCATCATATGCCCCTCCTTGGAACTCGTTAACCTCGTTAGGATCTTCAGGATTGATGCTCAAGTGTCCATCCCAGAACGACCTATTCGTGTGTGCATATTGAGCACAGCATCATTGCAAGTGAAAAGGTAGTTTACTCAGGAACTGCATCTGGCTTCCACGCATGGGGGTTTGAACAATCAAAGCCGTTGAGGTATGATTCATATCCTGTGGCATCTAAGTAGCCTATCAGCGGCATATCTGTAGAGCTCACCATAGATATCGACCATGGTGTTATGATCTCCTGTCCAAGCGTCATCGGTCGTGATTGGGACAACAACATCAGATCTACGCTGCACGAACACAGCAGGTCAGAAAGTTAAAGGGTGCGCAAATGTGTGGTCCTCACGAAGGAGTCAATCAGAAGTTTTTCATATTCGAAGTCTTCCGTGTAGGAATCCAATGTATTCATCTTCGGTCTAGAACCAAGTCACTGACTATCATAAATTAATGAATTGCTTGACGCACCTGAACGAGGATTACGGTTGTTGTGAAGCTATTTGCGTGTTCACAGCTTGAATATAGGGTTCGTATGCCTCGACATATGAAGCGTTTGCAGTCCTCCAGAGCCCTGGTGTGTACGTGGCCCAGCCGGGGAATCCACCGCCAGATGTCTCCGCATTTATATACGGACTATACAAGGTAAGACAGTTGGTTGAATGAGTAGGACAGTCGCTCACCCTGGACGCGCGATCAACCATACCTCCACCTTCTTAGCAGCATCGAAAAATGGCCTAAGGTCGCGGAACCCATCGAAGGATATTTGGCCATACTTCTGCTCTAAAATTTCCCAATACACATAGAAGGAGATTGCATTGAATCCGAGATTTCTTTTGCACGCTGAGGGAGCTGTTACGTCCGGGATCCAGGTACACTTACTTGATTTTCTGGAAGACGTCCATCCAGAGGTCCTGAACTGGCAAGCTTTACGCATTGACGCATGTCAGAATCTGTATGTGACTACATAAAATCTTGAAATCTCACCGGAAGGGGTACACCATCAAACGCTTGCCGTTGACTTTGATGGAGTATTTATCCCATGTGACCTACGTGGAGGTTCAGTTAGGCATGCAGGTACAACGTGAACACGGATACCATACAATGTCCTGAAATGTCTCCTGGCGCGTAAGATGGATCGCATCAACTCGAGGGTGTCCCAGTGTGGACAGCACCGATGCAGAAAGCAAAGATGCAAGGAGAGGGGGTTTCCTCGCCGCATTGCCTTCAAGGAAATGATGAATCCAATTGCTTCTTGTAAAGGGCAAACAGCTTGAGGTACCTGCTGTTCCTGTAACTCAGTGCCCGATACCGGGCGAATTTCGCAACACCGTCAACATCGTATGAAGAAGCAGCAGATGTTAACTCCCCCAAGGAAGAGAGAAGTCGTGACCAGCAACCAAAAATGAAGTCAGCAGCCGGTTGAAGGGACATTAATGGTTGCGTAAGCGCTGTGCGATGCTCCTGTGCCGGGTCTATACAGGTTACGTGCGACCCAGGCTAAAACGCCGCCGAAGATACACCGTTCATTGGAAGGTTTTATGTTCTACCGCATGTGTTAGGGTCCCAAGGCAAAATAGGTCGGAGTGTAAGAGCTTACGAAACCGATAGGCTGATTCCTGATTCCAAATTCCCCACCATGTAGTAGGCAACATGTATTTTCTGATGTCGGTTGCTTCAGTGTGTTCTATGGGCATATGTTCACATCAGCTGAAAACAAGTTCCTTCAAGTTAACCCGAGGATATCCTGATTGTGTTGGTAGCAGTCCTAGAGAGAACTCTTGTTCTAATAGTGACCGCTAGTCTCCTATCTCTCTAATAGAAATGCGGCCCACAAAGACAACTCTTGAGACATCGGTTGCAGTGTTCATGTGGTAGGACACAACAACATTTGAGTTATAACGTTACTAGCTTAGTAGCTATCTGTAGATCTTGGTGCTTAGCCAGCAGATAACAAATGTGCCAATAAGATTTCGCCACACGCATACGATCCATTGTTGGTCTCACCGTGCGAAGCACGGTTGCTGCTAGTTGTGGCCAGCCACAGATGGCTATGGTCGATCGAATATCCCCTCGTATAAGTACTTGCACAACGAAACTGTCTACATAATCTTATCCTTAACTGTCATCACATTCCTACAGGAAGGTGATAGTGGGGGAAAGCGGTTAGCCTTTGACCCCATGGGGTACAACTACAAGCAGTACATAATGCATCTGCATAATGACCCGATCACGACCACCAATGAGATTAACGAGACCTGTTCCCAAAAATAGATGTCCACTCCATCGCAATTTGAATTCCTTTTCTTATCGCTCATATTCTGTCAGTCTTTCGATCCTATCATCTGGCTGGAGAAGCAAGTACTTCAATTCTTACTTGGAGTTCCTGACAATCGACGTAAGGTCTCGCTTCAATCCACTGCTTGGTTTAGCCATATCATATGAGTGAGTCAGGCGGATCGTGTCAGCGTTGGCATTATAGAATTGAGGAAGAGCTACAGGGGGATCGCCAACATCAGCCACTACGTAGATGTCTGGACAACCGAAGTACGACCCCAATTCCCTTGCAGAGCAAGCCTCCCCGCCTCCATCTGCACCGGGAGTCCAATTGAGTGTATACACCGTCCTTCAGCCTCCGTTGACTCGCAGAGGGTCTGGTCCAGGACTAATCTTAATCCTGCCATCGCCTCAAGTCCTGCAGCTTGCCTCCAGGTCTCAAGAACCTCTTGATCCTGAACCAGTCCAAAAATGGGCTGAAGAAGGTTTCGCTGTAGTCGGCATCACGCCAGGTGTCCAAGGCGCAACTGATGGTACAAGCATGATTAAGGATTTGCTTATTCAAGGGCGCCAGGCTTTGCTCGAGCTGAAAGAGCTTGACACTAATGATAAGTTTGGTATAATCGGTGAGCCAAGCCATACCAAGGGAATCGTTCATTCTGATGTTCTATCTAGTATATGATGCTACCTGGTTACAAGCTGTGTCAGATGTAATATCCCAGGAGGCTGTCTTCGTGTGCTTAACAGTATATGGATTACCTTCAAATCTGGCAGCCTCGTCGAAACCCCTCCTGGTTCACGTCCCGGCATCGTCGCCTACTGGGTTTCCATCTTCGACTTCTTCAGTCACCATCTATCGTTATACTGCGGTTGCATCACCATATTTCGTTCTTCCACAAGTGAACGAGTACGCACCAACTTCTTCCAACCTCGCACATACTCGAACATTGACATTCCTTCGCAATAATCTTGGTGGGCCGTATTTTGACCTGGAGGCTATCTGGGAGGAGCACACACGGCACGAGTTTGAAGAGCTTAGCCTTGCAAAGACAATGGCGACAATGGTTGTAAGTACATTCCTGCCTCCTGCGGATATACTTTTAAACAGGAGAACGGTATTTCTGTGTAGCAAGAGCCCTACGTGAATCATATCCCAACTGTCAGTGAGAGATGAATCTTCAGTGTGCATAGAAGATTTACGCCTTGACCTAAGATGACAGGAGGGACTGGCCGTAGTCAATTATCTACGTTCTACCGCGATCACTTCATTTTCAAGTAAGGCATTTAGTGAAGCTACTGTCTTTATGGCGCAACGTTAATGCTGCTATAGCGCCTGTTCAGATATCGAAATGTTGCCAGTAACTCGAACCATTGGCACAGACCGTATAATAGGTTAGTCTTGGCGACTGCCATTTCCACAATGACTCACACCGGGTAGACGAGTTTATCTACCATTTTACACATGACAAAATGGTCGATTGGTTACTCCCAGGCATCCCACCCACGGGAAAGAAACTTTCTATCCCTTTGATAATAGTGGTGAATGTCCGTGGAGATAGACTTTGCAGCGGTAAGGGTATCAATCACGCTCTTCTCGAGCATCATGCACTTACTACTTCAACCTTAATCGTCGATAGAGCATATTTGGTGGGACCAGGCATCAGCCCTCGTTCAAACAGGATTACTCCCGACTCATGTTCCCCATCCCAGTGGGCAAGGGATGCTTCGGCTACCCATTTTAGGCGTAGAACAGGCTTTGATGCTGCAAGGGCAGACAAACATGAAGTTTAACCAGATGCTTGATCCTGGGTGGGCGTCTTCTTGAATTGGATTTCTGGACGCTATTATCAGAGCCTGCAGGCCCTATTCGAGGTAGTTTTAATGTACATGTCCGCATGAAAATAAATGTGAATGCAATGAATAATGGACTAGCTGAATCGCATTCGATACATTGAGGTGCTGTCTCCAATTTGCTGGTACTCCGCCAGCCATAGGGCTCGAAAGGAATCGTGAAGTGGCTTTTCTGGCGACATATATAATTGAAGAACTACGTGCACGGATAATCATGGAAAAACCATGGGATACAAATTCGAGATACAACAACACGACCAGGATACACGGCGGACTATCGACAAAAATGCTACAGAACGAAAATCAAGACATTTCAATATCGTCGTCCGCGGGCTCTCTTGGAGCTCCTCTGACAACAGAATTGACCAACTCTCTGCGTATTTCAGGGCTTATTTGCGGATGCGGTTGAGACCTAACGACGTCCAAAAGGGCGTCCTTTTGATCCGGAGTCAAATCCGATGCGTATCTGGTGTAATGTATGTCAATTAGAATTGACATGACGAAAATCCAAGCCCAACTTACCGTTGTGCGAACACCAACAAACTTTGATGCCACAGTACCGGAAGTGTTCTTGCATCTGCTCCTGAGCGAGCCTTATAGGTGTTTGCCAATCGGATAAAATGAAAGACAAGCGCATCGACGACCTTGTAGGGAAGTTCAAACTTTTTGTCGATCAATACCCGGATGAACAGTGAATTAGGACCTAGTATTCAGCGAAC
This sequence comes from Volvariella surrecta, assembly GCA_951802395.1. Classification (NCBI taxonomy): domain Eukaryota; kingdom Fungi; phylum Basidiomycota; class Agaricomycetes; order Agaricales; family Pluteaceae; genus Volvariella; species Volvariella surrecta. Next base: position 677,706 of record OX637785.1, read on the forward strand.
TTCAGAATATGTGCGTTTGTTTAAAAGGAAGATTACAGACCAGTATAGTCCATCTCTGCTATACGTAGTAGCGCTGCTGATGCGTGCAGAACGGGAACTTTGACCCGAGCCAAGACTGAAGCGACGATAGCAGCTTCTTTGAGCGTACAACCGATCTGATACACAATGAGATACATAAATAGAGGAGGCGATAGACTCGCACATCCAACAAAGGGAATACGAGGCCCTTGAAGAAGGCCCCTGGCTTATATAGAGATCTTTTCAGTGCTTCATAGTAATGAGGATTAAGTTTTTTGTTGACCCTGATGTCCTCTCGGATGGCATCAAGAAGTACAACACTGAGGAACAACTGTGCTTGTGGGGGTTTCATGCTGGATATAAAAATCTTCGTGGCTGCTCTGCAGGCATGTGGGGACCAGTTCTCTGGTTGGGTAAGCGCTAGCAGACGCGCCCATGCTGGAAGGGCTGGGATAACCTTGAACACCTTGGGTAGAGGTCCTGACTTGTACTTGGACAAGAACATTCCCAGTCTAGTGTGTACTGTGAGCGACGTCGCCAGGTCAGAAGGCCATTAAACAGACTTTCTGTATGCTTCTACGACCTTGGGATCGAGGCCTAAAGCCGGATCTGGTCTCTCTTTATCTGCATTAGGAATTCAGTCAGCGATAGTGTGAAAAGGAATAGATACGAAGCACTGACCTTGCTTGGTCTTCTTAATGACAGCAGCACTCGCAACTTCTCCACTCTCGAGTTTGGCGAAAATTATATCTGCCAAAGTACGTCTCTCCGTTGAATTTTGTGGCAGAAGTGCATCAAGAGTTTGCATGTCTCCCTCATCTATTTCCTTGGTGAATGATTGAGTCTTGTTGGACGGAAGTGATTGAAGCACGTCATACAAATATCTCTTCGGCCTCTCCCGCATCCTCCGTCTCATCAATATCTGACAGATCTTCGTCGTCAACGGCTTGATCCATAGTTGGTCCTCTAATCAGTGAGAATTGCGCTTTTTTGACATCCACGGCGTCCTCATCGTCGGCATCGTCGGGCACTTCCAACTCTTCTTGTTGGTCCCTGGCCAATGCAAAAATGCGCTGGGACGTTTTTGGATCTAATATGGTCTGGCCAAGTTGAGGTACAGGTGACAGCATCGGAATGATACAACGTACCTCTTCGGGGTCGTCGTCGTTCCGACCCCTCGACTTTGTTCGTTTCCCTGGTTGCGATACGCGCCCATACTTTGCATGGACCTCATCATCATTCAACTGAACATGCAAGGGGTCATGTCGAGCCTTGGAGGCGGGTTTCACGGCTCTAGGCATAATAGATGAGTTGTGGTGATGAATTATGGCAGATTGGCACTGCTCTGATAATTTTTGGACCACCTAAAAAGGAGGGCAGATGTTACATAATCGAGGAGTCAGGGGTTGGCGGCGACACTATAAAACGTCCGAGTACAGCCCATTTCCACCTTCCCCGATTGCGCCCCTCTTAAGCGCTTTCTTTATTGTTTCTCCCTTGCATGATGTCCGCATCGCCCGTGAGTCTTCTCTTCTTAAAGATCTCGCTCCCAAACCCTACATCGGCTCTTATGTCGCATCGAGGACAAGGTGGACACTTGCAATGCTCTCTGGAGTTTTGTACCTCACCTGGTCATGAAGCACACATTATGTTCTCCTCATTGGAGGTGCCGCTCATGTTCTGATGCTCACTTCCTCCATCAGATTGTAACCCTTGACAAGAGTGGTCAGGAAATAACGAGCGTTGGCTTCCACCGCTTCGGATTCGATAGTGAAGTGCGCTTGGACGTGCTTCGCTCCCTATACCTGCGTTCCCACTACGTGCTTTCTGCCAATGATGTCCCAGATATCTCCAAAATGGACGATGATGATGAGCATCAAGAGATACAACATGCCAAGTTTATTCAAGGCCGTGCATACCAGTCGAAATCAGTCTACCATCCAGACATCCGCTCAATTTCCTACACCACCCTTTCTCGCTTTCCTCCAGTAAAACTTCTGCTTTCACCCCAGAAGAAGCGTATCCTTGTGACAGGCGGCGCTGGTTTCGTCGGCTCCCATCTTGTAGACCGACTTATGTTACTCGGCCACGAGGTCACAGTCCTGGACAACTTTTTCACTGGCTCCAAAACCACTGTCAGCCACTGGGTTGGTCATCCCAATTTTGAACTTGTGCGGCACGATGTTGTAGAACCCTTCATGATTGAATGTGATCGTACGTCCCATCTCCACCCCATTCCTTTATAGGATGCGTTATTTTCGGGCGTCCAATTAACTTCCTTGATTCCATTACTCCGATAGAAATATATCATTTGGCCTGTCCCGCATCTCCGCCACATTACCAATTCAATGCTGTGAAGACCATCAAAACATCGTTTATGGGTACTCTGAATATGCTGGGCCTGGCGAAGCGCACTAAGGCACGTTTTCTCCTCACTAGTACCTCAGGTGCGCTCTGTTGGCCCCTCCGCATATCCAAGGGCGCTCGCTAAACGGAACAACAGAGGTCTACGGTGATCCTGAAGTCCATCCTCAATCAGAAGACTAGTAAGTTAACACGTGCCTCGGGTTGCGCATCACATTAATGATTGTCTGCTGTTCTTAGTTGGGGCCATGTCAACCCTATTGGTCCCCGTGCTTGTTACGACGAAGGAAAACGGATTGCCGAAACTTTGACATATGGTTTCCACCGTCAAGACGGCGTTGATGTGCGTGTAGCCCGAATCTTCAACACTTACGGCCCACGAAGTACGTACATTTGCCCTTCTTCCCCTTTCCTTCTATCCATGACAATGTCATTTTGGTTGTCACTTTTCGGTTGACCAACGCTTACGAACTCCTTTCAATTGATAGTGAACCCCTATGACGGCCGTGTCGTATCCAATTTTATCGTCCAGGCACTCAAAGGCGAAGATTTGACCGTCTATGGCGATGGAAAGCAAACTCGCTCTTTCCAATACATTCACGATCTCATTGATGGCCTCATCGCGTTGATGAACTCCAACGAAACAAGGCCAGTCAACATCGGTAGCAGTGATGAATTCACCATCGGAGAATTCGCCGAACTCGTGAGTGACATTGTCGAAAAGGTGCAGGATAGGGATGGCGACAAGAGAGAAAGGAGGGTGGGAGTCATCTATAAGCCTATGCCTACAGACGATCCGCAAAAGAGAAGACCGGACACTAGGAGGGCCAAGGAAGCCCTGGACTGGCAACCTAGATGGACGACTAGAATGGGACTAGAGGAGATGGTGAGGTATTATAAGGCTAAGATGTCTGAGGGAAGTATCTGAACAGACAATTCTCCCCGCGCTTGCGCAGAGACCGACCTGGTAATCACCCTATAACTCCTTTCCACCTTCCAATTTGAACACCCGCTTCCCTTTCCATCAAGAACACACTATTCTTGCCTGCTTGATTTGAACATCTGTACACGACTACTCCTTCAATATGCACAGCTATATGTTATCGGGACCTTATTGCTCTTCTATTCTTTTATATTGTTGTTGTCCCAGGTGCTTGTGTGCATATATATTTGGATGATTTCATTGTGTTTCTGCTTTGCGTTGTAATACACGATACTGAAAACCTAATTCATGGGAATTATGGTATGAATGATCAGTAAACGTGGGGTATACATAGGTATCGGTTGGCGTTGGATACCAAACTAGAGTATCCCAGTGGTGCCGTGCAGCAATATGTCAAGTAGGTACAGCTGCAGAAGAAAGAAGTAATTACTGCCGAATCCTGAATGCGGTGTGATGACGGCAAAACTGTATGTACAGTAGGTGCGCATTATGTACATTTTGATCGGGGCCCGCAGACCCGGTACGGCAGCTTGTAACTAAGATAGTATCATACCATTAGACAGCGATGAGAGGAATCTGAGAGGAAGAGCAATTATATGGTAGCGATGAATGAGGGAGAAAGGCAGACTTTATTTGCGATGAATTCCTAATGAGATTAATATGAACATTGTCCCAGCTATGGTGTTCAAATGACTAAGATGAGGGTGGACCAGAAGACGGTATCCAGAAAGAGGAGGCCGGATAAAATATGTGAGAAATAAGCCAAGGCTCATTTCGAAGAGGAAGCGCCAATTGTATAGCCGGAGTCTATGCAGATGACCGTAAAAGCCAAACTAAAAAAATATGGAAGATGGGAACAAAGAAGAGGGAGGTACGCGGCGTCGAGTGGAGGAAGGTCCGGCAAGCAATGCTCATGGCAATTATTACCTAAAGCAGACTTGCTCATATCAACAGGTTCCTTAGAGGCACACCTGGTGTGCTACCCATAAACTTGACCATTGAACCCTTAATCGGCCGTCTTGTCAACCAAGACAGAATTGGGAGCAACCAACCTCAATCTCATATCCATCGTTCCTGTGGCGCTCCCCAGTCCAGGACCTTGGCTGCTATTGCTGCCGGTGCCTGATGCTCAGACTGTGGTAATGAAATTTGACTCTCAGTGGTCTTTGATCCATCCCGCTTGACATTGGGCAAAGTACCATCATTGCTGCCTATATTGGGTCGATCAAAAGTCAAATGTAAGCGCACAACAGAAGGGAATACACGAAACTGAGTTGATGGGGTAAACTTCGGCGTCAGGGGACATTCACGTGGTGAAAATGGCGGCTGATGACGTCGCAACAAGAAGGAAGAAAAGAGGAGGGAACGGGAACATTCGCAAACCGGTGTCAAACCGCTCCGCTTATGCGTGTATCCGTGATGAAATGAGGAAAGAAACGTGGAATCGAGAAAAATTGTGTATAGGAACACGAAACTGCATACGGCAAAACATCCTTCTCGCCACTGAACCAATTGCCGTTGTCACGCTGGGAGAATCTACCGAACAAAATCCGCGGCAAGCAGATCAACGCATGCAAGAAACCATGTACATCATGGAGGAATGTCAGCTAATGAACAACCGTGGAGGGTAAAGGCAGTTCCGGCCTTCTTCTCCCCTGGTGCAGGGCGGTATTCTCAAGAGGCAGAAGATTGGCGGAAGGCAATGGAGAATGAGACACGCAGACACGGACTTTCTAATTGATCTTCCATCGAGACCTGGCTTATACGCCTTCTCAAGATTCTTTCTATAAAGCTTCAACGACTCCCACTGGCGCTTGACGGCGTTCTGAGGAAGGCATGAGAACGACAACGAAGACGAGGGGTCTCTTTCTGCTATCTTCGGATCCTCCATCAAAGTCGCTAACTTTTCCAGGGCCTGCTTCAATCCTTTATCAATAGCTGCTTTTGTGACCGGTGGACGTAAGTCTGGGCGGGGATGGGGCACTCGGGACAATAATTTGTTGATGACCTGGTTGGTGATAGACGCCCTGTTAGGAACTATGTTGAGGCTGGCTGATCCACCTGAGTCGGAAGAAGTAGTTAATTAACAGCTTTTATCGAGCGGGTAGACCGACCTTTTACGGTATACAGAACTGCACCATCTTGGGCATTGATAAGTTGCCCCTGCAGGTGTTCTGCGAACCTTCTTGGACATACTTCGTTCCTCTTTCCCACCGATTCATCTTCCACCCCTTAATGCTCGTAAAGCAAAACCTACATGTATAAGCAGAACCGGTTGTTTTATAAGAGCATACACATCCGGCTTAAGCGGTGCCCTCTAAGAAGGGTGATGCCGGTTACCTGAAGTGGTCAGATTGGGCATAAAGATATCAACCTACATTCATTATCAGATTGAGAGTCTCGACTCAACGTAGCCGTTCGGTCGGTGGCATTTTGAGCTCCCAATACGCTATGAGCTGTACCGGAGGGCGTCAGTGGGCACGGAATGCGGGGCCCTACATAATAGTGCTCACCTCATCTTGAAGGTCAATATCACAATCCTGATCACGAGGATTAGCACGCTACGCACGTTGACTTGCCACTCGTTCTTGAATCGAATGCAATGATATTATACCCTCCGTCCAACCTCGGATCGGCGAATTGGTGCTCCGGCCATGTCAAATCCAGTAGTTGTGGCGGCAGCATCACGATTGTCGGCTTTTCTGGGTCAAGGACATCAACATTTCCAAACCATGAATTAGTGTGGTAACTGATGGTTGCGTAGTCATCTGGAGCGGACAGTGGAACATGAGGCATAATTTACGACACTGAGACAGTGAGACAAGGTGGAAGAGCAAAGAAAAGAAAAATGGTCGGGGAAATGCAGCTGGAATTTGGTTGATTGTACTGTAGGCTTGTCAAAGGAGACAGCCACAGGCAGATATGATTAGCACACTCACTTCTTGAAGATGGTTACGAATTGGTCTTCATATTGCCCCTCGATCGAGATGCACACATGTACAAAACCGCTTCTCCGCGTCCGTTCGTGGGCAGACCCCCAAATAGCCATGAGCTCAGCGCGCCATTCCAGAAACGAGACAGGTATATTTTGTATAGCTGGGACGACCTATTTTGCCCAATTGTAGGTCAGACGTGTGGTAGATACGCCCAAATCTATTTTTTCAAAAGCTTGGTGCTAGAAATCGGCTCGGTAATGTTAAGAAGTTGCACACACATGCCTTCGAAGGTCCAACCCAATCAACAAAGCTTCCCTAAGATACCTCTGGCTGAGGCCATTCCTACATATTAGTAACGTCCCCTGGGCGCTTTTATGGGCAAAGCCGATATTTGTTTGCCAGTGTTGCTCCACAAGGACGGTCATGTGGAATGTATACGAGTAACTTGATGGGCTTCTGACTATGAATGCCCTGGGGGTTAGGTCACCAATCGAGCGCAAAACGCACCGAGATAGGGGTGAGTCTCCGATGGTTTCGCTCTGTGTGGTTGCTTCCAATAGGTCACTCTACCACTAACAGATGCATGGGAATGGGCACCCACTGTGATGAGATACTCTAGACGTCGGTGCGACCACGTCAATCGCACAAGTGGGCTGGTACTGTAGTACTAGCGAAGACAACATAGACTTCAGTCAGACTTCTGGTAATTTAACCGCCTAGGAACAGAGCCAGCAGCATATTTAGCACATAAACACTTCGGCCGCAACATGGGCAGCATAGGAGGAGCCTCAGTACATCAACAAGACAGACATCAAAAAGATGATCTTGGCGTCATTCCGAAAGTGAGGACATGAGAGCATGCATACCTAATGGTCGGGTGGGTCTAGTGCCAAATTTTATAAATCCGATTTTGATGAAGTTGATACGAGGATCCGGAGGACCGGATTATCTGCTGCAAAAGGTAAATAATACCTGGTGAATCAGTAATTCGAATCCTTGTGACGTGGCAGTTGGCACAGGCGAGCACACAGAGTTGAGCATGCGACCCTAATGATGCAGCTTTGTATCAATGCACTCGCACTCAGCACCAGTAAAAGCTGTTGTAATGTCTGCTGATCTTCAAACTCAATGTTAGGGCAGCCCACTCGCAATAAAGGCAATTAACAACGCGCACATGATGGACGTGTGGGACGACAGCCCCCTTCTTGCCGTACATTCCGAATCCGACGTACCAGTAGAACCCAGGTAGCATGGTCAGTACTCCTCAACATTTGTGCAGCTACCCTAGCGTCTGCGGGGCTGAACGAACTGGGGGCCAGCTCAATCAAACGACTCACAATATAACAGCAAAACTCTTATTATTCCAAGATTGGGCGCTTGCTACCTTTCAGCGCGCTTGATGATTAGGAAACTGTCAGTGGCGGATCAAGGGTTAATCCCGGTACCCTTTCAAACTAAACAAGCCAACTTGCCTACCTACTGATAGCCAGCACCTGGATTAAGATCAAGTTTATATCCAGCCCTGCCACTTCACACTGGATCTACCCTCTTTTGGTTTGATTAGACGAGGGGTGAAACTGAGCCTAAACATCGCTTATACTAACGACGCATACTATCATTACTACCTGCATGCAAAGGGTTAGGGTAATGCGAAATCGTAAATTTCTCCACAATGGGAGCTTGCACCTAGAATGTTATGCCAGGCATTTTTAAAAGAACACATGAGCATGGAAGATCTCGATTCCTAAGCAGATCCAAGGGATGCTTCATTTTGTAGATAAATATCTTCATGTGGGATTAGTGCAGTTTGGAGTAAATTGAGCCTGCAGGAACCGGTACACCCTATATAATCCATTGAAACTTACACACATACTGTCCTAGCTTGTAAAGAATGGCTGTACCAGATTTCAGAACATAAATGTGAATCACCGTTGGGTATGTCGAGTCGCAGAGTGGGGGGCTTCAAAAAGCGTGACAGCCTCCGTTAACTTCAATCACCACCCGCAAGTTTGGAGCCAGTTGCGTGACCACGCCGTGACAGAATTTGCATCTCCCTTTTGTTTTGTTTTTTTTTTTTTGTTTTTTTTTTTTTTTGCGTAGCCCTGCAGTAGTGGGGCATCCTCTCAACCTCATTTCATATCGAAGTAAGGAGATGGGAATGATGGAATGATCCAAAGACATCTGACCACTTGTACCGGACGTTTTGGATTCTAGGAGTGACTAGGCAATCCGAGGATAGACAATAGATACCTTCCCAATCGCCTGTCTGCGAAATAACCGGAGATATTTTTAGTGCCGTTGCGGCCGCATTCGAAACCGCTGTAGTCGTGTTACAGATTAAACGTGGACGCTTAAAACTGTTCGGGTAGCGCGCAAAGGATTGGAATGAGGTCATCTGAATGGATCCGACCTGTTGCGTGGTTTCAGACGCAATGGGGCGTACTCTAAAAGGTTAGTTTGCGACAGGCACGAAGGGGGAGGGCCCTCCAACTTCCAAGGGACATGTTATTGAGCCTAGACAGGCCATTGGCAATAGGAGGAGCGATCAAAATGGAGTTGCAAGCGAACAGTGAAAGGTAAATTGTCAGTAGAGTCGAACTTGGAGGAGGTCAGTGGATTGGAGACATAAGGTCAAGCTGTCCACACAAACCAATGTCAACTAAAGTCGACAATGGAGATGTCGAAGACAGTCAGTTACATTGAGACGGCAGCTCGCCAGCTCATAAGCGTTGGATGGCGGGAGAAGATGACCCTGTGGTTACCAAAAGAATATAAGGGGGAAATGGTAAAATGCAAAAAACTAAAAATGGTAGGTGTTGGTGAGTTTTGGAAAAATGGCTAGGAGCCTTGATTTATTTATTGAGAGCACGGCAAATCGATAAAGATTGGTAAAAAAAATTGATCCTTCGTGGACCAAATTAAAAATTGTGTAACAGGGGGTATTTTCTTCTAAAACTCTGGTTGGATTTGTGGGAAACGTTGTGACTGGCAACCGGAAATTCCCAGTCTTGTCCTCACCCTTCCCTTTGCCTTCCATTCTATTTCATCTTTGTTTTGTACTTTTAACTGCTCCCCTTCCTTTCCCTCTTTCCATCGCCATCCACCATGTCCACCCCAGCTGGACCAGACGCCGGCACTTCTTCACATATGATGAAGACAACAAAACGCGGGAGACCCTTTCTCAAGGTTCGTCCTTTCTTTTCTCTTCTTTGATTTTTTCATCATCGTCATCGTCTTCCCAACTTTTAGGATACTCTCGACCTTTTTGCTACCCTCATCGTCTCGCTTCAGCTGGGTCTCCATAAGCAGTTTTTTCGCAATTTTTCCAGCTCATTCTCAACGTGCGTCCATTTCTCTCTTATCGTTCATCTACCCCATTCAGATCTCCTGAAACCCCTTCTATCCAGCGATGAAGCAGTCGCAAACCTCGCTTCCCTCAAGTTCTCTCAGTCAAATCGTGGCCCAGATCCTCGAGAACCTACACGCGTCGTCACCACAACTACGACTACAACTTTCTCTATGACCCGCGACATGGCAAAAGCAATGAGCCAGCATTTCATGGATGCCCGTCTCATCGAAAACGCTGCCGATCCTTCTTCAGGTCTCTTCAAGGATCGTGGTATCTACATCCTCACTCCAAAAGGCCTCCATGTTCTCGAGCGCTTCATCAGCAAGAACGGGATCAACTCCGACCATCTGCAGGAAGCTTTCATCACCCAGCCAATATGCATTAAGCTGCTGCACCTGGAACGGCGGTCTGCCGATGACGAGATCATTGTTACTCAGTCTGTGATCACCGCCCTCTTCCGTCGTTTCTGCGGTCGGGCACCCAACTATGTTCAATCAACAGCCCCCACTATTGACGCATTTCAACGTCACCACGAACGTTCCAAGGGCATCTCCTTGACAGACGTCACGGAACGCCCTCAACCTCTCGCGAACAAGGGTCAGGCTGTCCACAGACATTGCTTTTCTGCAGTAACAGCATTGGAGTGGTTGTGTGACTTTACTTCTGTGGTTGGAAGGGAGGAGGCTGCCGAAATGGCTGCTCACTTTGTTCGTTTCGGACTCATCACCCTGGTCAGTGATAAGCGCAAGCACAACGACTCGGCCATCATCTTCACTGTCCGTGGTGCTTCTCCTGGTGGGAACAGCCATATCGCCGTATGTGGACCTCTCACTCTTGCCACACATTTACTGACTATAATGCAGCAACACGGCGAGTTTCGTTGTACCCCGAAGGCAATATATCAGGTAACCGAAGAAGGACGGCGGATTGCCCATTGGGGTCGAGATGAATCGCCCAATGCATCCTCCACCAATCTCTCTGAAAAAGGTTCCCTTGAAGACGACGACACACTGCCCGAGGCCAAGATTCACCGACGCATATCAATGGCCGAACGCATGAACGCCAGCTATAATGATCATGCAGAGCGCAAGCAAAACAAGGGTAATGCGGACAGGCTACGCTACATCCTGGAGGATTCTGCACTTCGTGCCCTCTTCCGTGATTTCCTTCGCAGCAATTTTTGCGAGGAGAATCTGACATTTTGGATGGAGGTCCAAGATTTCAAGAAGAAGTTCAACATCACTTCCAGTGCGGTGGCAGTAGGCCCCCCACTGAAGACCACGAGAATCACGCCGGGTCAAGCTGCCATGGAACGCCACCACGAGACGCTCATCAATAGGGCTTTCGCCATCTACAACACATACCTAGCGCCATCAAGTCAGTGCGAGCTCAATATTGACCATAGCTTGCGAACCGAGTTGGTGAAGTACCTTGAGGAGGTTGTGACCACTCTGACGGGTAAGGCATGGACCGGTCGAGTGGAACCAGAACACGGACAGGCATTCAACGCAACCCAGCTGGCGATGATGATTCGACTGTATGAGCGGATCCAGACTCATGTCTTCCGTTTGATGGCTACTGATTCTGTACCCAAGGTAAGTTCCATTCGTGGCAGCTCCTGCTGGTTTATTAAATTCTACCTCTAGTTCGTCCAAACACCCAAGTTCCTTGCAATGCGTCACTGGGTAGAGGAGCTCGAGACTCTTGACACCGATATCCAAATGCTGACAGCCATAGCTCCACCGGGCTTGGCTGAAGAAATTGGAGGAGCATATATCACGGTCTCACAGCATGCAACTGAGCGTGAACACCGTCAGAAGCTACAGGCGCAAGCCGACCAGTCGAATTCGAGCACCTCAAACCCATCTCATTCATTGCACTCTCAAGCACACCATTCTCAAACCAATATCGAGCATTCGCACAGTCATCAGCAAACGCAATAGAGCTTGGGCCTCCTGTACCTCCTCGGTCTATCACATGACTTTCATGGACTTCTCATTGACACTGGTTCCATGCATCGTGCGCATCTTACTTCATCTGCTCATTGCATCCATCATCCATGTTATATGCGCATTTCTTTTCCTTTCCTTTCCCTCCATGTGTTCGTATCTCATGTTTTCGTGACAACATTCCACGGCTTTCGTATGCTGACCCAGAGGGCTTTCAGTTTCTCTTTGTGCACATTATCATTTGTTCGTAATCACCGCACATTGTTTTCTCTTGCTCCCTCAAGATACATCGACATCGTTCCCAATCTCCTTCAATCCATCTCACTGCACGAGGATATCACCTCTATTCTGTTTTCACTACAGCCTCCCCATCACATCTGTAAGATCTAGTATCCTATTACCACACCCTTCTCCCTTACTACAGGGAAGGCCCTAATTAATTCAATTGACATCCCCATCCATTGTTCTATAACCGTACGTTAATCCTATTGTACGTATTAAATTAGTCGAGTATGTGGAGACAGGATCCCCTATGACAACTATGACTATTGGTACTTTTTGGCTCCCCGAATTGATGCCTTTATTTATCACGGCGGGATAATGTGTTCAGGCTTATTAGTTAAAGTATTGGGGTGCAGGTGGTGATGAGGCTCGTCATGATCCCCGCCGAAAATGAGATTGATACTGATACCTACTCGTTGCCATTCAAATCGTATCCGTGGCAGGGTATCGTACTTGATATTATTCTCTGGACGTCTGCGAGCAACACTTAGTATTCAGTACTCAGGATGTTGGGGTCGCACCCAGTGTGGGAGGCCGATGAAAATATTGATGTGCAACGTTTATATCAATATCTTTAGAACAACCTCGAGGCATCATGCATCACTATCAACAATTGACTAATGTGTGCCGTTAAGCCTGGGGCATACTCACTTGAGATCAGTATGTTATCATCTATGGCTAAAGAGAACATAGAAAAGCATGCAGTCGTTTGAGGTTCATGGGCATCATCAACTTTGTCGAGCGTCCTGCCTTTGAGGGGATCCACAACCACGGCAGAGGCAAAACATATTTTAACCTTCAAATCCGGTTACAACATTATATGGCGACGAGGTCATTTGACGTTGTTCTTTCCATTACTCACCCGGTGCGAAAATCTGCATTTGTCTGCATTTGCTTCATCCCTGGTTCATCGTATTTGGATCCCCGGTTTGTTCACGGCCATCTTTTGATCGACGTCTCCCTGAAGGGTTTGCAGTAACAGGGTCCGCACCCTGCTCAACTGGCACTCGTGTGTGTGTCAGGACCCTTTTCATGACAAACTTAGCGTGGTACGAAGTTGCATGGCTTTTTCCGAGCTTGAATCCAACATGGCTGTATCTGGACAACCTTTATCTCCTCTCTGTATTATCTTTTGATCAACCAACTGAACATAAACTGGAAGCAGGGGAGACAACGGAGTCATAGGACTGGACTGAATACTGCAGGGTGGACTATCATGATGTGGGGTGTTGAGTGGGTCATTCATTACACTTTTGACGGGTAATACCCGCCAGTCCTCTAATGTGTGTTAGAGGAACTCGTGTTACGGCAATAGGTTTTATGGTCCATGTAGCTATAGGTAAGTACACTCGGATCACCCTGCCAGAAATACGCTCCCCCTGAACTCATAATACCAAGTTCGTACATACACAGGTTATACCCTTGTCGCGACAAAGCGCAACACGTGGCAGATTATTTGCCAGTGGCCTCTGCATTTGTCAACCGGATAATCAGCCATCGCACCACTGCATGCCATATTCGATGTGAAAAAGAAATACGATAACGGCGGAGCGCGCTGGCAATTTTCTCTTGTTCCGAAATCGATCATTACCTATGTGGATGCCTGATGGGAACTGAAAAGGAGACAGGCTACATGGACGCTGTTCAAGTCTCGGCCATAGCGTTCATGGATCCGGAGCAGAGCAGGCCAACCTACCAAACCAATCAGCATGGGCCGTGTGAAGCTCGCGCATCAGATTCGCTAGTGCAGATCTAAAGGGACTGATAACACCCATCCTACTTGTCTGCATTCGAGTCCGCGTTGAACGCTGTCAATTCAACCTTCTTTGTTCCAACAGCCCTCAAGGGATGCGATTTAAAGTGTTTCGCCAAAGTCGAACACCTACCTTTTTTTGGCGGTCGTTGATCCTGGGTCCTTGTTTCTCTTTCCTAACATGTCCCACTTGGACGATCTGTCTCGCACCTTTCTCTCCTGTCCCCACCGCTTATTCTTCGTTCCTTTAGTCTAGCAGGAGGAATCGAACGGCGTGTAACATCAGACTAACCCAATGGACTAAGACGACCTTGAATCTACCCCGTATCCAGCGCCGAACCCCACGCACTGGAATCCCAAACGTCGTCCACGGTGTCAGGGCGTTCCGTAGTCGGAGGGTTTAAGCTCGAAACACGGGAAGGCTGATGAGAACAAAAGCAGGAGCACTCTCCACTCCCTTTGTTTTGAAGAACCATCGGCGGTTCAAGAAGCTGTTGGTAAACCTGAAGCAGCGGTTTCATTCATCACTGGACTCTACAATCAGGGACACATGAATTACGATTGAATAACTCACCGGCCTGGGCTCTTTCATTAATCTAGGCCCAGAGACACGTGATGGGACCAACCAATGCCTTGCGAAGACTGAGGAGTTGGCCACCGTACCTGTTGTTACTCTCAGTGAAAGAGCCCGAGTGGTTGAAGGTGTGTTTGGAGATTCCCTCATATATTTACGTCTTCGGCAGTTTACACGAGTCGTGCCAGCGTCATCTCTGCTGCCTGTTGATTAATGCAATGGTCATAGTCAAGCGAGTTTGCCGTGCAGCTGCGGCACGATCACAGGTAATGATTGTGGGGGTTCATGGCTATCCCAACGGAAAGCCTTCGATTTTGAGTTGTATGATCATTATTAATGACTGTGTTCACCTCTAGAGTTCCATGTAGGATGTATCGTACCACAAGCTGCGTTGTAAAGTAAAGTCACCCTTCGTACTCTCGAACACAATGACGACCACAATGATAATTGATAACGTTTGACTGGAGCACGTGCAGTGCCGCAGTTGTACGTGTTTGTCCCACATTGGCCATGCCACAACTATTGTTCTTCGTACTGGCTATTGCGAGCGTACCCCGTGTCTTCTTGCTGCAACGATGTCTTGGATGAAGAACATGGGCAGTGGCGAACCCCCTGAGCCGTACAAGGAGAAGGAGGATGCACCCAGGGTTGCAGACCCTTTCGACCCAAATAGGATGGTGGTGGACAAACCAGCCAATAGGCCTTTCCTCGCGTAAGGTTTCTCTCTTGTTTCATTAAATGGTGTTCGGGTGCTCTTAATCACTGATGTACACGTTTTAGTTACAGGGAATATCGCGAGAAACAGGAGAAGCTGCACCAGGAATGGCTCGAACGAAAGAAAGAGCGTGATGCTAAAATTGCTAGCGGGGAACCAGTTGGGCCTCTCGAACCTGACCCAACGGCGGAGAAGGAGGTTGGAGTCTTAGGTTTGCTAAAGTTCATTGTAATTTTGCTCGTTATCATCAGTCTTGCGGGCAAGTTTTTCACCGACAGCTATCTATGGGAGTATGATGGCAAGTGGGCGCGACTACGGACCTATTGGCCTGTGAGTATTACATCACTGCATGCCCTAATTGACTAACTCGTCACTCAATGCCTCGGACTTTCTATGGCCCTCATCTATTGAATAGAGCGGTCAACGCCTCTTCTCGGAGCGACTATTAGCTCAACACGATGGCACAGACCCTGCCAAATTCATATATCTTGCGGTATGGCTCAGCATCTTTCATAACATCGAATGATGGAACTTAGCGCGACGTTGTTATCAGATTGATGGAGACGTCTATGACGTTACCGCTGGCAAGGCCTATCAACCGGGAGGCTCATATCACATCCTGTTCGTCTCACTCATTTGGATTGGTATGGCGATGTTATGTTGACCAAGCAACTAGTGCGGGTGTTGATGCTGCACGAGCTTTTGGCACTGGCTGTTTCAAGGACCATCGAACACACGATATTCGCGGGCTCAGCGAAAGTGAAATGAGGGTTAGTTTCTCTTCCTATTGGTTGGCATTTCGAGTTTATGCTGACGTTTTTTTAGAGCCTGAACCATTGGAAGAAGTTTTACGCCGAACACAAGGAATATGTGAAGATAGGCAGAGTAATGCACAAACCCATTGATCCAACGAGCCCCATCCCAGAACACTGTGATCCCAAAAAGGCAGGGAAGACTGCGAAGCCTGAGAAGGTTACAAGTGAGGACAAGGACCCAAAGGCTAAAAAAACCTCAGGCTCAGGCTCAACCCGCAATGAGCTGTAAATATTGTAACGGACCTGCGTACTATGTTATATTTATCGAGACTAAAAAGCAATGACCGGGGCGTAAATGGAAGACGACTAAATAATCCCAGCGAGATCACAGCGAGCAACCGAAGCCCAAGAATGTGCAAGAAGTGTACATTACGACTGGTAAGTTTAATATTTAGGAGCGGCGTGATTGGAAAGGTAGTTCTTGAGGAGCGGGAAATCTGCCATTGAGGCGTCCATCATAGAGGCGAATGGATTATCGTGGTATTTGGCAGCCACAATATTACCTCGCCATGCGTTCTGCTCCTTGAAGAAGGTGCCCTGGATATCGCGAATTGTTATATTGATAGGGAAGGGCATACCATCTCGAGAAATTATGGGATAAAAGATGATGTAGGGATTAGCGAATTTGCTCTTCATGCCCTCAAGGGCTTCAACGAGCTATTTTAATCCCAATGCCTTTCGTTAGGTATAATTCAACTATCTAAACGCAAAAAGCTCACAATAAACCTCCACGAGCGAGATCCGACCCCCTCAGGTATCTGAGAAGCAATACATGAATCATTGGTGGAGTGGGTATAAAACTGCACTTGCAAAGTCCATATGCACCTCTGGGTGTGGCATACGCGAAGGTGTGTTTGTAGAGCAATTGGTGTAATTATTGTTCATCGGGCTGCCTCCTTATATCAGCACGACGATGGCTGGCTCTAAGTAACCGCATACCTGGTCACCATTGGGACAACTGTCGGGGGGCGACCTGCAAGGGAATGTTCGGGAATTTTCAGGAATGGCGCAGACTTTTTTTTGGTTCAAATACCTACCATCCGAAGGAAAGAGAATAGCGTTGTATGTGACGAGCTGCTCCATGCCTGGAGGGGATCATGGTCAACGCCGAAAGAGATTCCAGCAGGAACTGGTGACCAACTCACAAGGGCACTCAAATGTACAAAGACTCAGAAAGGGCCTCTGGATGCGTCGAGCTATCGAGGGCGTTGAAAAGAGTAAATCGCTTGG
This sequence comes from Volvariella surrecta, assembly GCA_951802395.1. NCBI lineage: Eukaryota > Fungi > Basidiomycota > Agaricomycetes > Agaricales > Pluteaceae > Volvariella > Volvariella surrecta. The sequence goes on from OX637785.1 coordinate 694,634, forward strand.
GTTAGTGGTACTATGAATGCCTCTTATAAACGTCTAATAAATCCTTTTGAAGCCATCCGGACAATGTGGACTTTATGCTACTGTACTCGATCATAGATAGGTCCAAAAGGACTCGATTGTTACATGTGGTCGGATCATTTTACCATCGACACTGGTACTGCGAACAAAAATGGCTTCATCAGATTGTTAGTTGAGGGTTCTCAAAGGGTCTCCGGAACGAAGCTGGAGCAGCAGGCGGACGATAATCTTTAAATTAGAGGGGGTCGATTAAGGGTGAGATGGAATGACCACAGGGATTGTGTACAATATTGATTCATCGCCAACAACTTGAACCCCCCAGGTGTCCCGAAGTGATCCTGCACTAGTACACGATTGCTATGTTTGGAGTTTGATCGCAATTGCCACTGCTGGCATTATCGATAATTCTCATTTCAATTAATTGTCCCACAGCCGCCGGAGGTGTTCATAAAAAATTGTCGGAAAATGGTGACAACATTGAAAACTTGCTCACCAACAGTATTGCCTGTGTGCTGACGGACATTTGCGCGGGCAGCCCAGCGAAATGTTCCTGTCCGGCTGCTATGGAGCATTTATCCGAGTCGCTCTGGTTCTCAATTGCGATTTTTAGCGGCACCAAGATCGACCACTCGCGAGGGGCACATGTTTGGTGCGGAATATCCGTAAAACGCCGTGTCAGCGATTGAAGACCTACGAACCGGACCAGTTGGCGAGTTATGAATGCTTTCATCGCTCGTTCGCTTTGAGCAATCACCCCTAAGCAATCCCTCTGCTCTAAATGCCGCCTTCCCATGAATCCGAAGATTAGTAGCTACACTGCCTTGTCTCATATCGTACTATCCTTGCAATTGCATCAATGACCCGTAAATTTGCACCTTTGAACTTTACCTCGGGTGTCGCTGAATGGCCGTCTGCATGCAGGTCATCCCTATTTTATGCCGGGAGGTTCGTGCGACTCGTGCCTCTCGCGCGTGCTACGATATATACTCCGCGAATATGACGGCCGATGCCATCGACCATGCATAGCCAAGCTCTACTCGCAATCTGTCTCACCCGCCTGACAGGCAATTTTGCCCGCTTGCCTTCTTCACCGTTTGCCTAAAATCGGCCAATGATCTGCCTCCTCTTGGTCAGTAATCGAGACCCCTTGAGGGTCACTTGCATCCATATCACATCCTCGTGGCCGGGCAAAGTCTGTGGGCTCTTCTCTAGTGTTTGAAACACCGTGTTGGCAGGATCCCTGATGTATACGCTTCCCGCTTACTTACAGGCGATGAAATCTCAGCCTCCACTAGTGTGCTTTTCACGGACTCGTTCAGGGCTTATTGAAGATTTTGTGGCCCCTGACTTCCATTCCCTCACTCCTCGTGGCAGTCTTCCAATGCCAGCGATATCATACCAGGTAGGGTTTTCCCTGGCTTGTATCGTAGTAAAATTGGGGTATTTGACGAGTCCTAGTCTTACAAGACGATTTGCACCCCAGACTTATACCATGTGTCATGTCCGTTAATGCCTGTCGATCAGCTGTTGAATTAATTGCGATCGCTCGCTTTACTACTGCTTGAAGTTCTAGTATTGTGAATTCCTTCACCCTGCGGGTGGCTCGTGTCGCAAATACTGGGTCTGGGCAGCCGAGGGAGCTAGGACTTATGTGGGAGATAGACATCCAGGAACATGTCATGGTGGTACCACCCAGAGGCGGATTGTTGAATCAATTCTAATGGCTTGAGCTACGTGTCCGCGGTGATTGGCCTGCACGTAGTTTATTTGGTTACGCCCGTTCTCGAAAGGATTTTAAACTTACCAGGAGCATCATCAATCTATCTCGCATGAGCAGCCCAGTAGCCTTTGCGTTTGATGACTACGACGGTAATACTTGCACAATGCTACAGGTCAGATGGTTTATGGACAGGAATAGTAGCAGGGAAGTCTACAGACGAATCACAGCAGTATTGTCGTTTGCTCGAATCTCCGTGGATATTATGGAAACATGCAACACCTCCCAACTTATGGGTGTACCCCAGTGTGATAGCGCACTTAAAGTTCTTTGCCCCGTTTCCTGTGCGTGCCTCGAGCTCGTAGTATTTACTCCACGTGAGTGCAGCTGACATACCCAATCGACAGCACCGTGTAGGACCGCGGCCTTCGCATGTCGCAATGGCCTCTGTAATAGAAGGAATCTGCATCTCGGTGGCAGTATAATAACAGAGTTATTGGGGCGGCTTACGCAGAAGGCTAATCATAGTTGTAATTGACGGTAATTGGAGATGAGCATCACTATCCTTATTTGTGCAGCCTGCCTTGGTCTTGAAATGCCCGCCAATGCTCGGGATCGTGCTATAAACCTGGAGCAATACGTTGTCCCGAACATCTGACGATTAGGAACAAACAAGAAACGGTCATAGAATTATATGGGAAGCGGGCCTGCTTCGAGAACATTGATGCGAGCCTGGTGTTGCGCGATGAGGCAGGAAGGGGCGCCCCTGCGATCAATCGAGATATTGTTTGGATAGTGGGACGTCGAGCGAGTATCAACAGCCTTCCAGAACTTGCGCACCAGTCTAACTGACACTAACAGGGTGATAGTGTAGAATTGTACTATTGTGGTGCGTGAGAATTTGGCATGCGCGTGGTGAACGTTTGAACGGACGCGTCCAACTCAACTTCTGACTTTACAGAAACGCCTTTCTTGGGCCCATCGTCTGCCACGATTTTCAGTTCTATATCGAAATGGACGGCAATATACAAGTGGCGGCCCAGCTCTCATCCCTATTTCCATCCCCTGCGACATCAATACCAATCAAGTCAACGCTACAAAAAACACCACCCTCCGTCGAGCCTCGGAATCCTGGTTTATTACTCGAGCATGCTTCTTACTCCTCAATACTGCATACTACGACAACTGGAACAATTTTACTACGCGTTCTCCATCAAGGCTTCCTCGTGGAGTTGATTTCCCTATCGACCGATGTTATGCCCATCCGTTTTGTGTTCCCTGCGAAGGTGCTCCCTAATCCTGCTGTCGTCCTAATGGAGACGCCAGAAATCCACCTTCTTGCTGTTACGGATATAGGCTCATTGCATCGAATTGTCATACCTGTTGGTCCTGGACCTGACCTTTGGCAGCCTCATCTAAGTTCTATCCTTCCTCACGAATATCTTGTCAATGACATGCAAGGCATGGCAAATTGCCTTTTCCACGTACAAGGGCCACACTGTGTAGCGCTTGCACTACCAGGTGGAACTTTACTGCGATTGGAGACGGATTATCCGGGGTCCGAAGATGAAGGCGGTGAGTGGGATTGTATACTGTGCGTGTGACACGCAACTCATTGCAAGAACCACAGATGCCTGGACAGAATACTCATTCCAACAGGGTTCCTTCCTCTCTTCTCTCACATCCTTTCTCCCTCTAAGTTCCAACCTACCTGGGGGATCAGACATCGTGTCAATGGCAACTCATCCGTGGCCGACAGACGTGACTCATATATGGACGCTGTCGCGCGACCGTTCTGTACGATTGTGGAAATCAAAGATAGGTTGCGTTGCTTCTAAAACTCTCGCATGGGCATCGGGACGTGACACCACTCCATCGGGCGCCTCATCCTCCGGAAAGACACATTCCCTCTTACCACCTGAATTCCAAACACTCCTGCGAGTTGTGCCAGGTCAAAGCGATGATCATTCTATGGTTTTCGTGTATTTGCCTAGCATATCCGCCTCATCCGGAGGATCGTTTCACCTTCTCAACACTGTTTCCGACCAGTTTTACGAGATAGGAATTATCGAGTGTTCCAAAAGGAGCGTCCATTGCCATCTCCAGGACTTCATGCTTGTTGGCAACTCACTCTACACCCTGTGGGACCGTCAGGGGCAATCTGCTGTTGAGAAGATGGTGATTAACCTGGAGGGGTTGGGTGAAAGTGATTTGGAATGGACACCTTGGCAGGGCGCATCTTATGCACCGGAACCTGAGCTGACACCAGCTCAACTTGAAGAGCAGTTGCTTGGCCCTGGTTCTATGACAAACAATTTCTTCGAAGCCATCATGCGTCCGGGCGTTTTTTCTCCTCTCACTCTGCGCACTGCCATTGATCAATACATGGATGCGTGCCTATCCCTACCCAGTCCCCATGCTCCGCAATTGACGACCAGTTATGCAACTCTTGGCGAAAATATTGCTGCTGTCGTGGGTTGCACTGTTACATTGAATCGGGATGCGCAGACTGGTGCGTTACAATACACAAATTACTGGAATGCCTTGAAGAGGGACTGGGAAGGGTTCGTCGCTCGTTGCCGTGAGGTGGAACGCAGTGCACGTTGGCCCCTTGTTCTGGGTTCAAATCAGGACCAGGATTGTATCATCGTCGTTGAGAGGGAACGTGTAGGATTCTTGGTGGCTGAAGATCTCCCATTACAGATCCACCGATGTTTGGTAATGAATCAACCGGTTGATCAGCAATATGAACTATTTGGTATCCTATCGCCAATAGGCAGCAAGCTCGGTCCTCAAGCCATTCGCGACATGGAAACTCGTTTGCTCGATATCCTTCATCAGGAAACCGCTTTCTATTATGCGGATATTCTGCGCGACCAAAGTCGCCACTCGAAATTTCAGGATTACATCGATGAGGGGACAGCAACCTGGACAATAGGCCGGTTGCAAGGCCTCGAGGACCTCGATTTCGCGATACGTACAGGGCTTGACGTCATCGGCGGACTAGGCATGGAGGTCAAGCGTGAAGAGGAAGAAGTCCCGGTTCTCTCTCCTGCACATAATTCGAAGCTCTCCCGGTCCTTAACCTCATCTTTTATTATGTCAAGCGTCAATGCGAGGTATAACTTATGTCTGTCCCTATGTACTCTACTCTTCTTCCTTGCGGAGGAGCTGCAGTCATGGGATCCATCTCTACTGGCCGAACTCTTCGCTGTCTTCAGGGGGGTGGCCATGCTGCGCTACATAGCAAGACACCCTGCAGGGCCTGCAGAACTTGCAACAGCTCAATCATCTCCGGACGATGTTGTATCACGACTTCGCAATATGGATATGTCTCGTAGCCGTGGCCACTTTACTCCAACTTTTTCAATAGTCCATCATATGTTATCTAATTCTGATGGCACGCTGGGTTTACCATCATCAGCACACCGGTTCCTTGATTCAACAGGTTTACTCCAGTCCATATCACCTGCCCATGTCACCGGGTTTGAAATAACCATTTGCGAAAAACTCCGACAATCCGCGTTTTACGATGCTGCGCGCGTCCTCCTATCATGGTTACCTAGAACTGCAGCAGTAACCTACGTTCAAGGTCGACTATGGCTCAATGTCGGTAGGCCAGATGACGCAGCACAGCTCTTCCAGAAGCTTGCAGGTAGTTTTGGTAAGGTCCTCCTCGATGTGTGCGCGTTGGCGACACTAAATCGGATCTATAGGTGCCGATTCTGGCTTATCAAGCGAGGATGCCCATGCACTTGCATCTGTTTTACCACAGACCGAACCCTTTGATTCAGAATTCGCGTTTTGTTTGCATATTTCAGGTCTTTTCAGGCGGGCAGGAATTGTCTCCCATGAAGCGTCTTTTGCCAAAGCTGCAATTCTCGTTGCCCCAGCCATTGACACCTCACCTTTGTGGAGCACAGTCATAAGGGGCTACATTGATTTAGGAGAATACTCTGATGCCTACGCAGCCTTGGTTGCTTCTCCACACGAAAAACAGTGAGTTAACACCTATTTTTTTTTAATTTCGCAGCTGACCCCGTTTACAGCAAGCGAGAGTTTGTGAGCCTGCTTGCATATCGCATGTGCGAGGATAATGAGGCTGAAGCCCTTATGTCTTTCAATTTCGCGGGCGTTGTAGACGAAGTGGAGGATGCCCTAGCATTCAAAACACGCAATGTTGATCCACGACTGCGGCCCTACTATTCCAAAATTTTGTATAGCTGGTATATCCAGAGAGGAGACTATCGCAGTGGTATGTGCTCGTTATGACCGTTGTGACGCGACTCCATAAATCAATTTGCTAGCCGCTTTGACGATGTATCAGCGAGGGCGTAAGCTCGCAGAACTCTTGTTGGATTCATTCTCTGTTGCCCTCGCAGAGTTGCAACTAGAATCTTACTTGATTGCGATAAATGCCCTGTCCCTGCTGGACCCCTCCAATGCTTGGATCCTGGTGCCATTACCCCTCGATACGAATACTGGGGTAAGCCCCCAGATTTATATAGATGTGTGTGCATCGGCTCACGTCAATATAGTTGTATAAGCATCGAAAGCTATCGCAGCATATTCCCGACGATCAGTATTCTGTCGGGACGAGCGGCGCTGAAGTTGTACAACTAGTAGATATTCAGGAGGAATACGCCTTACTTTCGGCCCAAATAGACCTCATCCGTCAAGATCCCATACTCCAAGGGCTACCTGGTGTGTGTTTTTACAGGACTAACTTATGCTGTAAATAACAATCAGGAAAAGAATTACAGCTCCCCCCCTCTATCATCGTTCTTAAATTAGGCCAAGCCAATCGCTTCAGTCAAGCGATGACTATAGCACGGGCCCTTGGAGTCGATATGGCGGACCTGTTCAGCGACTTGGCTGGTCAGTGTTTGCGTTTGACGCGGGATCCAGACGCGGTGATGTAAGTTATCTTCTCGTATCGTCATTGATGTGTTCCTCTAAATCACACCTGCGTGATACGTCGGACACTGTGCAATAGCCAAGAAGACAACTCGGACTGGTTGTTAACGGATCAGGTATCCTCGTGGACGGGATCGCCTGCTGACCGCGGCTGGAGATATTTACGGCACGCTTTGGAGAAATATGATAGCATGCAAACCGATTTCAAATACACCAAGGCAACATTAGAGACTATTCTGTCGTTCGATAGACTCACTCTTCCCCCACCGTGGTTGGTCCAGACGCTACAGGTAAGCCGCTTTTCAATGGATTATTGGGGACCTTTGCGTAGCATGTCAGATGGTTGTGATGTGTGCAGTGTTGCTGATCATCATTTCGTAGGAACACCACCCGGAATACCTCATAAGAACGTTCCTTCGTTATGAAAACCTGGATCAAGCCCTTGCTCAGACGTTGGCCTTAATACGGAAAGTAAGTTCGCCTTTATGGCCTTCACATACATCACCATCGTCCCTTGAAATCTTTAATCCACCAAAACACCTAAAGCACATCGGCCAACCCTATCCTTTCATTGATGTAATCTGCACATCTACCCCGTTTCTTCTTTCTTTCCCTTGTTGTGAACCTCTCTGACCGTCTCTCTGCTCTATCCTGTCTACCCATGGCGTTGCTCGTCATCTCTGCTCGCCACCACCTCAACGTGCATATTACCCAACCTTTACCTATTCCCGTTACTCGCTCTGCATATCATTCATCACCGCAATGGGAAACGCACAATAACCTACCATGTCCATTCCAACTACTCATGCAAAACTGTACTCTCCATTACAATCGGTGAGCAGGCAGATTCTAGGCTCGCCTTGGATCCGCCCAAAAATGCATCTGCAACATGGCTTCCATACACGTTGATCGACCAGGTGCTGTTTGCGGCCAATAGTCAAGGACGACTCCCAGCGAGATTACCAGAGTTGAAGAATGAACTTGCGAGTCGAGTTCGCAAGATGGAGCGAGCTACTCAGGAACAAGTTTCCTCATGAAAAGACGGATTGCAGCCTATGCTCGGCAGTGCTCGGTATTGTTTTGTGTATTGCAACATTTCTGTACGTATCCTGTGCTTTCCATTGGCTATTGAGAGTAGAATGTCCATGCTTTCGATTTGTTCCCTATGTTGGCTTTGAGCAGTCTTGATGCATGATGCATGATGTTTGAAATTTATCCATTTGTCTGCCTTTTCGAAACGGACCCCACAATTATCAGTATGGCGTTTCATTTTGTGGAGATCGTTGCCCTACTCGCTTGCCCTTCCATACGGGCCCATCGCACCTGTACATGGTTGATCCTTCCGCCTTACCAGCAATTCTGCGACATGCACCATGGTTTCGTTCAGAACGAATTGCACTTTTGGATTCAACGGCGGGATTGGCTGGATTGACAAAGATGGCATGTGCCCTACAAAGCCCTGCTGTACGCTCATTGCGTCTGGCAGACCTGATATCCTGTGCAACCTTTGAAGATGTGAGCCCGAATCTGAGAGTGTTTTCACGAGGATCTTACCTTCTTAGGCAACGTAGCGTCATCAGAAAAAAAAGTCTCAATATAATCCTAGAGAGTTGTTCGAGACTCTGTTGCAGATCCCAACTTGGGGAAATGTATTTATTCACACTATTACCCTCAGCGTTCAATCGACGTATAAGTAATACAGGGTTTAACCGGTAACTGGTCATTTGTACACCCCCTCAACTGTATACTTCACCATTTCTCACCCTCTCATGCCTTTGGCTGGAATTTTGGGGCTCCTTCATGTCTGTATACACTACTAGACCTCGAATATATAATTTAATTTAGCTGCTTACTGCCAAAGCTCGCGATGGAGGCTCAAAAAACTCGTGTAATTTGAAATTTAAACTCCGCTTCGGCCGGAGGCCTGGCTTGACTGAAGTACAGAACATCCGAAACTATACCTTCCAAAGGGTAGAAGAGTACAGGGAATAGGTTTATTAAGTACATAATCCATTTACCGAGCGAAAAAAAAATTCCATATTGAGAGGTGGAAATCCGATGGAGTGTAACAGGTGAGCGAGGGTTTTTGTGATTTGATCGGAATTTCGGCAATCCCATTTCTGCAATTCATTTTCTTATAGCTCCATATGCTAGCAGGAGGTGCAGATGGCTTATTTACATGCTATGAAACAAGAATTGTGTGCGAATGTTAATCCTGTATAATACCTTGCTCTTGTCCCTCTCGCAAACATCCAGTCCGGTACTGGCCTGCTATTTTTGATTTTCCAGCTTTGCACTTTTGCGGCTATCGACTCTTATTTTGTTCATTTCCCGCCGCCACACCACCTTCATTTGCGCTTTGACTCCAGGAAAGGTGGTGGTGCGTGTCCAACGGTCGCGGGCCCGAGATCACACCGTCCTAGAACCCCGAATTCGGGGAATATTATGGATCGACAGATTGTGTCAGAATTGAAAATCCACTGCTTGCGAACATCAGAAGACGGTCTCTGTTCACCTAACATACATGTCATCATCTATTAATACTTCTGCCCTCTGGATCCCTTGCATGAAGACGAAGAGCGGTGTACTTTAGAAAAGCAAAGATGATAATTTAGGTTATGGGTATAATCGTTTGGGTAAAAACCAAACTAGACTTGATCACGATAGCAGTGAGCAAGTGATTATTCCAGAACATGATAAATGCCATAAAGTACATATATGCAGTTCACGCAATGGGATACAGTATTCATTGCAGATATAAAGAAAAAAAAGGAACTTTGAGTCAATGTAGGGTAGAGATATAATGGGTGATGGGAATCGATGAGTGAAATGGCGGTCGATCAGACGGTTGTCGTCCATTGTTGGAGCAACCAACAAGAGGGGTAAGAATAATGCGATGTGATGCTCAAAAGCAATTCGAACAAGGGGTGGGTAAGTCATGCAGAGGTGAGGTGCGCCAATAAAGGGGGTGGTGATTGCGAGGTGAGAACACTTGATGCGAAGCAAGAGGAATAATATAAGACAATAAATTTCCTCCAATACAGGCTGCTGGGTGTTAGTGGATGCTGAGTCTGAAAATTGCAAGAAAGCTCAGACAAACGCATATATTCTCATATTTCATGCCACTCACTAGATCAATGACGATTGGGGTGTGGCTACGATGGCGGTGGCAGATGTCTGGAAGGTGCTTGTGTAACATCTGGTGCCATTCCGCCCAAAAATTGGTTCCATTCGCCATGGTCAAAGCCAATCGCCGCGCCCCACACGGTGGCTTCGTCGACCGGCTGAGCGTATTGAGCGTATCGGACACCAGGATCTGTAAATAGTATTTGCGACTGGTGTGCTTGTGCAGCTTGCTGAGAGGCCATTGAATATCCTGTACCATAAGCCGCCGGGCCTGCAGTGCCCTGATGTGGCAGAGCACCAGGTGGACCCATGGTTGACATCTGCGTTTGTGTCTGGTGTGATGAGAGTGTAGTTGAGGAAGAAGGTGACGGAACAGAAGAAAAGGGGGATGGTGTAGAAATAGAGTTAGGTGTCAGGGGAGTTGCGGAGATTGAAAGACCAAGAGCAGACGGGGATGATTTTGAAGGGAGGAGGGTTTGATGCTGTCCTTGAGGTTCTGTTTGTTGATACAGAGAAGAAACCGTGCGTACTGTTGACATGTTATGTGGTGACATGTTGTCATAGCCACTTGATATCAAAGCGGGCATTGAAGAAATCGGGGGGCTCACTGAGCTCGAGTTGGCCGGTGAGCCAGAATGAGCCCGATGATTCGCCTCGCCGCTGTGTTTTCGATCAGAATACGGGAATGCGAGCTTCCGGACGAGGCCTAGCACTTGTACTTGTTGCTTTTTGCGCGCTTCATGGGGCAGTAAAGGGAACTCTGCAGAATATAGAGGAGCGAGCGCTTGTAAGATATCATAGGCTTTATCCGATACAGGGGTTCCTCTTGATAGCTCAATGGTGGCCATGGTTTTTCGAATGCACGAACGGAAGAGAGTGGCTCCTGGTTGGTCTGGGTTAGCGATAAGTTGAAAGGAGAAGAACATGGCGGCCGAGAAACAATGAAAGGGTCCCCAGTTCATGTGGCCTGGTACGGATATCTCTGCACAGCCGATGAAATCCGAACTCGTCATTTGGATGAGTTTGTCCGCGGCGCTGACTGCAATCTCCAGGCTTTGCGCTGCTTTTGACAAATCGACAGAGATCCTGCCTTGTAGGTTGGGCGAGTTGGCTTGATTGTGCGCGCTAGCATACGGTCGATGCAGTGTGAATCGTATATGATGGTAGGAGGTTCGAATAATCATGCTCTGGACGCCAAGTCGACGTTGTGCATCACTGGACGAGGCAAGACTCCGCGCGACACGGTATTCATCGAGGTCCAACTCCGGGGGCAAATTGTCCATCCATTGGGTGAGCGCCCTATCGTTCGCCTGCACACTTTCGTAAGGTACACTCCGAACAGATACCGCATCATCCATGATATCTCCCAGGATGAAAGCCAGACGGAAAAGGGCTATGTTTGGCAGGTACAACCTGCCCGATTTATCCAGGGATGGATCGCAGTAAGAGGGCAGCTGAGTGTCGAAATGGTGAGATGCAATGACGAGGGGTCGACCAAACATAAAAGCTTGCCACCTTGGAAAATCAGACCACCAGGCCGCCTACAGAAGTCACAGACTCACCGTTCGAGTAAGAGAATATGCCACCACGCCCACCGTCTCCGTTCCGCTAGATCCCGGTGCATACTCCATTTCCCGGGATCACGATGCAAACCAATGGCTAAAGCAATAGACACTAAATCTCCTCTTAACCGCCATACATCCTCACTGTCAGTTTTGGCGATGTATAGATAATGTGTCCGTAGAAGTATTAGCTCGACCAATTCCAGGGAATATGCCTTCGTCTCCTCCATCCGCCTCTGCAATGCAAGTACTCCAATTTCATAGAACTTTTCCGCTCGCTCAAGTGCTGTTTCATTGAACGTTTTTAGTAGTTGATGATCTTGTGGGAGGTACTGCACCGCGACGGCCATAATGACACAGGTGGTAGCAAGTGTGATGCGATCGGCAGAACTACCGCTTTTGAATCTTTCCCAGTGATGTGTGAAGGATGGCTGATTAATATGCTTGTAGATCCAATTGCAATATTCAAAGTAATAAGCGATGAGGGCGTCTATGACTTCGATGCCTGGGAGCATCTGCAGCAGGTCGGAGTCATAATCGTTGCGAATCGGTGGGTCCTCTGTTCTGTCTTGACCTAGCTGTCGACTTTCAGATTCTTCTGAGCCACGACTGTCGTTCTGGATATAGCACTCAGAAATGCCGTTAAAGTTACCGGGAAAGGCTTCGGAGCCTTACCATTAGCAGGTGAGTGGCAGCACTCGTTGGACCGGAATACAATCCGCCCTGACCCTGGGTTCCGAGCATGCCAGGCGCAGCAGCGTTTTTGTCGTTGACATCTGGATCTACTGCTTCCTTTTTTGGGACTAAATTGGCCGCTTCAGCGCCCCGGCGCGATGCAGGCGCATGGTGGCGTTGATGGGGAGATAGGTAGGTCTCAATCAGCGACAATGAATGCCGGATGCGCGAAAACTCTTGTGCAGGATCGACACGACTGTAACTTGAGATTATAAGATAAGATGGTTGACGCAATATTAGTGCGTGCATGGCTGGGCTAATGAAATGCGCTTGGCGTACTGGGGATCATCTCCGCGGACCACAGAATCAGGGCCTTCGTGTCCTCGGGAATCTTGATAGCACATAGCAGAGGTGCCTATTTTGATTTAGAGTGTCGATCCACGGGTCGGTGACCAAGTTTGAAGGAATAAGAACATGATTGGGAACACACCTCGCAAGACACATGACGAACACGGTCGGTTCCTATGATGGAGACGGGAAATGGTCAATGAAGTAGCCGAAAAGATTCGAAATGATGGAAATGTATTTCTGGGCTGACCAACGATTTTGAATATTAGAGGCAATAACCCACCTGTCGCATTTGAGTTTACTGTTCCTGCAAGGCTCGCAGTTGATGGCTTTGCGTGCACGCTTCGTGGGAGGGCGGCCATCTGCATTCTGTTCTGGGATACTGCCTGATGTTGGTGAAGGGCGTGGTCTGACAGTGCCGGCTGTTGACCTGGCTGGTTTTGGCTTCGGAGCGGAAGGAGAAATAGTTGGCGGAGTGTCGTCAGCCATGCAGAAAATGGGGTGGGAAATGTCCGCGATTCGACAAGAAAACAAATAGAGAAGACAGGAGGAAGAAAGACTGGGAAAGGGGAGGAAGGGAAGGGAATAAGTAGGAGAGCCAAGGGACGGGGGATGTCGTCGGAGGAAGGAGACAACGCTGCCTCCAATGTGCGGGGTGCTAATCCCAGGGCTTATTCCTTTTCCCGATGACCAAACCTTACCTCCCCGGGGTCCTACCTCTGCTCCCGCAAAATCGCCGCCGGGCAATTTGCGGCAATCTCTTTCCAACTCTTGCCTCCACCATCTCCAATTCTTTATCACAGACACCGACAATCCACGAAGGCTGCACTGGAGCATATTTCTCTTGTGTTCTTCCGGCAACCATCCCGCCGTCTCAAATGTCTTGACAACGAAATTCTTGTTCCAGGTTGCTTTATCCACTTTTCATTCTCTTGTCGGCACCCCGGCCAATACAGTGCCTTAAGCGTAAACAAACAAAAACATTTTTTCGAAATACTACATTTTACCGAGTGATGTGGCCGCCCCAGTTGGAATGTCCATAGAATAGCTCAATGAATCTACCGTCCACTTCATGAATGGATCTGTCAACTTTTCAATTCCCGCTCCCCAAAAAAGGTGAGACAAGCCCTAACCCTGCTGTCAGGGGCATGAGAACTCCCTATTTAAATGCTGACTAAGCATTACTAGGGTTAGTAGATATTTCCCACATTGCTGTCCTAAATCGAATCCATATGACTCATGACAATCACATCCATATACCGCCAATACTGCTAAAGGTATCGGTGTATATTTTGAATTGTCGCGACATCGAGACTACTCTGAATTTGTTCACTTGCGTCCTCGCTATCATTATCCGAGCATGTGGGATCACTTTCAGAAAAGGGTCATGTGAGTAGGTTATATTGTTTGGAAACTACTTGTATCTGGGCGGCAGTGATCTATTGCGCGTGGCTTTTGGCATGCTGAGCCGTGCATATATGGGATGTGATATCCCGCATTGTATCTCGGTAGAACCAGCTCCAAACTGTGGACGGGGTTTATATGCAAGCTTCGCAATGACCAGGATCGTTTTGATACCTAACGCCCTGCCTGCGATCGTGGTAAGCATAAATCCCTGCTGACCTATCCGCTTCACACTGCGAACAGGTCCGGGATGTTCCAGTACCAATGCAAAGGTAGCTACATCACCTAGCTCCTTCCGAGCACCACGATCGTACTGCAGTGCAGCAAGATTATTCATGCAAATGCACGGCTCAAATCTGTGCCATCGTCCAAACCAACTACCCTGAATCGAACGAGCACGCAATCTCGCCTTCCTAATATGTCCTTTCCATCTCATCAAGTGATCACGAGTTAGACTCTGTTTTTTTTTTGGATCCCGGTGGGCTACGAGTCTACGACTTCTTCGGATTCTCAACATTGATACCGTTGCTGTGCTTACTGGGCATGGTCGTCATTCATGGCGGAATGTCACCAGATCGCTCTCCTTGATGGTATTCTCAGACAGAACCAATTTCGGTGACAATCAACCCCTGGCTGTGAGTCATCACCTCTTTTCGATCGAACAACCGCAAATCCTTGCTAGAGATCAGTTGTAAGTTTTTTCTCAAGTTTCACAGCATGAGAATGTTCCGCTCTTGCACCGACAGCGTGATCTACAAACCTCGTATTTGCGACATTCTGATGCGAGATTTCCGCAAAGGGATTGATAGTTTGAAAGAAAACTAATGGTTAAACATAAAATACGGACGATCGTAGGGCCAAAAATATCCAATATCATCCAGTCCGTCCAGCCCGATCAATTGCACTAGTCGGGTTCGGTATGCTTCAACGGCCCGGCATAAGCAGCATTGGAAAATCAGGTGGACCCCTGGCATCCCGATCGCCAGCTGGCAGTAGTTTTGCTTGGTGGAGAACAAAAGAACCTTTTCGAGCCTCGAGCTCTGTCCAAGAACGAGGAGGGATGTTCCGAGTGATTTGAACCTTGTTTAAAGGGGAACTTGATAATGGCCGCCAGCATACAGGTACCTTATTAGCTATCTTTGGAAGCTGGCAGACAGGACTAGGTTCTACGCAAATGTCGAGTGGCGTTCCGGCGTTTGGATGAATGCTGTAAGAGGGTTTCATGAAGTCCTGTTTGCCCATTCATATAGAGGACCAATCCGTTTACTTGTACCAAAGTTTAATTGACTGAGATGACGCACGAATCAAATCGTGGCATGGACGATGGCGCCTGGGCCAGCACTATTACAAATGGATTTAAAGGTAAAGCGTCCTGATGGTATACAATACTCAGCTTGAATGAGATGAGATGTATGTATGGTCGATGTGGAAGGCTGTGATTAGCTTTTTCGACCCCTGTGCATCAAGATGCTGTCGGCACCCCCACAAAGCCTTCAAGGTGTGGCAGAACCAATAAGACTGACGGACAAGGTTGAACGTTGACCAACGATCACGAGCCTGCTTGCTGCAAAGATGATGCGGTTTCAAAGCGGTGCCAGTAGGGTTGACATGAGCATAATCAAAGTGTACGAAAGCACATGGCCAAGTGGTTCGATGGTGGTGAACAGCAAGCGCATATATGCATTGCATCGAACGTTGTGGACGACGTAGGGGTCGACGATGAAGAGATGATTAGGGTTAGGGTGGGCTGCAGCGTGACCGTGATAGGCAAGTTCCAGAAAATGCGATGGGATGGTAAGTTCTAGAAGGACATGAAGACAGGTCTATAAGCTTCGTATCTCTACTCCCTCTTCAATACTCTTTCAAGTTCTACCACCATCGCTATGGCCGACGTGCGTAGTCTCTTCAATGTAATTTACGTCCTGGTCGTTCTTGATAACACCGCACGATCATCATCAGGTAAATACCCTCAAAGATCAGGGCAACAAGGCTTTTGCCGCAAAGGACTACGACAAGGCCATTGGCCTCTTCACACAAGCGATAGCTATTGATCCCAAAAATCATGTCCTATATTCTAATCGAAGCGCAGCCAAAGCTGGAAAGAAGCTGTGGGTAGATGCACTGGCCGACGCCGACGAGGTGTGTAGCATTCTACTTCTGAGAACGAATGCGTGCCTCATGTCCGAGTTTATTTCATAGTGCATCAAAGCGAATCCTTCTTGGTCAAAGGGTTATGCGAGAAGGGGTGCCGCCTTGCACGGCGCAAAGAGATACGATGAAGCTATCGTGGCTTATGAGGAGGGTTTAAAATCGGAGGATAGCCCTGCCCTCCGTAAGGGTCTGCAAGAGGTCAAGGATGCCCAAGGTGATAATAATTCCCTGCTCATTTGAGGCCGGGCACTCTAATTTATTGTTTTTGGGATAGCTTCGCAGGGCGGTGATCCGTTAGGGATGAACAATATGTTCTCCGATCCAAACCTCTTCGCGAAATTGGCTGCAAACCCTCGCATTCAGAAACACCTCTCCGATCCTGCCTTCGTACAAAAGGTATAGTCTCGTGGGAGTTCCATCAAGTCTCTATCCATACTAAATGTAGATCATCTAAGCTTCAAATGATTCAGAAAAACCCCGATCTCATGCGGGAGTAAGTCTGATCGGCAACACGCGCTACAGAATGTTGACCTTCCTGTTGCAGTTCCCTAGGGCAAGATCCCAGAATGATCGACGTCTTGGGTGCTTTAATGGGTATTGATATGCACGGCTTTGAACGACCGGAGGGGTCTGATGAGCTCCCCCCTGGAGTTTCATCAAGTTCATCACCACTGCCAAGGGCACAACCCACCAACCCAACGCCTTCAACTTCCCAGCCCAAGTCGTCTCCTCCACCCGCACCGGAACCTGTCAAGGAAGAGGATGTTGAAATGGAAGATGTCGACGAGGACGAGGCAAAAGCCAAGTCGGAAGCAGAGGCGGCGAAGAAGAAAGGTGGCGAGGCATACAAGCAACGTAACTTTGAGGAGGCTATCAAACAATTCGAGAAGGCATGGGACTTGTGGCCGAAAGATGTCACTTTCCTTACAAATCTAGGAGGTGAGTTTCAGGGGTGATTTACGTCCTAGCCTACTTTGAAGGAGGTGGAGGAAAAACATGACAAGTATCCACATATACTAACTTCTATCTCCCTATTTTCCGCGCACAGCTGCATACTTCGAATCAGAGAATTACGACAAGGCCATCGAGGTTTGTGAGAAAGCCGTGGACGAAGGTCGTTCTGTAAGTGTCACCCTGTTTCTAAAAATTTATTCGTCACATTGCTCAACTCTATTGTCCAACAGCTCCGTGCCGATTACAAGTTGATTGCAAAAGCATATGGGCGCATAGGTTCAGCTCACCAAAAGAAGGACGACCTTGCCAGTGCAATTAAGTTCTTCCAAATGTCACTCACGGAACACCGTACTCCCGACATCCTCAACAAACTACGAGACACTGAGAAACAAAAGGCCGAACACGACCGATCATCGTACATCGACCCTGTAAAGAGTGGAATTGCTCGTGAGGAAGGAAATGTTCAGTTCAAGGCAGGAGATTTCGCTGCGGCTGTCAAATCATACACCGAGAGTATCAAGCGTGATCCTTCGGATGCGCGAGGATACAACAATCGTGCTGCTGCGTATATGAAGCTTGTCGCGCTCCCCGAGGCACTGAAGGATGCGGAAGAAGCTACCACTGTCGATCCCAACTTTGGTAAGTCCTGACTCTAATCTTATCAATACGTCCTCGGCTTATGAGTCCCACGCAGTCAAGGCATACATTCGCAGGTCTAACATCCTCCTCTCGATGCGAGAGTACAACAAGGCGCTCGATGCTATCCAACTAGCCACAGAGAAGGATCCGGAGAACAAGCATCGTGCAGAAATTGCGCAGCAAGAATTGAACTGCCACCAAGCGATCTTGAGCGAGCGAAGTACCGAAACTACGGAGCAGACGTTCGATCGTGCCATGCGCGATCCCGAAGTTGCTGTAAGCACCCCCTTGTCTCTTCACGTTTGGATACTGATACACGTATATGCTTTCTATCAGGAAATCATGTCCGATCCCGTTATGCAACAAATCTTGCAACAGGCTCAAAACGACCCCAAGGCATTGCAGGATCACATGAAGAACCCCGTCGTCAGACAAAAGATCCAAAAACTAGTCAACGCGGGTATCATTAAGACGAGATGAGAGGAAATCGGAGACAACCATCTATTAATCACTCGCTCCAGAGTGTCACCTAGAAAACAGATCTATTCCGCTGGTTTACTTCTCTTCATACGTGACAATGCAAATGTACTTCGCACCGCTCGCTCGCACATCATTTTGACACTTAGCCACAAATGTTGTACAATAAAGTATCTTACTTACCGCATCTTTATCAAGTGGGCCGAAGCCGAGGAGACAAGAAATGACGAAGCATATCAAGGTTAGTCCCGTTGAATCGAAATCACCAGCATGGAAGCCCAGTTGTGGGACTTCTATTGTAACAACCAAGGTAAACTGTGCACAATGTCGCTAAGATAATATGAATGACAACAGCCCACGAAGAGTACCTCCGTTACGGAATTACCACCTCCATTCCACGTTTCCTAATGAACGACCTCTGACACCTTTGAACACCTTCGTATTGACCTCACCTGTCAACTTCAACTGATCTACTTTTAGGGAAGAGTACGTGTGGGAGGGTATTTCGAAATGACATTGGAGAGCATGCGATGGCCGAGGTGGCGGTGAACTGTGCATACAAAGCGGAGATGAGTAGGAGATAAAGGGTGATGAAATATAAGAACTCACGTCGTGGAATAGGACCCACTTAGGGTCCAGTGACTCGACGAAGGGATATTTTGAATCTCCCAACGCAATACCTGTTGGTATAATGCAACAAATCAGCACGGGAGGCGATGGAATGCATAGGGCGGTAAAGAGGCTCGCAAAAAAAATTAGATGGTCTATTTACCAGCTTCTTCGTATCATACATCCATGAGGTTCCTCCCCCATGGTTCAGGCTGGCATAATCCATCCCACTTATACCTGTCGTGAACCCACCACCTGATCCACGAGAAGCAATACACTTGACACCACTTGCATTCTCACCCAAGTAGAATTCAACTTTCATATTCTCGATCGATCGTGTTGTAAGCCGTGAAGTCAAAGTGATGTTGAAGGAACCTATTGAACAGGCCAAACACAGAAAATGAGCGTCATCGAGTCATGCTATCAAATGGGATGACGCACCCCCGTTTTCTTCTGTTTCGTATGCTATTTTTATAGTGAAAGGTACGGGTACCACATCCTTCGAAATAACCATCGAGGTCACAGGTATCGTCGTGTTTGATTCGGGGCCAACTGGAGTGTTAAATCGTGCTGCTGAGTTTGTAGACGACGACGCAGTTGGGTCATATCGATACTCTATGAGCGTGAAACGGCCATCAGGAGGTATAAATGACAGTAGTTTATCCTTCCGCCATCTCTGCAATCTGAAATGCATGTGGATTGCTCAGTCGGTGACACTTTCCCTGACGAGAGGATTAAAGGACTATGTCATCACCTTACACAAGGATGGAAGGAGTAATCTGTCATGACTTGTGGATTTGTAAACGTCAAAGCACAATCTGGTGTACCTGTCCTGGCTGAATTAAGAAGAGTTGGCAGATACTCTATAACTAGCCTACCTGATAACTTTGCATTCGCCTCGATCCTCCCGTAAACATTGCTCGATAAGGTCGTTCCATGTCTGTCACGCTCGTTCAGCCAAACGCACAGGAATTTCTTGAAGGGCTGAGCATACTTATTTACAATCGCCTTGATATCTTCCACTACGTCAAAGTAGACTTCGTTGTTGGCGTACTTTACCCCTGCCTTTCTCCAGGGAACAGGAGAGGAGAACGGCCCGGACGGCGGACCAGCCGATCCAGCATTGATCACTGATGTGAAATTGGATGCTCCTGTAGCATTGAGAAGTTTTGTCCAAAGTGATGGGGGAAGAACGATATCACGCAGAACGTTAGGTGATGTGGTAAGGGGGTGACCTCCAGAATCTAGCGTTTCTTCTAGGAGCTGATAATGCGGACTCGTTAGAGCAGGAACCCAGGTTGGAACAAATGGCGATACGGATACAGGAATGGATTTGGGACAGGCAAGTGTGCAAAGGACACACATACCTGGTACGCGACGTCAAAATTCTCTTTCAGAGTTGCAGCCGATAGGGTTCCAAAGTATTCTTGAAATATCTCGATGAGTGTCTGAAGAAAGGCAAAGGCGTACAAGGGATCGACTGCGAGGAGGAGGGAGATTAGAAATCGTTTGGCTCAGTGCGTTCGATGGCAAATGAGGATCAAAAGGCGTACCATCTCCACTAACTGGGCATAATAACCTCATGTCACCACAAGGGACATGGCAGCACGCACTAGGTCCGTCGACACCACCATACGATTGGACATAAAGCACCGGGTCCACATTCGCACCATTATGTGCTTTGGTACAAGCGTTATTGTACGCATCTACGTGGAGAAGCGGGTACGCCGGGGATGCTGCTCGAAAGCCTGACTGGATTATAGGTCGGCTGGTTCGCTCTTTCCAGTCAGACTGATGTGGTAGCCTTTCTCGCTGGATTGCTCACCCAGTGTTGTCAAGGAAGATGAGCCCATCAATACCCATAGCAGAGTGTATGCGCGATTATGCAAAAGGGTCGATGGAGTTACTAAGAAGTAATAGCGTAATTGTCCATGTGTGGCAGCACACATTCCCTGCATAATCAAAAACATTACAGTACAGTCACTGTATTGCCAGTTACTCGCTCGATATCTAGTAGGCTAGCAGGCCTTAGGCGGAAATTTGATTCTCGACTTCAAGGTTACACAGAAATAAACAGTCAGCTATCCGAACGACCGATGGTGTCACTTGTTGCCATTGTTATCAGTTCCGGGTGAAGCCCACGACCAATCCAAGAATCCTGCCCGCCTAAACACTTCTACAGCCTCCTCTTCGTCCTTCTTCCTTTTCTCTTCATTGACACCTTCCTGAATTTCTCTCCAAACCTTGACGCTCTCATGCACCTCTTTGGGCGTGCTAAATCCAATAACAAGGGGCACATGTCCATGTGAGGCTCCAGTATTACGGATAGAGTAGCCAAGTGACAAGTTAGGGAAGTCACCAGACCAACCGTTGATGGCCTCTTGCACAGTCTTCACAAGCTCCTTTGGTGCTGGATGCCACGAGGGAGGTGTTTTGGTAAGGAGTGCCATGCTAAGAGGGGATGCAGCCAAAAGCTGCTTCACTTTCGCTCGTTCCGAGAAATGTGGCGCAAATTCGAGGAACGACTGATTCTGCAGTGTAAGGTGGGAGTAGGAGAGGATTACGTCGACCGGTTTGTACGGAGGGTTGTGGAGAATTAGCAACGCGAGCCTCAATAACGTAGGAAGTGGGTAACCTGGGATACGGTAGTCGAAGATATTTGAGGTGTCAGAGGGTTGACGATGAGTGCTGGCCCGAAGGAAATGAGTAAAGAACGTACCAGTTATGCCAATATGCTTGATCAAGCCTTCTTCTTGCAGCTTCTGTAGTGCCGCATATGCATCCAAAATCTTTTGATCTCCTTCTCCTCTAATCTTGCCTTCTTCACCCTCAGCCAGACCGTACTCGGCCTTCTCACTGCTGAGAGCGGTAGTATGATTTCCTGTAGCATGAGGGGCGGTCGGCGTGCAAACGAATTCTACATCATGCAAATACACGGCATCCAGATAATCTGTTTGTAGTCTCTTCAGACTCTGCTTCACAGAATTGTCGATGGTAGCCGGATCATAATTGAAATTGACATTTCCATATCGACCACACTTCGTCATCTATCGTACACAATACTCGGAAGTCAGCAGATTTTCGATGGTCGCTTTGCAACGTCAGGAGGTCATACCAGCTGATACGAAGAACGAGGGAACTCCTTCTCAAGCGACTTCAAGGCGTTGCCTAGAACAATTTCTGATGGGCCATAGTAGACCGAAGTATCGAATGCACGCATGCCATAACTAGGAATAGTGATGAGAATAGATGAGAAGAATAGAACGAAGAGCAATACTCACCGAAGAGCGAGACGCACAGTTCGTACTGGTAGTTGGCTGGCCAAGTGGTCATCGGTGTTGTACTGGTTCGAGAATGAGCCGGCACCGAAGACCAACGCGGGTAGACGCAATGGACCCTCTAGTTGAGTCTACGATAAAAGTTGGGTGATCATCAGATGGATTCCACTAGATGACTTACGATAGGCAGGCCCGGAACAGGTGAGTCCTCAGGTCCATCTGGTGGGGGTACGAAAACCTGAGCAGGCTGGAATGCCGGTGGCATTCCTAGGTTGAGAGTATGAATGTTGAGATAAGATAATCAAATTTGAAACGAGGGGCCTTTCGCCATTCTTTCTGGATAAGTATACGGGAATAATAGCCGTCTAGCACGCATTTGAGCACAACCGGCATTGGGATGTGCCTGGCGGTCCGGTGAACCTCCACACTTTTATGTAAATTTGATAGAAATCCATCTCGTTCATGATGGGATGAGGAAGACGTGGCTCCCACTGATAATTGCTAAGCTTCAAGCCCACTTATCCATTCAGGTGATTGACCGGTGCAATGTGGCTAGAACCGCATACCCGATTCGAGACCACATGGAACGTTGCCGAGGTAGGACACAAGGCGTGGACGAGAGATCAAGGAATATAATTCAAGAGCCAACATCTTGTACAGCAAAAGGAGAGAAAGAGCAGAAAGATCCATCTATAGTTTGTCCCTTGACCAGCTACATACCAGAAATTACCACACGCCATCATCAGCAACCAAGCGATGTAACAAAGACTGAGCCACAAACCTCTTTTCGAACTTGTGGTTCACAGCCATCAACTTAGTGTTCTCCTCTGGCTTGACATTGTTCCAAGGCGTTGGGTTGTCGTTCGTCCAGACAACTATCACGCCCAGTCTTACGATGCAGCTACAAAACGAAACGTGGAATAAACGCACCCGTGGGGCCTCTGGCGAGACGAGTGAGGTACCAGGTCCCTCCACTAACGACGGTTCCAACAATTACGTAGCTGCAATAGCAATGTCAGGGAAATCTTGTCGTCGTCAACATTCAATCCAACAACTCACATAGGAATTGCCTGTAGGGTTATAGAGCGTAAGTGCAGCCAAAGAATCAACCTATGTCAGCAAGTGCACATGGAAGAGACAAAATGGATTAAAGCAAGGATCATGAAACCAGAAGAGTCCGTCCCGTCTCCCACCGACAGCACGTCTATTCCTCCATCCTCCGAGTAGTCCCCACAGAGAAGAAATCACGAACCTCAACGGCAAACCAGTTCTTTTTAATATGCTTGAGAAAAGACATTCTGTCCCGAGTCAATTAGATAGTTAAGGAGTAGGAGAATACGAGGACAAAGATATAAGAATGTGGTTAACTTTGTCAAGTGCTGGTTGTTTTCGGCGTGACGGGGTACCCTAGCTTTCCCACAATACCAGGCGGGATATCCCGGAGAAACGACATGGCCCAGGTCTGCTCCGGTATACTCCAGATTGGTCGCAATATTAATATCCATCCAGTAAATACTGTTAAAAAGTAGGAAATGAAATAAATCGCACACAAGGTACAGCAAAGAAACTTCATATATATAGCTTACGCCCCTAAGGAGATATTTTGGACAAAATGCACGCAAAAAAGAGTTGACATCAACGCTGTGAGGACTAGTTACAACTACAGAGAACAAAAACGAAGAGTTGGTGGGTAAACCGACGACGAGTTGTAACAAGGAGATACGCTATTCAAGGCGAATATAGAAGAGTCAAAAATAGCTCAACTAAAGGCGTATTAGGTATACTGTCGATGGATTACGCATCAAGCTACCATCGTTCATGACATATACATAAGCAAGAACATGCGCACATGCAAGAGGTCCAGAAACACAAGTCGTGCGGGTGATAAACTCGGATTTGCGATGGTTGGCAACAGTGGTAAGCGTCGTCAAGCGACCCGGGCATTGTGCATCAAAGGATTTGGAAATGTGACAAATAAAATAAACAAACAGGCAAAACGAGAAGGGGGAATGGTATCAAATATGAACAATAAAGACAAAGGTATGCAACAATACGTGCAGTGGGTGAAGTATAAAGATAACTGCTCTGGCGGATCATGAACAACGGACACAAGGTTACAGAAAAAGCGTGAAGGCAAAACGGGGAGAGCGGAAGTGTGTTGATAGCGTCGACAGGCATAGACTGACATGGGGATCGAATGCGAATAGCATGAACAGATGTCGTGGGTAGTGGTAAAAGTGTGCGTAGTAGATGTCACGTATGTTGTGCGAACGTGCAGGGAGCGCAAGAAAAGTGGTTGACAAGCGTAAAACGTCCAATATGCAAACCAAAGACAATTCGAGAAGCACAGACAACGGGACGGAAAGAAGTTGTGTGGGGGATGCTGCGAGATGATTTTGAAAAAAAAAAACAAGACCAAGGATAACAGAAGGCAAACCGGCCATTCACAAGAATGTTAAGTAGGCCAAGGTCAAGGAGTCGATCTGCTCTTCTTATAGCGAAACACTTTTATGATTCACGGCTGTGCACTTTTTGCAGACATCAACGCATAATCCCATTCCCACCTGCATCCCTATTCCCCTCTCTTGTTGTAATCTGAGCCTTAACTTCGCCAGTTGCTGTTCTCGAGACACAAATCCGGGTTGTTTCGCCTTGTACGACAAACGCTGTGACACCATGAGTTGAGACAATAAGATAGACGGTAAAGCGGAAGGTTGTCTCTGTTCAATCACTAAAGGCGAGCTTGAGGGAATAGAGGCTGTGGTAGCTTCGACAGGACCAGCTGTTGCTGTTGCCGAAGCCGGCCAAGGAATGGATGGTATAAAGTTCGTGAGAGACTGCAGAGACAGCCGTGACGTAAACGGGGTTGGTGGGGATGAGGAGTGCGAAGTCAAAGAAGAGGTCGCTGGGGTAGGATATCTTGCGGCATCTTGATCGTGAAGGGGGTATTCGTCATTCAAGTTGTCAGAGGATAAGTCGATGCTTGTCAATACCGAGCCTGTTGGGGTCTGTGAGCGCCAGTGCTTTGGTGGAAGGTAGCGGACCCGCGACGTTGTTGCTGTGGTTGGGCCATCGGGGTGCGCTTCGGCAACGCAGACTTTTGTAGGGAATCTACGGGAGGAGCATTCGTTCATTGATACATTGCCTTCTAAAGTTAGAACCGGAATCAGTTAACACGTACGGTAAGGAATTACTGGCTGAGTCGAACCATTAGCAGTAACTCCAGTGACGGAGCCTTTCGAAAGTATCAACGGTCTGGTTTGTTGATGCAAATTGGTGTAGGGGATGCTTGGTTGCCTCGGTTTTGATCGCTGAGAGCGGGGAGGTGAGTTCACGGGCTGAGGGATGAATGATGGCACTGCACCACGTCTGCTTAATGGAGCAGACTTAGCTACGGGAACTTTAGTCGGGATTGTAGCTGTGCTACTCGAGGGAGGGCGAAGTGTACTCTTAAATCGAGGAATTGACGAAGGGGAAGCACGAGGGATGGCGGATGGAGGTGTAGACGGGCTGGAGCGAGATTTAGCCAGGGTAGATGACTGCTTCCATGAATGTCCGTCAGCAACCGAAGTGGCACCATTTGCGTCCACAGCTGCAGTAGCCTGCACGCGAGATACAGATGGTGCAGGTTCATCAGTAACAGTGGCTGCAGGAACAGCCGGGCACTGACTTCGCTCCTCTTCACCATCCATGGAAACATGAATGGTAGGGACGGCCATCACTAGTGCCTCGTGATTCTCGGACGATAGTGAGCGGTGTTCAATCGCAGCATCGGCATCAGCGGGCGTGAAGGTAATCGTAATACCACCAGCATCACCAAACATATCCTCTTTCTCATTATACTGCTTCTCCTCATCTTCCTCCTCTTCCAATACCGCTTCGAGTTTGTTCTCAAAGAGCTCGTGGATCCCTTGCTGCTGGATCTCGACTACAGCAGAACCAGACGGGAAGAAAAATGGGGAGTCCTCGTCCTCAGAGCCAACACTCAAACCGCGAGCAAAAAGCCCTTTGCTCTCCTCGTACTCATAGGGTACTGATGGAGCAGAGTCGTCTTCGACGTCATCGAAACAACCAAAGAATCGATCATTCTGCATAGATGTGGAGTCGGCGGACGGTAATCGAGTAGCGGAGGCAAACGACCAGGACCTCATATTGTCCCCTTGAGGAGTAGCCGGCATTAGTACATGCTCCTGTGCTGGTGTCACTGGCTCAGGTGACTGTGATCGTGACCGAGAAATGGTGGGTGTGCCGGAACCACTGGTGGGCATGACGGATGATGGCATATCACATAGATGTCCCTCCACAGATTGTGGGAACTCTTCCTCTGAACCAAATGAATCAGAGTGTAGTGGCCCTGTGAAATTCGTATCTGAGTCTTCATCAGATACAACGTCGCTCTCTTGTTCGGAGGGGTCGTCTTCACTCTCCTCCCCGGATGTCGTGCCATCGAACGCTGGACCTTCAGCAGCTATTGAGCACTCCGAATCCATTGCGAACGCATGGCTGCTACGGTTCTGGATTTCAAGTTTCTCGAGAGCCTCCTTCAACTGTTGTTCTTGCTGCAACCGTAACCTTCTCTCCTCCTCGAGCTCTTGCTTGACTTTGTCCAACTCCGACTCTAGCTGCACAACATGCTCATCAGCCTGAGAGAGCTGTGTCTGCAATTGAGTCTGATCAGCGGCGAAGCGTTCGCTCTCCGTTTCAAAGGAGAGGATCTTCTGGTCGAGTGCTCCAACCCGTTTCTCGAGGTCTGCCTTCTCCGCCTCCAACAATCCAACACGAGACCGTGCAACCCAGGTATCTCGACGCTCAACATCGAGTCGCTTAGTAACCATGCCCAGTTGCGTCTCCAAATTGGCGACTCGCGTTCTCCAACCCTCAACATCCCTCTTCAACTCATCCCGCTCCGCCTTGAGGTCCGCAATCAACCTTAGCATTTCATCATCAACGTCCGCGTTATTTGCGGGAGAGCTGGCTTCCGAAGACATGGAGACAGGCCGTGATCCACCAGAGCTTGATCCAGGTGTTTGACGAGCATAGCCATTGTCCTGCCACCTACGAATAGATAGAGCACGTTCAAGATCGGTGATCCTAGCAAGCAGTGCATGGTGCGACTTGACCAGAAAATGCTGCTCGCTAACGCTAAGTGGTCGAGAGTGGGAGGAGAAGGACGGGGTAGAGTTCGGCGGGGCAGGAAAAAAATCATCATCCTGCCCTCCTTGGCTGCCACTAGCAGTAGAAGCAAGGGAACAACGGCGTCCGAATGAGGTAGGTGTCATATCGGGGGTAGGTAGGCCAGCAAGGTTGGTAGTGACCCCAGTGCCATGTGAAGGGCGATAGGAGATGCTGCTTCGTCTTGGCTTGCCATCTTCAACAGCCTCTCTGGGAGAACCAATGTCGGAGAAAATATGGCTAGGCTTTGACTGGGGAGAGGACGCCAGAGACAAGGAATGCCCCCTGTCGTCTGTTGCCGAATCCGTTGGTGAGGTCGCGGAGAGGGACAGCGACCTCAATCCAGGGCGCGCATTTGATGATGGAGCCTGAGTATAGAAGCTGGTTGCTGCAATCTCAGCAACCAGGGACAGCGGTTTCAAACTTAAAGTGGCAGGCCTACGGCGAGAAGCTGTAGGCTTGGCAACGGGTGGAACGCTGTTGAAAGAAACTTCTTCTTGAAAGATAGACTCGCTCTGTTGTTGCGAGCATTCCTGCTCCTCGGTTTCCTCTTCCTCTTCCTCCTCTTCAACGAGAGTATGGAGCTGGTCCTTGGAACTTGATGAGGCGGCAAGGAGCTTAAATGAATCACGCTTGTTGGACACCAATGAGTTCAGGGAATTCCCATAACTGCCACTAGAGATGGTTGATAGGGACTTGGATGTAGCTGGAATAGAAGCGTGAGAGAATCGTCACCACAACAGCAAACGCGGCGGGCCACGTACAAAAGTCAAACATGAGCTTTTCGATGCCTGGGGCGGAGAGTTCTGGAATCTCGACTTTGGAAAACGCCATATCGGGCTTGCCCTCGAGTGCCATAAGAGCGCGCCGACGGATGGAATCTTTATCACCCAGATTGAAATTGTCGTCGGAAGTTGAACATGGAATGTCCGGGATGGACAAACCCATTATTTCCGCTGATTCGTGGCGAGTAGACATGGAAGAGCGACGCCTATGGTGAGAGTTTCGCTTGTTGGAAGGTACGGGATTTGATGGGGAGGGGGTTGAGGAGGGGGTTGAAGGATGAGTGGGGGGTGGGTTGGCGGGAACTGAGGATAAAGACATGTCTGAAAGGGCGGAAGGCTTGGAAGCAGATAAAGATATACTAGAAAGAGAAACTGAATGGTTGCGAGAATGAGAACGAGAGTGAGAGTGCTTTGGGACCACGTTCGATGGCAAACTACCGGCACCGCCGAACTTGAAGGAATCAAACTAGGAAAATTGGGTGAATAGACAAGATAGAAAGGAGAGACAAGTAATACTTTTTGCTTGGTCAATAAGTCATCTCGTACATTTCCGATGGTGGTGGTTGATTCCATGGGATGTGACTGGGAAGTAAGTGTGATAATGGATGAAAAAGTTGGAAAGAATGGTTGTGACGAGGGAATGTGATGAAAAGGAGAGGAATGACCGTAGAACGGACAGAGTCGATGTGTTCAAGTCAGCGTGGCCCGCAAGTAGCACAGACGAGAGCGAAGACAACGGGAAGCACACTGGCAGTATCCCGGTTTTCAATCTCCGACATATAATCTCCACAATCCCCGATGCTCATTCAGCTCGACCCTACCATTTGCAATGCCACAGCTTGATCGCAAATCTACCTTGTTCTTTTTGTGTGATATCCAGACCAAGTTTCGTCAGTCTCTATCTCAGTCTATCAGTTCATAATACACAAATTCATGATCATCTCCCAACAGGTCCAGCTATTTACAGTTACGACCATGTCATCAACACCACCAATAAACTTCTTGCTCTTGCCAAGGTGCTGCCAATCACCGTTCAGCCACGTAGACTTACCTTGCTTCACATGTAGATCCTAGGAATCCAAGTCGTTGCAACTACACAAAATGCCAAAGGCGCGTATGTTGTG
Source organism: Volvariella surrecta (assembly GCA_951802395.1). Classification (NCBI taxonomy): domain Eukaryota; kingdom Fungi; phylum Basidiomycota; class Agaricomycetes; order Agaricales; family Pluteaceae; genus Volvariella; species Volvariella surrecta. Next base: position 723,590 of record OX637785.1, read on the forward strand.
TTAGCGTGGTGCCTGTAATTAATCAATTGTATAACTGATGGTAGCCTTGGGACCCACCGACCCAGCCATCGATCTGGCATCTCTGGGTCAACTCCTGCTCGGCCCATACGACAAGAAACTATTTTCCATGGTCATCCCTGAAGTCGAAGCACTCCTCAACGCCCGCCCCCATATCAAGTCCATTGTGATTTTCGGCATCGAGGTGGTCCAACTCTCCCACGCTTTCAGACATCCCTGACTAACTCTATTAATTAATAAAGTCCCACATTTGCGTTACGCAAACAGTGTTATCGCTCCTGGCACTTCCCACCCCTGTCACCCCTTACGTGGTGGCAGATGGTGTGTCCTCTTGTAATTCCTTTGAAATCCCCATAGCACTGGACAGGCTTCGCTCAGAAGGAGCAATCGTCGCCACTAGTGAAAGTGTTTCATTCCAGTTGGTCAGGGACGCGTCGATTCCAGAGTTCAAGACGTTTAGTTCATTGATAAAGCAAGAAAAGGAGCGAACCTCAGGTGCCGGCGAGGCCCTTGTGTTGGCCAGCACTAGAGGTTCCCAACCTCAGGCGGAGTCACCCCCGGCCTTGAAGAGTGCCATGTGATACATCTGATCTAAATGATGTTGTATGCCGGTACACTATTTTTTACCCTATGGAGATATTGTCTATTGTTCTTCGTGCCGTCTTAGCCATGTCGTCAGAAGCAAAGTCCGTACAGTATGCAAAACCGTCGATGCGTGGTCAACTCATGAATGCGTAGCATTACACCGATATCCAAGGTCGGTCAGAACTCCAAGTCAAACTACTCTGAAGATGCCAATCCCGATAACAGCCGAATATCTTTGAAAATTCGACACCAGCATTGGCTTTCTACCGTGCAACTTCGGTTGTCGTATAGAATCCACTCGCCCTCCACCATTGACCCGTTCTTGAGCGTAGCAAGAATCAAAAAGAAGGCGATTCCTCTGCGGCCATCACCTTTGAGTTCTACGCGTCCAGCATCGTTGTGGCCAACATCGACGCCGTCATCCTCCTCGCCCTCGGCATCGGCGTCGGACAGACCGTCGAGGAGCGCGATGGCGGTGGGGGCGACGACCGTGGAGGCTGGGTCACTGGACGCTGGTAAAACGATTATCCTCAGCCAGCACCCAGCCCTCCTCCCCAAGGCCGCACATGCCCTGCAAGAACTCGAAGCCCCTGTCCGCTTTACTCAGTTCTTCATTCAGCACCGTTGTCTTGCGTAGGTCCTCAGCGTCGAACTCGACGGGACAGAGCCAGGCGACTTCGACACGATGATGTTGTTCTGCTGGAGGTCTGGATGGCGGATGCAGAAACGACTGAGACTGGGGTCCCTAGGGACGAGTGACGACACGACGTCGAGGTACCGCTCCAAGTTCTCGACATGGTACGACGGCAACTGTTGCTGGTACTTGTAACTGGGCCTCCTCTCACGCCGCAACGGCAGGATCGGTTGTCCGAACTGCTTTAGGTAAGCGAGTTCTTTATGCGCTGCTGCTATGAGAGCTGCTTCGGCGCTTTGATCTATGGTTATCGGTTAGTTTGAGGAACGTAATAATGAAAAGGCAAAAAAAAAAATACACGGTCCTCGATTCACGTCGAGCTTTGCCCTCCTCCCGTACCACAGCGGCAGCCTTACATCAGGACCGACGCAGAAACGCTTGTCGTCCAGAGGTATGCCCAGCCCCGTGGCGACCTTCTCCAAGTCTTTGGTGAAATATAGGCTCCCACCAGCGGGGAAAGACAGTGACATCATCCGTGACTCGAGTTGAGTGAGTTGGCGGACGACGGAAATGACTTCCTGGTCGTCTAGGCTAGGCCAAACCTCGCTGAGCTTGGGAGCCTTGAACGAACTCCATCATAATATACGCGGTTCCAGCGGCGTTGTCCGAGTCAGGCGAGTACCCGTAAATCTCGGGAGCAGGCAACCCAGAGGAACGCAGGTACTCGATAGTGGCAACTTCGCTGGCGACGGTGTAGTAGTTTGGGACGGTTATGGGGTACGGAATACGGGCCAGCGTGCCGTCTTGAAAGCGAGAGGCTCCACAGCCTTTCCGTAGCGGGCCGGGCCGCCGAGACCCCAGCCTTCACATCGTTCTTTTCTCCGCCCATGGGGATAAGCACGTCAGCCATGACGGCGTGGGTGCCACCCTCCGCCTTGCCGCGCCAGTTCTTGATTGTGGACGGGATTTTGTCCCCTGCGTTGGCTTGCATTTGATATTTGTGGTACACGATGCCGTCGATCTCCTTCTCCCCGTCGTAGTCGTAGCGGACCCCGTGCTTCTCCTGGTCGCCGGACTCCTTAGGCCATGCAGTGTGGCCCCGGAGGACGGTAGGGTTCAGCAGTTTCTTCCACCCATTACCGTTGAGAGCGGCATCGGTGACTCCATTTGAGTAGAGTCGTGGGAAGGCGTCAGATCGTTGCACCGTGACAACTTGGGACCCTGGAGCACAGCTTGAAGGATTGGGTGATCACAGTTTTACAACTCCCTCGGCTCCGAATAGAATACCAATCCAACTTTGTAAGGAATGCACATTGTATATACTTTTGGTCGATACCTGTGCAAGTAACAGATTTCTCAACACACCGACGATCTCACGAACTAGGAGCTATCTCCCAACCCAGGTGCTTACCGGCCCAAAAGGGAATCACAGAGTCTTCACCATTTACGTAGATCTCTTGAATTTTGATACTTGACTCGGCTTTGCGCAGAGTGACGACCTCCGTTGTTCCCATTGGCAGCCCCTGCTTGTAAAATGCACGACCATTCCGACTTACGAATCCCTCCAGCTTATCAAGAGCGCCAAAGGTTTCGAGAAGATGAGCAATAAGTGGCAAGAGAATGGGTGAAGTATAGACTCCAGCGGCACAGCCAGCATGTGGGGTACTCGTGGCCTTGTTGCGCGGTGGGTGTGGTGCGGAATCAGAGCCCAAGAAGAAACGAGGGTGACCTTGGGAATCGGGTCAGATATTTGTCAATGGAAAGCTTTCCTTCTTCACCTTCTTTGATTACCTCACGCAAAGCAGTACGGTCATCAGGGTATTTGGCAACTGGTTTACAGAAATTGAAGGATTGACCTGCCCAATCGTCCACGGTGAGGGTCAGGTGGTGAGCAGTAATTGTGCATGCTACAGTAGGTCCACAAGACTTGACAGCTTCAACTGCAGCTCGTGTCGTAGCATGCTCCAACACTATCCTGAGCGATGGAAAAGCAGCATGAATTTTATGAAGATGGGGAAGGAATTGAGGTTCGGCATTCAAAATGTGGGTGTTCTGTGGGAACGGTATTTAGACTTGTGTGAGTCCGTATCCGAGGGGTACTCACTGTGTCTGGGTTAGAAGGAACTTCTCCATGAAGATTCAAAACCATATCCACTTCTTGCATGGCCGCAAATATAGGGTAGTATGTCTCGTATGACTCAATCCCCCCCTCCGAGTTTGTAGTGACGCCCCGGGGATAAGATTTGACACCTGACTGAGTCAGATAAATTCAGACACCCAACCCATTAGCCTACCGGCAATGCCAGCGCGCTTCGCCTTCCTGATTTCGTCTGGAGTCAAACTAGGCGAGAGATACAGAGTCATGAGGTAGGTAACAGTTGGGTCAATAGTCTCGAGGAGGGTCTTGTATTCCAATGCTTGCTCCGTGGTCGTGATGGGGGGCGTAAGGTTTGGCTATCTTTTATTGTAATCAAGACGCGCGACAAGCGCAGGTGGCAGACTTGCCATGACATATGCCAATCTGAACCCTCCCATTCTTACATGGGGCGTCACCAGAGAGGACATAGACCCTTGTCTAAGGTGCACATGGAAGTCGGCAGGGGCACTGACGGTGATGCTCATCGTTGTGGTTGAGATGGCAGAACGTTAAGATTAGATGCTACTGTTATTGAAACGCGATCATGTGACGTTGGCCGCAGGCGTGGTTCATTTGTCCTCGCAACCAGTGGCCCCTCTCAATCACAGACACTCACCTCTGTTCACGACGTCCGTCCTGGACATATTTTATATCTGCAATTACATCTAGCTGCGCATTCTTCTGTATGGTTGCAGCAGGCTCTATAACTGTCGCAGGTATGCCTTTCTTCTCGTATTACTGCACCGTAATGTCTTTCTGAATTGGCCGCTCTAGTTCGCGTTCGCCCTCCAACAGCTTGGGAAGCCGCCCGTCTTCCAGAACTATCCTATGATACCACACTTCGCGGCGATGGCACTCTTGCAGCACCTGGGCGGTACACAGGCAATACCGCGACACTACGTGATATCGTTCAGATAGTGGACGACCGGATCATTACCTTTGACCCAGACGAGAAGGATCAAGCTCGAGCCTTTGTCGAACGTGGCTTCCTACCACCAGGGACGAAGAGATACAAGGACAGGAGATTCATGTTTGATAAGGTTTTTGGACACGAGGCGAGGCAACAAGAGCTCTATGAAGCCACAGCACAGCCCCTACTACAAGGACTTTTCGATGGATACAATGCAACTGTATTTGCATATGGTGTATGTTTGGCTTTTATGGCAGTACCTACGCGCTAATTTTTGGTAGGCAACGGGTTGCGGCAAGACGCATACCATCAGTGGAACAGACACTGATCCTGGAGTTATATACATGACTATGGCCGATCTTTTCCAACGAATAGAAGATCGTAAAGAGGATTATGAAGCCGAAGTAGTTGTCACTTTTCTTGAAATCTATAATGAAGAAATCAGAGACCTACTGTCAGAACCAGGCTCCCACATGCCACGAGGGGGGTTGGCTATTCGAGAGGACAAGACTGTGAAAGTTGTTGGTTTGGTGGAGTTGAAGCCTCGATCAGCGGATGAGGTGAAGGAAATCGTTTTGCAAGGCAATTTGCGCAGAACACAAAGTCCAACACACGCGAATGAGACTAGTTCTCGTTCTCATGCCGTTTTGCAAGTTCATGTGACATCCTCGCCGCGGACAGCTGCATTGGTGGAGCAGAAAACTGTCGCTACGTTATCCATCATCGATCTTGCTGGCAGTGAACGTGCAGCAGCCACAACAAACATGGGCCAACGGATGGTGGAAGGCGCGAACATCAACAAATCGTTGCTCGCTCTTGGCAATTGCATAAACGCACTCTGTGAAAGTGGTGGTGCAGTGCGGCATATACCCTACCGTAACAGCAAGTTGACGCGTCTGCTCAAGTTTTCGCTCGGTGGTAATTGCAAAACCGTCATGATCGTTTGCGTTGCTCCTACATCCAATCACTTCGACGATACACATAATACACTTCTATATGCTGAACGAGCAACGAAAATCAAGACAAAGGTCGTCACTCGAAACGTTGTTAATGTTGAACGCCATGTTGGTCGCTACGTGGAAGCCATCAACCGACTCAACGCAGAAATTGCGGACCTGAAAGCCAAATTGGCTGGAAAGAGGGACGCCGAGAACGAGATTGCTCGTCGCAAGAAGGCAGAGGCACAAGCGGAAGTAGAGCGGTCGCGGAACGACATCGCAGTTAAGGTTGACCAGACGAAGCAGGCAATCGCTGACGGTGCTACATGCACTGGGAAGCTCTCTTTGGCCAACATCAAACTATCTGCTATTCGATCCAGGCTTTCTCAGGTTGAGAGTCACGGGTCAGCAAACACGACGACCCTTCCCGGTGACCTTGAAGCAGAGAAGGCACTGCTCCAAGCATTTGCTCAGCCCGAGGAGCAGGCAGTCCAGCCTGGCTCTCAAATCAACATGCGCATGAATCGCTCGTCCAATTCAAACGCTATGTTTGAAGCTACCCTGCGGGCGGTTTCCGAGAGAAAGTCGGAAAAGGTCGAAGACATTTACATCGATATCATCAAGCTCGATGCCAGGTGTAGAAAGGCAGAGATGGAGAGAGTCAAATCGGAGACCGAGCGTGACGTATTGAAGGCGGGCGTCCAGGACATGGCCGAGGTCATGATCAAGTTGATGGGAATGCTGGGCCGATGCACAGTGCTAATAGGAGATGCTGCCAAATCTCTCAACAACACGATGGAGGGTGGTGATGGTGTCTCGACTTCCACAATCCACAACGTCGCGAGCATGCTATCGGGTGTTAAGGAAAAGAATGACGAAGCCTTCAAGAGTCTTGTGGGACACTCAACTGAGGGTTACACAATGCCTCCAGAGGCATCCTCCACAGATGTATTCTCGAGCTATGCCACCACCTTTGCCAATAGGCGCGTCAGCTCAGGTCCTGCAGTACTGCAACGCGAAGCACCGAAACCTTCCTTTGGTCGACGGTCCTCAACCTTTGGTTCGCTTCCAGCCCCTGCATCAACTTCACGACGTCATAGCCTGAGGTCACCTCGCAAGTCGACGAGGGCCTCGATTGCATCTCTACCATACCGCAAAGTTTTTGACAACGAGAAAAAAGGATCGAGGCCTTCGAAAACGGTGCAATGGAGGGACGAGGCAGGGCAGGGTGACTTGGACGATGGAGGAGTGAAACACAATGCTGCAGCGCCTCCGCTCGCGGTCTCCATCATTCCTGCAAGTCCCAACCTAGGCATTGATCCACCAACGTCGATACCTAGCACATCCGCCGACCCCGTTTCAATGCCGAGAAGCGCATCGTCCCTATCTCTGGGCTCCGAAAGTGAATGGGAGGATGAGAAGACTGATGAGAGCACTAGCTTCACTGCTCCGTCAATGCGAGGTGTCATCGCTGGCTTAAGTGCCTCCGCAGGTCCAAGTAGTATGCCCTACAATGCACTACCAATTAAACGAGGACGGCCCAGCCGACTCGACCCCAATTTCTTGAAAGGGAAATCAAAGGCGTCGACACTCTCTAGCCTGGCAGAGGCTGACGAGCGAAGCGTCAGTCCAACGGGATTCAGAGATCCCAACCCACTTTCTGATCTCAGTCTCAATCCCTCATCACAAGGAGACGATTCAAGGAGTAGCAGCAGCGAACGAAAAGGCTCTATGGGAAGTGCTCGCATGAGCATCAGAGGACGACTACACGTGCCGAGGGCTTCGAGGGAACAGAAGCTGCTGGGATCCCCAGCTCGACGAGTACCCCCTTCACCCGCTGCTGCAAGGAGAAGGTCTATCATGGGTCCCCTAAGCAAGGAAAAGTACCGAAGGCGATCCAGCTTGATTCCGACACTTTCACCTTCGGCAATAGCTAGCGGCAGCAGCTCAGCGCCTGTTGCTCCGAGACGCGTCGTACTAGCCAGTCCAGCTAAGAGGCTGAAGAGGGTGTCGATTAACACCAAGATTGGCGTGGTGAAGGTCAAGCCGATGGCGACTTTAACCTCAGCTAGCAATACCTCAATGCTGACCGTGCCAGACACGAGCGATGCTAGTTTCAACAAACCCAGACCAAGCTGGCGCTAAATGGAGCCTTTGTCATGTCAATCTGCAACTTGCTTTTTGTCGTGCACTCCCGTTTATTACGACTTGTCTCGTTATGAACTCTCCTATCTACCACAGTACGCGTCTTCTGGTTTTGACCCCATGGTTTTCATTCCGCCAGCATGTTTGTGGGCGGACTTGTTTTTCTCGATATTTCGTTACGCGGACCAGGCAGTCCCTCTACCTGGTATTTTAGACACCATCCCTATGGCTCTTAGTTTTCGTTGTTAATCGTCTCCATTTCGCCTGTTATATTAGCTATACCATATGCATGTAAAATCCTACATATCCCAATACCGAACATTACAATTGGATCCCAATTTCATGTGCGCAATTAAGGCATGCCTTAGACATCAATCCCATGGTATTCGAGGCAGCCGAGTGAGCACAAGCAAAGGTATCACGAAGTCCCATGTGGTACCTCAAAAAAGAATAAATGGCATTAGGCAATGTAGGTGCGATGATACGAATATAGCACTCAGATGATGCGCTTGACTTCGAAGAAAGACTATAAGCGAGACTTTTAGATCACGGCAAACTAAATCGAGGTGGGCTTTCCTTACTTTTAGGTAGTAGACCTGCCATGCAACGATAGCAAACAAGAGAATGGCCTGAACGATTGACCACCATTTTACACGACTATTCGTGGACTCTGCGGTGTTTCGGTGTGTTCGTTCACGAACAACTATATACTCCTGCTCATCTTTCATTGATGCAAGACCAGCTGCGAGGGCGCGAATTTCCCGTTCAATTGGTGCAACAGTTTCTATTGTGTAGTCATGTTAAGTGAAACCAGGTTTAGGTCGGAATTAAGGGACGAAACATACCATCATCGACGACAAAAAGAACACCGTGAACGTTGAAGCTAAAAGAACGTCAGCTCGAACGCGCGCGTCGTGTACCTGAAATTGTATTGTGACCGCACCTAACCATTTTATCCGCAATAGCACTCATTTGATTAGAGAAACAATATTCATGTCGTCCGTCCTTCATGGCCGTGATGGAAACCGAACCCGTGGACTCTCGGATTTGCTTGTACAATACTTTGTTATCTGGATCGGTTAACTGCAGATACAATGCGATGGCGAGCATGCATGGGGTGGTTAATAAGGATGGCGGACGGCGGAGTAGAGTGCCAGTATACCCACCCAAAAGTCTATATCCAAGTGACCCCCCCCTCCCACTTGATAGCTGACTGTCATCTGTTATCCATATCTGAGATTTAGAAGATGTATGGGTCATTAAGCAAAGGGTGGTGCACACACCTTGTCATTTGTGCTCAAGTCCTCGAAGAAGCATTCCCTCTTGCCAGCGGAGACCTCGATCAAATGTGCGCCAGCGAGATGTGGTACAATGTAGAGTAGAGAAAGAAAAGCAAATAGTAGTCTTTGGGTATAAGTCGAGGTCATAACAGATGAAGGACGAGAGTAAGGTCGGAAATGTGTTTTTGCTAAGTAAAATGAGTAGTGTTGGTATCAAGACCTCGGAGACCTCGGAATCACACGAGTTGAGAAGGCTTCGGGGTCCTCCCCGATTTGGAAATAGCAGGTGGTGAAGGAGATCAGCCTTTTACTTATTTCTTCGATTATCCCTCGAAACTCTCTACTCTACTTCAATTATGGCTGATCACCCTGACGCTCTTGCTCCTCGGGTATGTCGCTTTTAGCACTCTACAATCTGCTATTTCCATTCGTCTGGTCTTCATGGCGATCAGGAGCGATATCTCGCCTTCGCTGCAGGATAAAATAGTAGAGCACAAATTTCTGACATTTACTCAACAGGAAGAAGAAACGGACGCTCACTACGAGCCAGTCATTAGGCTTACCGAGCAAGTCGAGACAAAAACTCATGAGGAAGATGAGGACGTCGTATTCAAGATGTCGGTAGTGTGCCATTTCTTTGATCTAGACGATCGATTTCACCATCACAACGACCGTGATTTCGTTCTTGATCGTTTGACTTGTGTCGCTCGAATGTCACCTTACATGCGTTTTACAGGAGGGCCAAGCTCTTCAGATTTGACTCCGGAAGTTCAGAGTGGAAAGAACGTGGTACTGGCGAAGTCCGTCTACTGTCTCACAAGGAGACCAAGAAAGTCCGTCTCGTCATGCGACGTGATAAGACCCTTAAAGTCTGCGCCAACCACGCTAGTAAGTGGTAACAGTATCAATTTATCAGCTTCGAATTCTTGACCTCTTGCATAGTCAGTGCCGATATGAGGTTGCAGCCTAATATTGGATCAGACCGAAGTTGGGTTTGGAAAGTGGCTGCTGATTACGCTGAGAGTCCGCCGACGTCTGAGACCCTAGCAATTAGATTTGCGAACTCTGAGAGTGAGTGTTTAAAATTTAGCCAACAACGTCTTACCCACGGCAAAGCAGACGCTGCAGTGTTCAAACAGAACTTTGAGGATGCCCAGAACAATAACGTCGCCATTGCTAACGGCGAGCAGCCTCCTGTGAAATCAGAGGAGAAGGAGGAAGAGAAGAAGGAAGAGGCAAAGGTCGAAGAGAAGGAGGAGAAGACAGATGCACCTCCAACTCAGGAGGCTGAAGAAAAAAAGGACTAAAGCCTCCTGCTTGTGTGACATCTTAATTTTCCATACCGGGCTTTTTCGCCGCACTAGTTTAGATCATTACGCATTCCAAAGAATATTCCAGTAGGACAAGCAATGCCTTGACATTGACTGCCTCGTAGATTCGCCCCATCGGAGGAGGGATATATGCTTTGCATGAAACGCATCTAAGGAACATTGGACAGCAGATAAAAACTTACAGCAAAAACACACACCACAGTGGTATGGCCGTGCGCACAGGAATTTCCGATGTGGAAGGGGAAGAAAATCGTGTCCCTGATATTCATGTGGATTATCGTCACTGAGGGTGGCTCAAACGTTCTACTGCAATTACTGCTTGACCTGACCCTCTTCGGTCGCCCAAGCTTCCCAAAATGCAACACCTTCGCCTCTTTTCCAGTATCCGGGCGATGCTTCTCCGCGAACAACAGCACCTGTTATAAGGACGTGACGAACATCCTGTAAGCCTAACGTTAGGTCTCGGCACTGTGGCAATCAACTGCATCCACTCACCGAGCCCCTATCGACAGAAGGTTACAGTAGTGAGTCTTGACCACTTGGAGAACTCGTGACAACTTACGGTACTTCGTACATGGGCTCTAAGAGCAATGTTTCCTAAAATAGTGTATTGACACTCAGTATCGCCAAAATGAATATGAAGGATTAAAAAGAAGTTGGCGAGGAACAACTGCGACGTATCGGGGGATCACTGGGCTTGTGACTTACCATTATTCCACGTAATCCGCGAGCACCGCCGCCTCTTTCAGCGGCCTTCCGACATATTTCGTCGAGAGCTGCGCTTGTAAAGCGGATCTCGACACCAGAGTACCCAAAAAGGGCCTGATATTGCGAAATGAGGGAGCCTTTGACATCAGTCAGGATACGTCGAAGGTCTGGGATTGTCAGTGGAGATAATGTAGTAACAGAGGGAAGGCGGGATACGAATTCTGGGATGAACCTAGAGAGCAAGATACAACTGAATCAGTACTTCCGCGATAGGAAATCTAGATGAGAGCACACCCATATTTGACTAAGTCTTGAAGGACGGCACGATTAGCAAAAAGCAGACACACAGGATGAGATGCTGCATACCTGCATTTTCTACTAAATCAAGTGCATGTGTTGAAGGTTTACGATTTGGCGTGAAAAACGGTGGAGGGGTAGATTGACCGCCCAATCCCAGATTGGCGGTGAATCCGATGGACTAGTTGTGAGGTTTACAATGGGGTTCTGTGAATGGAACGGGGGGAGAATCTTACCCCCTTGGCCACACGCTGTGTTATTAGGGTGTCTAGACCAACAAATGCGCCACTCAATATGAACAGTACATTTGAAGTATCAATGTGATAAACGTCCGGTTTGGCTTGTGGTAACAAGACCACATCCACAATTAGCTGTGTGGTCCTAGGACGCATGCAAATACTTACGAGCCGCAAGATGTGGGGCACGTTGACCTGTTCTTGAGTGGCCATCGCCGGGTGGGCCACGAATATCGGCTACAGGTGCACCCTTAGCTTGAACAGTCACCACAGAACCTTCCATCATCCTCAACAGGGCTTGCTGTACACCCTCTCCACCGACATCTCGGGAGCCTTCCATCCCTGTTCCAGCTGTTTTCTTTGCAATCTTGTCAACTTCATCAATGTAAACTATTCCCATGCTAAGGGAGGTTATTTGAACACAGAACAAAGAGGGTTGTGCATATAACAAACGTACCTGGCCCGCAGTGGATCCCAATTTGCTGCTTGGAGCTAATAAGTTTCGTCATTTGAGTTTGCCTGGCCGATCATGGGAACCAAGCTTACGAGCCGCTGTATTGCCATATCGACGTCCTCACCCACATCTGTTGTCCTTGTTAGAACGAGCGATATAAATATGTAAGTCATGAAGACTAACATCCAGCCTAACACCAAGTTTGAGAAAGATGTCCTTGCGAAAGAATCACTAAACTTACTTGGGTAAATGAAGTTGCATCACTAACGGAAAACGGTACATCAAGGACTTTAGCTAGTGTTCGAGCCAGAAGTGTTTTGCCTGACGGTAGTGATCAAGCAGGGACGTATGGCGCATGAGACAGGTTACACACCTGAGCCTGTAGGGCCACTGTCCGTGAAAGGGGGTATCAAACAATGCGGCAATGCTGTGAACGACCCCCATACATTACCAGCACGTTACTCTTTTCGAAAAGTGGCATGTGCCGGGGAGATAAGAAAGCATTTGGTTGTTTGCGCAACGGCCGTACATGTGCAGTTGACACGCCAGGAACGGCTAAGGGAAGGTAGTGGTGAATAACGCATCCCGATAAAAGGCCCATGCATGCATACAGTCGTCGACTCCGTCCTCTTCGTACCAGTCTGGCTGTGAGTAAGCGAGGTTGGCTCGCACGCGGTTGTAATGATTGAATACGCTACAAACGCAACGTCCATTTATGTATCAAGGTAAGACGCAACCACGTACGCCACTGATAACACCTTTTTTGCATTTTCTTGTCCAACAATATACTCATTGAGGTATTCGACCAACTAGCGAACACAGGTTAATAGCGCGCCTCATTTAGATACCATGAGCACTACCTCACGGGGAGTTGCAAGCCCTAGTCCAGGGGACCGGCTGGAGGGAATACCATTATCTTCCGATGGTATATGGTCATGAGCTGCTTGAGTGCGTAGCTGACGACCCCGAGGTCGTATTCGCAAAGCATGTCTGGTGATTAGCTTCCTTGAAGCCAGAACTGTCCTGAATAGCATCTGGTGTGGAAACAAGTGTGAGATGTGGAAGTTGGAGAAGAGGAGGAGATAAGTTACAGTCTGGAGACTTGACCCGGATAGACTTGACAGTTGCCTGCCAATCCGGCGACCCGGCAATCCAAATACGCCAAAATATCCCGGAGAAGCTCCCATCGAGAAACTGTTGGTCATCTTCTGTACACTTTGCCATTCTCATGCCAAGACGTTCACGCTCTGCATCTCCCAGACCACGTTACGACGACCGGGACCGTGAAGATAATTTTCGCTCATCAAAATATGTCAAATCATCCTCACGGGTACAAGATGACTATGACCGCCCGCGAACGAAGCGGAGTCGGAGTAATGATAGTCGGAGTATGAGTCGCGATCGAGACGGTCGTAAGAGAGACAGGGAAAGAGATAGAGAGCGTGATAAAACCGAATCACGACGTAAGAGGGACAGGAGTACTAGTCGAGAACGTGAACGCAAAGAAAAGAAGTAAGTACTGCCCATCACCAGCACCGGGTTCAATTTTCTCAACGATTAACAGGAGAAAGAGGGATAAATCAGAGGAGCGCCGGCAGCGGAAGCAGGAGAAGAAACGGCTGAGAGAGGAAGAAGAGGCCCGACAAGTAGCAGAGCTTAGCATTTATAGTGCTACAGATAACCCGTTCCACGATGCCAACCTGAATCAGCAATTCAAGTGGCACAAGAAGAACGAGAAAGAAAGAAAGGCAGGGTTATCACTAGAAGAGGCGCAACGGCGGGATGCTATCCGGAGACAAGAGGCAAAAGAAGAACTTGAACGCCTGAATAGGCGTAGGGCAGAGAGAGAGGTGGAACAGCGTCTGCGAGAAGAAGAAGAAATGAGAATGCAACGCTTGCAAGAGTCTGCACAGATGTCGGAATGGCTGTCTAAGGATGGCGAGTTCCAATTGGAGCAGGAACGCATGCGTGCCGCCATTCGGATTAAAGAGAAACGAGCAAAAGCAATTGACTTCCTTGCTTTGAATCTTAAATATGTCAATCCCCCTTCGGAGGAGGATGAGAATGGTAATGCTAAAGATGCGGGGCTGGAGATTGATTTAGATGAACCATACAACATCTTCGACGTAAGCATACTTGTCTATGAATCACCCCGCCCCTAACGTCACTCGCCAGAACGTGTCCTCGACGCAAGTTGAAGAGCTTCACGATGACATTGAAAAGTACCTGGGTCTAGAGCAATCAGATGTGAACATTGATTTTTGGACAGTACGTGATTTTTGTCATTTTTAAGAATGGAGTTAAGCCCTGCTGGATAGAACATGATGGTTGTTTGCAAGGATCGTCTGGAGCGCTTAAAATCGGATGAGCGTATGGGAGCGGCGGCCGCAGCAGCAGTCGAAGCAGATATTATCACTCTGCTCTCAGGGAAGACGTACGAGCAACTTGCCGATTTGCAAAAGCAGATTCGGGATAAACTCACAAGCGGAGAACCTGTGGATACAGATTATTGGGAAAGCTTACTGAAGAAGGTGCTCGTATGGAAGGCCAGAGTAAGCAGGGGATATGTTGAGGCTGCCACATCATTTGACACCCCATTCACAGGCTAAGCTTAAAACCTTGCACGAGGTCGTAGTCCGCAATCGCTTGGAGCAACTCAGGAAGCGTCAACGTGATGAAGCTTTACAAGCTCAAGAAGAGCTTTTGGCAGGCGTTGCTCACTCCGCATCCAGGAAGGTTGACAAGCCGGCGGAAATCTCCACCGTAGTTGATGCTACACCCGCGGAAGAGGTGGAACAGTACGACCGCTCGATGTCACCCCCGTTGTTGGACATCAACCGGCTAGCACCAGAGGAAAGACAGGTCGAAATTGTTACCCCCGCAGAAGACCGTCATGCACTTGTAAGTTCCTTTATATGGGTGTAATTGTCGTCTGCCTCATTATTTTCCTGTGCTAGTTCGAGCAACGCCGTACTGTGGCAGCCTCAAGATACGTGCCGAAGGCGGCACAGCCAGTTATCGAAGATCAAGGCGAGGAGGATACCAACACGACGGATCTCGCCGAAGCCTTGTATCGTGCTGAGGCTGAACGCGAACTGGACGAAGAAGAAGAATTATTCAACCTCGAGGAAAATATTGTGAATCCCACTTCCTACAACTGGGAAGACAAATGGAGACCGCGGAAACCCCGCTATTTCAATCGTGTCCACACGGGTTATGAATGGAATAAATATAATCAAACCCACTATGAGTGAGTGTTATCTCCATTTGCATTCGCCGAGAAAACTTAGGAATTTTTTCAGCACCGACAATCCGCCACCAAAGGTTGTGCAGGGCTATAAGGTAATGTCATTGTCTCTTTCATTGGACAACAGCCTTTGACACTGTGCCTCAGTTCAACATTTTTTATCCGGATTTAATCGACAAATCCAAGGCACCAACCTACAAGATCGTAAAGGAGCCAGGGAATGAGGACACTGTGCTTTTGCATTTCAGTGCGGGACCGCCTTACGAAGACATCGCATTTCGCATTGTTAATCGGGAATGGGAATTTTCGCATAAGCGGTGTGTGTTTTGTTCATGTGAAAACTCAATATGTAACCCTTTTTTGTTCCAGTGGGTTCCGGAGCAGCTTTGATCGCGGTTGCTTATCACTATGGTTCAATTTCCGCCGGAATGTGAGTGCATAAATGCGTCTTAGGTCATCCTGGCACACCGAATTGACACGAAACCCAGTTCTATCGCAAGTGAGGTTTTTTTCTCCAGGTGGAGGGATGGCTTGCGTCCTGTAGAGTTCGATTGTAGGCACTTATCCTTTTAATGTATTGAATACACTTATCATGAGTCGCATTTCGTAACGATCAACAACAGCATTCCACAGCACAGCACAGCCACCCCTGAATGTAAGATGGGACGCCCGCAAGTCCGAAGTGCACATCAAGCGGAGCTGAAACCCAGCACATGTTGCCGGGCGCTTGCAGAATCGAAGATTTGCTCCTTTATACCGTCACTCGCATTGATTCCTATCCGGGGATAGTAACCCTATGTGTTGGCAACTGCGCTTGGTGTTCCACCCCAAAAGGGCCTTAACATTAACCCTTGCTCATATCTCTTGATCGCCTATATTGGCTCAGTCCTGACACATCTCTAGATGCATTTACCATATTAAAGAGTCCCCTTCCGCTATTTTTTCTTCTTGTCATCCCCTTCCCCATGTCTTCCAGCTATTTCTCAACCGCGCAAAACCTCCATCAACCACGAGTTTTGCCTTCAGCATGGTACCCATCCCCTCACAGTTTTCATGATGAGTTAGTACTGGTCTCTGTTCTTGCTACAATCTTTGACTTTGACATAGTCAACCTGCTACGTGGTGGCGCAACAACAATAGCCGTCACAAAGCCCCGCAAACTACACCTCGTGATAGTCGAGCCACTCACTGCTCAGACCCTCGGCATACACCCCATGGGCGCAGACAACATGATGGCCGCGACCAGACGCCGTCCAGCCCATCCACTGGGCATGCACATCATAAAAATGATCATGGCCCCCGGTACCCTCGGATCAGGACCAATTCCGCAAACCTCGCTAGCCCGAGAGCCCCAGAACTTCTGTACCCGTCTCCTCCAGACTCTTCTGAAGAAAGGCGTCAGCACGCGCCATCTCGTAAACGGTCCCGACCCGATGAAGACGACGCCACGCCACAGAAACGAATTAAGAGTAGTTTCTCCGACACTGACGGCGGAATCCCGATCCCTTATATGGCGATTTCCCGAGTAGCAGTGCCGGCATCTGAAGATCTCCATGACAGTGACTTGTCATCGACAGCCCTTTCCCCTCCAGTTCTCACACTACCTCTTTCATTGCGACCGAAAGAGATTCCCAGGTTCACGCGTTGGGTGGAACCACGGCTACCAGCGTTAGATATTCTTTCACGGTGGCTAGCTGAGGTCATTTGCGCTACCGTTATCTTTGTGGAAGATGATGATCAAGTGTACGTTTCTCCAATTCCCTGGATTGCCTACCCTCGGAAAGTTGATGTGCTGGCCTCTTAGTCACATGCCTGAAGAGGTTCACTCTCAAGTTGCGCTCATGATCAAGGGTGTTTTGTCATTTCTTCCCTACCAAACAACTGTGATCTTCCTGGCCCTGTGGTATATCAGGAGAATAATCCCGAAAGGATTCCTTCGACAGGGAGACCTCACGAAGGGGGTCGGCATCGGCGTGCATGCAGTTGCTCGCTTGTGGACGGTCGCGATGGTTCTCGCCTACAAGTGGCAGGATGACATTTCCTGGCGTACTACCGACCTGTGAGTTAGCAGATATACTTTTTTAGTTCGCCCAACTTATCATTAACATTGCAGACTTAGTGGCTCCCCTATTCCCAGGAAGCATATCAACAACCTAGAACGGCATGCCCTGATAGCGCTAGATCACCAAGTTGGCACCTCCAACCTGGACTGGCGGTGTTGGCTGGAAGAGGTCCGAGATCGCCCTATCCCCGGAACGAATAAACTACCTGAACGTCATCAAGAGATGTGGATTACTCTAGACGGGCTGTTGAGAAAGGCTGGCTCGTGGCCACACCGAAGGTCCACATCTTTTCATCCGGCTCCTGCTTCTTCAAGGGTTTGCGGGGAGCTATACGTGTTGCTCCAGCTGTTCCCTGTTGAATCCGAGGAGCGTTTCCGCAGAAAGATCCTGTCCCTTGGTCCGCTTCACTATGTGCACAGACACTTAGACTAGAATACCATCCGCGGTGATGTCTTGCAAAATTAAGCTGGTCCACCAACCCCCCCTCCAAGCCCCAGACAACCATTACTAACCCCTCGAACCTCCATTAATGCCGAGATCGCCCGTGATATGCTATGTGAAAGCCCAATTTACTGCGACTCATACACTTGCGCACCCATATTTCGCCTCCCCGCCAATTTGGTTCTTCCATTCCTTCCGCCCGGATCCGATACGTCTGGCCTCATCGACCTGGTTCCTGTGTGACCAATCATGGATCACGTTAATCAAGACGATGCAGACCCAGCTTGGGCGTGCACTTAGATCGGTGTTGGACACTTTTTCGCCGGTGGTGCAGCTCCTTATTTCTTCCCGGAATCCTTGGCTGCACCAAATATGCCGATGCACACGTTGACAAGTTTTGACGCCAGCTACTGGCAGGGTACAGTAGCCGAGGACATGAACGCACGTCATATGATATCTGCGCATTCATAATAATGCCATCTTGGACTTGATGTTTATTCACATTACTCATTATCATCACTCACAAAACGCTATACATATTTCTGCTGTACTTGTAGAAATACACGGATCGCATAACTGTATTTACTAATAACAATGGAACTACTTCGACAGAGTCCGACTGTAGGGCTGTGGGCAGATGTCAGGCTGAGATAATAAGATCACGTTACCTCTATTTAGGCAAAGGCGCGCCAGCGGGATCTGATTAATGATTAAGGGAGCTGTTACAGCTTAACGCCAATCATCTGCTTTCTCATCTGAACTTTCATCTTCCACAAACTACTAATCATTCAGCTCTACTATGGTCGTACCATCCAATTTGGACACAAAAATGGATATCGACGAGGCTGCCATTGATGAGGGCCTCTACTCCCGTCAATTGTAGGAACGCTGCTTATTAATTCAATTCTTGGCTGAACTTTGCCTTGAACAGATACGTCCTTGGTCATGAAGGTATTTTCTCAAGGGGAGTCTAGTAAGATCATGAATAGCGTTAACGCATCGTTGAATAGCAATGAAACGGATGGCCGCATCCAATGTCCTGATTGTTGGCATGCAAGGCTTAGGGGTTGAAATAGGTCGCGTTTCTTGAATGCCGCTTCTGATGCGAGAAACTGACAAGAGCCACAGCTAAGGATGTTGCACTCGCGGGTGTGAAATCAGTCACTATCTACGACCCGGAGCCAGCAACAATACAGGACCTGAGTTCTCAGGTATTAGAGTATTAACAGCTCTGACTCATGCTAATCTGTTTCGCAGTTCTTCTTGAGGAAGGAGGATGTTGGCAAACCCCGCGCAGTGGCTACGCTATCGAGATTGGCAGAGCTGAACGCCTACGTCCCCGTACGAAACCTAGGAGGACAGCCTGGCGAGGAAATTACTGTCGACCTCATTAAGGGTTTCCAAGTATGTTTAATTTGAGGTCTAGTGCGACATTATCGTTAATCGTCCCGTATAGGTTGTTGTCCTTTGTAATGCTTCGTTGGAAAAGCGGATGGAAATCAATGACTGGACGCACGCAAATGGCATCCATTTCATTGCCGCCGAGACGCGTGGTCTTTTTGGGTATGTGATTACGGAGATATGCTGTCAAAAATCTCATGTTGGGCGTTGTCGCGACCTGCAGTTCCGTCTTCAATGACTTCGGTGCCAGGTTCACGTGTGTTGACCCAACAGGAGAGCAGCCCCTAACTGGAATGATTGTCTCGGTGGACAAGGTCCGTTCACCAAAGCTTTTCACATCTGCGTACCTGACATAATTTAAGGACTCTGAGGGCCTTGTTACTTGCCTGGATGAAACCCGACATGGTCTGGAGGATGGAGACTTCGTTACTTTTACTGAAGTTCAGGGGATGACTGAACTCAACGGTTGTGAACCAAGAAAGATCTCAGTCAAAGGTCCATACACGTTCACTATCGGCGACACCTCGAATCTCAGTGATTACATGGCCGGTGGGATTTTCACTCAGGTCAAGATGCCCAAGATCATCGACTTCGTAAGTAGCGCATATAAGTACTCATTCCACCAAAGATCTGACTACATCATAGAAATCCTTGCGAGAATCACTCGCTGATCCAGAGTACTTCATCACGGATTTTGCGAAGTTTGATAGACCAGCAACTCTCCATGCCGGCTTCCAGGCTTTATCACAGTTTGCAGCAACACACAAGTGTCTCCCCCGTCCTCGCAACGCCGCTGATGCAGCTGAAGTAGTTGGACTAGCGAAGAAAATTAATGCAGACCTCGACGAAGCTGTAGTGACTGAGCTTGCCTATCAAGCCACTGGAGACCTCGCCCCTGTCGTCGCTGTGATTGGTGCTTTCGTTGCTCAGGAATTGCTTAAAGCCATATCGGCCAAGTTCCACCCTACGGTCCAATATCTTTATTTCGATTCTCTGGAGTCCATGCCTTCCACTCTTCCATCAGAAGAAGAATGTCAACCCACTGGATCACGATATGACGCTCAGGTCGCAGTGTTTGGAAAGACATTCCAATCGAAAGTTGCTAACCATCGTCAATTCCTGGTCGGCTCAGGTGCCATCGGCTGTGAGATGTTGAAGAATTGGAGTATGATTGGACTGGCCTCTGGGCCCAATGGCGTTATTCATGTAACAGACCTGGACACGATCGAGAAGAGTAATTTGAATCGACAATTCCTCTTCAGGCAGAAGGACTTGGGTCAATTCAAGTCCGAGGTCGCCGCTGTCGCGGTTTCCGAAATGAACCCTGATCTCACTGGCAAGATTATCGCCAAACAGGAACCAGTTGGTCCAACCACAGAACGTTCGTTGTTCCTCGATCGAGATTCCTTACAAACTAAACCGCCTATTAGATCTCTACGATACAGCGTTCTTCAACAGTATAGACGGTGTGACAAATGCGTTGGACAACGTGAAGGCTCGACTATACATGGACCAGCGATGCGTCTTCTACATGAAACCATTGCTCGAGTCAGGGACGCTGGGAACAAAGGGAAACACCCAGGTCGTCATTCCACAACTGACGGAATCTTACGGTTCATCTCAAGATCCACCGGAAAAAGAAACCCCATCATGCACCATAAAGAACTTCCCCAACGCGATCAACCATACTATTGAGGTAGGGATGCACCTCGCTAGCAGTATCAATTGCTGACGCGTAGCATGTAGTGGTCTCGCACCCAATTTGACAACCTTTTCGTGAAGCCAGCCCAAGCAATCAATGCATACCTTTCGGAGCCTAATTACCTGGAAAACACCTTGAAGTACTCTGGTCAGCAAAAGGAACAAGTCGAGCAAATCGTATCCTACCTAGTCACGAACAAACCTCTTACATTTGAGGAGTGCATCATCTGGGCAAGGTTACAGTTCGAGCGAGACTACAGCAATGACATCAAACAGCTACTCTTCAGCTTACCCAAGGACGCTGTAACTAGCACTGGCCAACCATTCTGGAGTGGACCTAAGCGTGCACCTGATCCATTGACATTCAACTCTAACGACGTAAGGGTGCACATACAATATACTGAACCAAGATCTAATGTTCCTTTAGCCGCTCCATTTGGGCTATATCATCGCAGCTGCTAACCTCCATGCTTTCAACTATGGTTTGCGTGGGGAGTCCGACCCATCCGTATTCCGCAAAATGCTAGAGACTGTGATTGTCCCTGAATTCACCCCAAAGAGTGGTGTCACAATTCAAGTGAACGACAATGAGCCCGTTGCTCAGGGGGCCACAGCCGGTCAATATTCACGTTCAATGATGCGATTCTAATACTCATGTCATCTCATGTATAGACGAATCAGATCTTCAAGTTCTTTCGGCTAAGCTCCCGGCGCCGTCGTCCATGGCTGGCTACCGAATGACCCCCGTAGAATTCGAGAAGGATGATGACACGAACCACCACATCGACTTTATCACAGCTGCGTCGAATCTCCGTGCAACAAATTACGGAATCACAATTGCAGATCGCCATACCACCAAGCAGATTGCTGGAAAGATTATCCCTGCTATTGCCACCACCACTTCCCTGGTCACAGGATTGGTATGTCTTGAGCTCTACAAGGTAATCTTCACTGGCATAGGACTGGGAAAACAAAATTCAAATCGTTTATTTAGGTCATTGATGGAAAGGGAAAGCTCGAAGACTACAAGAATGGCTTCGTCAACCTTGCACTTCCCTTCTTCGGTTTCTCGGAGCCTATCGCCGCTGCCAAGAAGAAGTATGGATCTACGGAATGGACATTATGGGACCGATTTGAGTTTGAAAACGACCCGACCCTAAAGGAGATCATTGATTGGTTCAAGACGAACCATAATCTCACCATTTCCATGGTCAGTCAGGGTGTCAGCATGTTATGGAGTTCGTTTGTTGGAAAGCAGAAGGCAAGTTACTTTTGCATTTTCTGCCCCTGTGGACATGTCCTGACTACCCTTTTAGAGTGCGGAGAGGCTTCCAATGAAGTTTAGCAAACTCGTGGAAACGGTCAGTAAGAAGCCGATACCACCCCATGCTAAGCAATTGGTGGTCGAAGTCATGGCCATGGATGACGACTTTGAGGATGTTGAGGTATGTTGACCAGGGGTTCTCTCAAGTAGGCTCTCAACTTATGAATTCACTTAGGTTCCCTTCCTCGTCGTCAATGTGTAAGCGGCCAGTAATGGTTTCGGAAGGGTGTGAGCTGGACTTTGGTAGAATAGCAGATCTGACGAAATCAGTGTACCATTACTCGACAACCTGCCGTGCCATTTCCTTGTTCATTATTAGACTATCATTTAACGCCGTGAATGGTATAGCATGAGTTGGATATCGATCCCCTGCGGGCTGGAACCTGTGGTCATCATTTCGACAATGGGTTATAAATAATTCAGCGTGACAGTAATCATACACGTCGGTCCCTCATTAACATTTAAGCTAAGGTGTGTGAATATTGCTATCCGAGCTAACTATCGACACGAGGTTATGCTTGAACGGCATTCGGACAACGTATTAATGGAGATGTCATTAATGCTGATGGATGGATGGACGTAGCGTATTCGTAAATTATGGGACAAAGGTTCGAGTTAGGGCCTCGATTCGGATGGTGCACGATACAGTAAATAAAAACCTTGCGCGGGTTCGATTTCGGTATTTATTGTTTCAGTGCTTGGGACCATAAATTATCAGCAAGGCACTGTGACCAGGCGCAGATCAACCATGGCACTGAAAAGTATGAATGCATGGGTCCTCACCAGGATAATTTATCTCTGGAGCAAGAACGGGAAACTCAAACAATGATCGCTTGGCGGATGGTAATGGATTGGCAAGGGTGTGTACGGATGTAGGGATAAGGGGGGTTAAAGAACAGGTGGGCATAGTAGGTAGGTAGGTGGGGGGGGAGCTATCGGGGTTGTGGGGTAAGAAGGGTAAATGTACGGGTGATGGAGAAGTAAAGAAGTGAACAAGAAATAGGAGTAACCGTAAAAAAATGAATACCACTGATGCTATGAATAGGGAAGTGAGGCAATCTCAAGGAGCCCAATGCGGGGCTTAGATTAGGCCGTGGTATGCAATAAAGGGGTCAATTCAATCCGTAGAGAAGAGGGCAAGATAGTTAAAATGGAGAAGGGCCCATCGCGCATGCGAACCGATGGAAAAAGGAGATAATCGAAAATAAAAAGGGTGTCAAAGAATGGTGGCGCGTATGGGCTGGAGTAAGAACATTAAATGAGAAGGAAAATGGGTCCAGGTGCAGAAAGCGGTTCGAGACTGGACTACGATATATCACATCACAAAGAGGACAGTGGAACACACTAAGGACACAGCATAAACGAAAAAACTCGAGCAAAGGAGGTATGTTGGTTCTCCAACGAAGAGAGAAGTGAAACAGAGCGGCAAGCCCTTCCTCCACAACCAAGGGGAAGGGTAAGACAATAGAGGAAATAGAGAAAATAGGGCAATCATGTCCACGATGGAATGGTGGAAAGGGTGTAAATATGGACTAAGTATGGTGTTCGTTTCTTCACCATGGTTACTTATTGAGGCGAAAGGGAGAAAGAGAACCAAGCAGATATAAAGTAGAAGGTGGGTGGAGCCGCCGTTAAGGACTGGCATCAGGCTCATTTCGTTCGTGGTTGTTGCAGAAAACTTGCAGTACGCGGTTTTGGGTAAATTTCGGGTGGGTGCTTAGCATAGATATCTTGTGAGGTTTGGGTGCTCGCTTAGATGTGCATGCTTGTGGTGGGAGAGTAGCCAGATAGTGGACCACAATCGGCCAGTTATGAGTGGGCCACATGCCGACGTATGCGGGTCATATAATGAGATGGAGACGGCAGAGGAAGAGAGACAGAAAGAAACCGAGACGAATGGAAACTCTCGAGAAAGGAGATCGAATGGGTAGCCCCGTTGTGGCCCGAAATTGGAGTCTTGAGGTAATATTGGCGAGGAAGGACTGTTTTGGTAAGTCGATGGGTGTCTTCATGAATGAGGGGTGGCTTGTTCATTGAAAACTTTCTTGTCGAGTAAACCGCAAGCAGTTGGCTACGACCTGAACCTTCCCCATCGCCTCGCCCCAAAACCCCAACCGTCAAATTTCGAAACCAGGGCTGGTGCGGCTATGATAAAGCCAGCTCAGATGGTAGGAACAGAGAGTCGGAAAAATGGAGAAAAAGTGGAGAGGGGCGCTATTCACAGTATGATGCTCGTTATCTTGGATGTATGCGATCGAGGGCAGATAAGCAAAAGAAATGATACACTGGCAATGACTGTTTGATGCCAGTCAGGGGTAGATGAACAGAAAAAAGGGAACCAACAAAAAACAGAAACGTCAACACATGAAGCATAGATGATAATGGATCAAGCACCTTGGAAGTAAGAAAAGGTGGCATTCAACAATGCTTTCGAGTCGTGTACTGTAGTGGATGATCGATGTGTGCTGAAGTGAATGGAACCATGAGAATATGGAAAACGGGTGCCGTCGACGGATTGATGAAATAAGGAAACCGAGACATGACAACGAATCTATGAAGAATCCTGCTTAGTGGACAAAGCAGACGGAGAAAATAGACAGAGTAAAATAGAGTGGGAACCATAATAGAACTTGCTCTTTCCGAACAGATTCAGGTGAAGCAAGCCGTGGATTAAAGCATTAAACCATGCACCAGGAACGGCATTCAAAGGTGGAGCCAATTCTCCCATTTAAACCTGGAGCCAAGTAGTTTGGGGATGGCCGACACCAAGGACAAAGTTATGATGACCGGGGTACATGAAGTTGCTTAGAGGTGGTGGCGGTGCCCAATGCGCTTCAATTTCAGGTTGGTGCACGAGATGCGGAACTTGTGGGAAGCTGGTGAAGTGGGGCAGATTGGGAGCTAGATGAACGGGATAGTGTTCGTTCGGTGCCAGTTGGAACTCATTACGCTGGTAGTCAAATGGTGCTGTAGTGGAGAACGACCGCGAGTGGCGGGGAAGCTGCACCTGCTCATGACCATATGATTGAGCACGCGAATGGTAAATCCCTGGACCAGGGTTAAAAGTGGCATTTGGGGGTCCACTCAAATAATGAGGAGGGTACTCAAATGGGTACCCAGGAGGGGGTGGGAGTTGCTTCATCGGGGGGATATCGCCTGCGTTGTGGAGAGCAAGCGCACGAGAAGCGCCACAGTGCCAGGGGTTGGACATCGCAACATCAAGGCTATGAGTCTGATGGTGCTGGGGATGGATCGCGTAGGTGCCATTACCGAGCGGTGGCGCCATCATGGGAGGTTGGACAGCGACGTAGTGTCCACTCTTGTGGGGAGCATCCCGAAGAATCGGTTCGTCTCCAGCAGGACTCCATTTGGCGGGAGGAGGGAGGTCCTTGAGAGGACCATTTGCATTACGCAAAATTTCCCAACCATTGTCACCATGGAAAGTCCAGCGTTTATCTTGAACAGCGACAGCGCCACTAGTGCGTCGCTTGGGAACATATTCCTCCCTCAGAGGACCATCTTCGTCGAGATTGATCTCCGAGACCTCCAACGCATGGCGCTCTTTTTCGATCAACTCTCGCTTCCGCTCCTCCAAACCAAGAAACACGGGGTGAGAAATAGGCGAGTCTACAGAACGACAGGCAACCGGCGCCTGTATGATTTCCTCAAATGCCCTGCGGATCAATGCATGCGGGTTCGCGGAAGGTCGAGAGATCGGTTGAATAGGAGACACCAATGACATGTGATAGGACATGATGTGATCGAGCCACTGGGACCAGTCGCGATCAGAAATCGAGAGGTTGTGGTCGAAGATTTCCAAGGCCAACAACTCCAGCTTGTTCAAGGTAGCAACAGAGATTCCTGTGATAGTATGCCTAATGGCATAGTTAGCGAAAGACCATCGAAAAAGCCACGTGTCACTTACCATGTCTTGTTGGAGAAGGTGTGGTCATCAAGCCACTTATTAGCGAGGATGCAGCCTAAGACTACAAGCCGAAAAGGTGCATTGTCTACGCCATCGCGATCGCACCCAGCCAGCCACACCTCTCTAAAGGCGAGCTCCTTGACATGAGCTTGCGAAAACTCCAAAAGGTCGAACAACGCCGGTAACTTGGCGATATACCACAAAGATAGAACTACTGCCGAGGGTTGCAGAAGAGTGGCAAGCAATAACTTGTGTACCGAGGATGGCAACTGGCTGGGAGGGAAACTCTGGTACAGGTTCGTATTGACCCTGATGACATAATACATAATAGGTTAGGATTAGACTCATCAGAAGAATAAGCCGATACTCACGCAGGCCGAAAGGATGAGTCAGGTAAACCAAAGCCCGCAGTGCAAACCTTCCAAACATAGTTTGCAAGCCATTCCGACAAAGGTTCGGCCAATCGCCAGTAGTTGGCATTGGCACTTGGGGTAACAACATCAGTGGCAGGCGGCTGCTTGCATTGTTCTTGAACTTGCTGTGCTGGCAGCTGATGGTAGACATTGTATGGGCGCGGAGCATCTTGATGGGAATAGGCTTGAACGGGTACAGCATTTCGATAAAGGTTATCACGGGCAACGTAGGTTTGGGAGGTTACAGCTCGATCAATGAATTCACCAAATGGCGTGACGGGACCAAGAGGGCTGGACCCAACATCTTGGCCACTAACGTTACCCGATGAATCATCTTCAAAGGCTGGTGTGAACTGAGCATGATCGTACGCGTGGGCACCGAAAGCTGGAGCCACAGACGAGTTTGCCGTGCATGAGGGTTGTTGTCTTCGATCAAAACTATCCGCACCAATTTGCATGTTCGCCCCGCCATTTGCGGCGGGTGATGTGGCGCTCCATTGACTGGCATTATCAAGGGCGAAATTGTCGAGAGCCGAATCCTCGGGACTCATCTCGTCGTCTGCATCAGCATCAGACGAGTGAGGCGGATCAGCAGAAACGCCACCAGACGAGGTGAGATGTGTTTTGAGTAGCAAGCGGGGCGGAATGCACGCTTCAGCGTACTCTCCTTTAATGACGAGCGCGTCCTCCGCGCTAATCAACCCTCTGCTAAAACCCTGCACTTCAGAGTAATCGGAGTCGTCTGTGTCGTCCCAAGACCTGCGTGGCTTTTCTCTCCTCCAAACAGGTAGAGAATTAATCCACTCCTCACGAGTGCCGAACGCCGCCGGAGGACCTACGGGCGATGCGGGCAATGTCTGAGAGAGGTGATAGAACGAATCAAATTTCGGGTCAAATTGCTGTTGGGCAGTATAGGTGATGTTCGCAGCAGAGGGATAATGCTTGTGAACAGGGTGAGCGACCGGTTTGGAGATGGGAGGGACTGGAACTGGCATTTGCTAGGGTGGGAGCTGACTTTCTCGAAGGGGAGGGTGTCAAATGTCAATAGGCACAAGTAGAACAGGGGTTCTCCGAGTTGGGCTTGACGATTGATACTCTCCGAGGCTTGAATGAACGATGTGAAAAAGCTCCCGGATCCAAAAGGAGCGTTGGGCGTTGAACGGTAGTAAGTCGTAAGGGTGGTCGTGAACTGATCAGATAGTTGGTGATGGAGAGGCTGACGGAGGCGGAGACGAAGAGAACAAAGAGAAAAGAGGCCGGACGACGATAGGATGGCAGACGCACAGCAAAGGCGTGCCTTTTTGAGAAGAACCCAAAGAGAACGGAAAGTGGCAAAGACTTGGTGTGACGGCTGAAGCTGAGGGCTGTCGCTTAAACGGATGTGAGTGTGATCAACTATATGGCCAAGCTGAACCCACGGGACAAGGACAGATGGATGAGCTCGCAGCAACGACGACCAAGGATATGTTCAACTTCCTGCTGAAATGGGCGCTCGGGAAAAAGAGGACAGGGTCAGTGAAGTACGCCCCCTCTTCAGTCGTTTTGGCCTGAGTTGTCTGGCGAGAAAAGCTAGAGCAAAACAACAGAACCTGGCAACTCGAATCGACTGTAGAGGGTCGATCCGTCTGCTGGAGGATGGATGAGGAAGAGAAGGAAAAAAGAGGTTTGCCAGTTATAATTCCGAACCAAAATTACGTAATTGTTACCCCTCCTCACCACGTTTTTCGACACAACGCCTGCCCCTTACCCCTTCCCCTTTACAGTATCTACAGAGTCTTGTACTATCTGATCCACGCATCTATTTCCATCCTTATCCATCCATCGATTCTCTATCTCATTCTATCATCATCATCGCAAGAGGTAACCTTCCTTGGCCAAGTGAATCAATCTGCCACCACTACCCCGCTTCCGAGCGCCTTGCATCATGTATTACTCTGCATTGACTCACTTTCCCGAAGCACCTATCCTATTCCATCTGAGTTGGGTAATCCGCTTCATCATGTATCCATGGTCCGCATAGAGCGGGAGGTGCTCCTCGCCATTATTATCCTCTCTGTCCTGAATACTGACCTGAGGGATCGATATTTTTTATTGCCCCCGAGACACGAAGTTTTGTTCCTGCTTACATCAACAGGAGTACACCGGAATCCGTTGATGCGTGGGACACATTGGTCTCAACACAGGGTAATTTGCGGACCGTTTTCAGGGCAAAACACACGGTTCAACGCGTAGGAATTCGTCCGGCTTACCCCGCGCTATTGGCTGTTGTCAAACTAAGCCCGGAGACGACTGCGGCTGATTTATTGGAGCAACTAATCTTGGATTCGAATTTATTTACTACTTTATCTCCTTTCGAACGCGAGCCCAAGTAGTCCTCTCAAGCCCCCTGTATCTCCTTTCTAAGGTCGGTTATTGATATTAAGCACTGATCTGGGATGGTAAATTGTGAATGTGCTGCCTTCGACAACACTCCTTCAGCGTAGGCGTTATGATTGGCTGAATGTCGCTATTTTGGGATATCAAAATACCTGTGAACTTGTAAATCTGTGCCTCCGACCAGCCTGTCGTCATCGGGTGACACATGGACAGTACCATTTGAATGACGCGTTGCTGATACACTTCCACTTTGGGCATTGGATTTTTTATTGCTTGGGAGATTTCGATTTGACCCCATAGGAGATCAAAACCTTTCTCAGTGAGCAACGTGCATCTGTGGCCATGGCAAATATCAAGCCCAAGACAGCTCAAGATAACAATCCCATTCTTATTTGGATTAGCTCTGTGAATGTCCACTGCGGTGCATATGGTCCTATCGCCGACAGTCTCGATCTGGCCAACTCCTAATCAAAAGCTCCACATCAATGCGCTATGCGTTAACGGGCGCGTCGGGCAGAGATAGTGGAGCCATTACCGAAGACCGTTCGTCAAATCGGCATACCTTAGAAAATGTGAAGAGCGAGTTTATTTCTGTGTGGTGTACCCTCGATGTACCGTGGTGCCATGAAGGAGCTTATTACTACCGGGGCTATCGAATTCGCTGTGTGATACATTGGCGGTGGTCGGGACGCAAAGCTATGAGTATTGCCCTCTATGTCTCGCTAGCGTTTGATTAAGCATCTACTACCTCTGATATGATGGCGGCTATCCTTTGCAATTGATGGCTACATTGTCATCCTAAATTTATTTAAACATTAAATTCAACGGATATTCAATCATTTGAGCGGTATACCGCAAGAAGGAGTGGTACTGGTGCAAAAAAAGTGCAACTGTGCCTGCATTTTATTAGGGACGGGAAATGACTTGCATTTTCGGTCTCCGGATAATCTTTGACTTGAGAACGAATCTTGGAACGAAATCACCATGAGTGCCAATCAAAATCTATAGCCAGGCGCAATACTAACCTATTAGAGAGAGAGGCCGGAAACATAATACCTCCACGTACATATAATCGTGGGGTATATGCGGTAAACTGGGCCAAGGGTTACACCAGATTGTGCAGATGATGGACACTTCTCCACGTCACCCCACCATCTCTCATTTAGAGCCACAACGGAAAGGGCTACACGCTATTCAGCCCGGATCCAAAGCCGAAGACGTGCATGGAACTCCGCGTGAATGCTAATTTGGGAGGTTCATATGACACGGACCCACGCTGAGCTGGGATTAGAATGACACCTGGCAGGGATCTACCATTTGATGTTGATTTTGATAAGGCCTCCGAAAGTTTCGCAGGCTGGATGGTTGAGCATGATTGCACCAGCATAAGACGCGGGGTTTCAGAAATGATTCCGTCCAGTTCCGTGATAAGGCAAAATAGGTACGCATTCTTCCGTTATCAATTGTCAAGTCTGCGAGGTCTTCCTACCCGAGCTTACTTGGATGCAATCATAATCATCACCATTGCTACATTGTCGCCGATGGCAATTTCGGCAATTTCTTACAAAAGTGGGATGCGCTGCTTACATTCAAAGTCTTTGCCAAACAAAATATCCCAATTTGGACCGAGCGCCTCTCCGTCCATTCAATTGCTCATTGTCTAATTCCAAACTGGGCCAAGCAAACACCGGAGAGCGAACGAATTCAATCAGTTGGACGCCTCACGTCATATCCGCATCCGGAAATCGCCTTGTTAGCGGATGATGGCATTGTCGCAGTTACCCACTTACATCAATTCCAGTTCCAATACCTTATCGGCCGGTGTTGGAATTTCGGATCCGGATTCAAATCAAGGCTCTACGACGAACATGATGTCCAACAATAATCAAGCTGGGCTTGATTCAATCACGTTGGGCCAATTGAAGGCCATGGTTAATTCTGGACAGAAACCAAAAGTGAGCCACTCGCTGTTGTTCCCGATCGCGTATCCTATTCGTTTTTCGCATGCTTTCTTCTACGGTATGATTTTGAGTGTTCAACGAGGCTAAGCTGCTGTCATGCGTGTCACCTAGCAATCGTGGTTTGACTTCCAGTACGACGACGAGGACACGATGTTAAATGAGATCGAAGAATTCTATTCATATGTCGAGATGCCCCAGGTTGCAGAGAATGTCAAGGCATTCGAAGGGTCCTACGCAACAGGTAGGCATCGACCTGAAGCTGGATCTGGGGTGAGACTTAAGCGATCTTCGCAGAGGAATGGACGCAAAGTACATTGGCGCAGAGGAAAGCTTACGCGGAGTTAGTGTTGGAGTGCTTGGAACATCGAGATGCCGAGATCAGATTTACCAATGCGCGGAGGTTGTTTTATATCTTGCAAGGTGTGCATACCTGCTTGAATCGCAATCCAAGGTTGCCCATGGGATATATCATCAGGGACCTTCGCGGAGACGGGCTCACCAGAACACCAACTGCATTGGATAATCGAGAATTGCAAAGTAGTTCGATCGGCAAATGGAGTCAGCAGAATTGTGGAGGCCATGAAGATCGCGACGTCAAAGCACGATCTCCTATGGCAAGTGAAATAGTTCAATTGTCGCGTATAAATGCTGAGTATGCTTGCTTTTAGTGGACTGACGGATCAGGATGTTCTAAGGCTCGGCATTACACCAGACGAAAAGGTAGATTTTGTTGAAGAGGTGCTGACGGAACTATCAGTGTACCTTGGCATGCTATATCATCTGATTGAGGTGTTCAAATCCCATGATGATTTTGCGGATGAGCTGAGTGAGTATTGCTACAATTGATGTCTTATAGCTCCTAATGTGCATCCTGCTCCAGTGAGCCTTGAACCCCCCTTACCCGTGTACCTGTTCAACGTTGTATCCGGGCTTCGAGACAAAAGTGCAAAAGGCTATCCTATCAAAAAGGTCCGCGCCTCGCCTTTGGATCCTAATCCTCCTGTCTTACCTGCCAGAATAGCTATTGCTTCTCCTCTGGAAAACGCTCTTGGCGGTTTGGGGTGGTGTCAAGGATCACACCCGGGTCAAAAGACTTGCTCGAGAGCTCTCGGGCTTATCAATGACGGATGATCGTACGCATATGTTGTTTCTTGTCCAGGAATTTAACTCAACTATGCAAACTCAGCCAATAGGATCAAGTCCACACCATTAGACATCGAAGCATTCCGTCAAGAAACCTCTGTCAAGTACCCAACATTTACTCCACCTCACCGACCTATTCCAACTGCACCCAATCCTGCAATCAAGTCACCACCTTTGCTCTCATCCAAGCTTTCTCAGGCGTACAATCCAATTCCCATCAGGCATCACTACCACCATGACGATTTGGATCTCAGCCCTCCTCAGCATCCACAAGGCAATCCAGGTTATCAGCAGAATCCCAACATGCAGTATCGACAAAACCCTCAACCTGCAACTCCCGCGCCAACCCCTCCACCTTCTCCGAAACCCAAGAAATTGCAATATCAGACAGACCAAACACGTCCGTTCTTATTTCCGTTCTCGTCCCGGAACGCTTTTGGCAAGGATGCGAAGTTTGTTCCCTTTGCGATCGACGAAGCGGATAGGTTATACTCGAAACACATGTATGTGAGTTTGTCTTTGGCACAGATGTGGAGAACAAGGGAGGATTGCATGGCTGCCGAGAGTGGTCTTGATTACATGCCCGGGAGTGACCCTGGCTTCGAATCATCGACGGCAAAGGAAGTGGACAAACTAGCTGGGAAGGAGGGAGAAGACCCAGAAACCGTCGAATTACTGCCAGATGTGGCGGTGATAAGTACAAAACTGACAGAAGTTGAGCGTATATTGAAAGATCCCGCGCAGAGCAGTTTGGAAAAGAGAAAGGCGAGGCAGAGAAAAGAAGATCTGATGAGATTGAAGCGAGTCGAGCAGATTTATGTGGGTATTTTCAATCTGAGCAAATGCTTTTACTGACTGTACCGTAATAGAGTGCGGTGTTGCCTGTTCTGTCGGGATGGGTGCAAGTCCTCCTCAAGCTCTTACTTGCAACAATCAATCCAAGTCAAAGCCAAGCTCTCCAGTCACAGCCTTCCAATTCCTCGACGTTCCCTGGTATGTCTCGTAAGTGCAATTTATGTTGTCGATGTCGATGCATAGTAAATGCATGCTTATCTGTCATCGCAGCTGCACAAGATCAACCACCCCAGCCTCCTCCAACCTTAGAAGATATCGACGTTACTCGTCATCGTGAGATTACTACTAAGGCAGTGTCGGCCATCCTTCTCTTAGTGTTGAAATGGTTTAAGGTTTCACGTAAGTGATTTACTCTGCTTCTACTGCGAAACTGATCAGAGCCCTCATATATCTCATCTTGATATAGATGTTATGAAATTCCACCACCTGGGCCAGCATCTACTGGATACAAATTGCCTGTTGCTAATCCTCAAGATGTTCGGCCTGCAGGAGGTCACACAGACCGTTGTATCCAAGGCCGATTCACCAGATAACAAGTAAGAAAATTGTGCTCGTCGAGGAAATACAGTCCCTGACCGGAATTACACCCATTGTCCAGCTTTTTCCGATATTGCTTGGTCAATCACTCCAAGAACCCGCAACCCATGCGCCCAGAGGACAACATGCCGAGACCTTCTCGGCATACATTGATCAAAAGAACTCTGCTACCTAACGGCGAGATGCATCAGGAAGAAATTGAACAAGTAACAGAATATTCGTGGCGTAATTTCTTCTCCACCATCAATTTCGCGAAGATCATGCAGAAGCTCTCAAAGGGTCGTTCTCATCGTATATGGATGATGGTGCAGTACAAGAGCTCAGTAAGTTTAACTCCCAGGGCAAAATCCGATCAGAGCGGTCGGCAAGAATCCTTACAGGGATCTCATGAGTCGCCAATCTGACCGATCTGTGCTCCTTCTGATTTCGTTGTCGTCCGCTAACGAAATCAATACCTGGTAGGCTGTGCTGAAGCGTGTCTTACGTGTCATGCACCCTATGCTTCAACTACATATATTGAAGCTGATTAAGAGTCAAGTGCCTTTTTGTGGGCGCAAATGGCGGCAAGGTTGGATCCATGCACCCTTTACGTCCGTTCTATGCTGACTGAACTTTGACGAAGCCAATATGAAAGTAATAACGGCCATCTATCTCAATTGCAGGCCTGATTTACGTGATGAATGGTTGACTGGAACGGAAGTAGAAGATGCTACGGATGCCCAGGTAGGTGTCCACCTGTCCTTTTGAAAGTGGGGATCTCAGCACGATTTCAATCTAGGTTCAAGAGCATGCGCTGCGACACCTAGTAAAGTTTTGTACGTGCGGTCTCAATGAATGCAACTTGTTTGACAGACAATCTCACCACGGGATGATCAGATAACACTAAGCGATATGGAGCAGCAGCGGCTACAGCTCAAGCAGGGCCGATGCATCGGCGTTCGGGTAGTGCGTCCCAACAAATGGACGGACTACACCCAGGTCCAGAATTAGCCAGCCTGATTCGGCCAGTCGGAACACCCAATATTCAAGACTCAGATGTCTTCCCACCTGCCCGTTCTCGTGGCTCCGATTCCTCGATATTCCTTCCGTACATAACGGAAGATATCGCTTTCGAAGAAGAATATGAAGAGTACCTTAAGGATATGGGCTGGGATGACCAACATGTCGAGTCCTCGTTGTCAAGCCTGATGGACAACCTCAAGTTGGATAGTACGGTAAGTGGAAAGGACAATGGCGGCCTGGCCTTGGGAGTCTTGTCGAATATGGGTGATGATGGCAAGCCGGTTGGTATCTCGGCTTGGGCCAGGCTTCCTCAGTATGCTGCCGAAATGGCAGATGGTATCAGTGACAGTGAGAGTATCGACTCCATAGGAGAACTGGGTGACGAAGCACGGCTTAAAGATGATGAACATATTGACGAAAATCTGAATAACTGGGAGGTACGTAGTTTCCCTCGGCATAAGCTGGGTTTCTCATGTGTACATGCACAGCACTTGAGTCCTAAGACCATGGCTGCACTGCCCAAATCTCCTGGTGGTCGTAGGTCTTCTGGAGGAGGTTTGAGGCCGGTCATACCGTTCGGGTTAGACGACAACAGTGCAGTCGATCTTGATGTTGAAGAACTGGAACCCGGCCCAATGCCTCGAGAAGAATCGGCACCATTCAACTCGGGCGCCGGAGTAGACGAAGTTGAATACGCCTATGGGTGAGTGCCAATCATTATCTCCGTGTTTAGCAACTCATCTCTCTCGCTTATTTATAGTGTATGATCAAATATATTTCATTCTGGTTTGTGTTCTAGGGAAGGGGTACCGTGTGTCAGTTCGATGACAGGGCGCCATAGCTGTACTTTTCGTTTTATTTTGGGAGCGAAGAGATATAACAGAAACAAAGATAGTTCTTGAGTAAAAGTGAGAAAACTACCTGAAACAAATAGGGAAAGTGGCGAACTTTCGGGCATAGGTGGTCGTAACATGAACAGTTGCGAACAATCAACCCGGTCACGTTAGAAGCTGCATTATTTCCTTGAGGACCAATGATAGCCGCTTGGGTGGTCGTGTCTGCTTAGGTGTGTGTTGGATACATGGAAGCCAAGATTTCGCTTATCCTCTGTAGACCAAGATATTTCCTTCCATCACCGAGCGGCACGAGCGGCTTCCCAGAATCACTTCCGTTGGCATTCAAGGGTTGTATTGTAGTTATGACCGTCGGAGGAAAGGCTGAGTGCCAGTCAAAGAGTAGAGACGACGCAATAGGTGTGCTATTCTAGGACGCGTCAAGCGATTGGGTAACTGTGGTGTTGAGCCGCCATAATGAGACGTGTGTAGACCAGACAAGTCCGAGGGCGTAGTAAAGTCCCTCGTTGGTTCTGAAATATTGCACGGTTGCAGGATACGCACGTCAATACCAGGGCCGTCTGGACGGGGCTAGAGCCGTCGAGTGAGCGAACAGGGGCCGATTTATTTCGTGCAGGAGGTAGAACACGAATGAAAGGGCATGCGCCCTCATCCAGAGGACCTTCGCATGCTACCCAAGGAATGAAACGACCAACATAAGCATGGCTGGCAACGAGGTGGAAAGCGAAGTTTTGTTTGTATGTATGGGCTTGCTTTGCACTGTGTTTTATCGTGTCTTCCACAATTTGGACGCTGTCGGGGTATGTTGAACTCAGTGGCTGCAGACACACTAACAACTAACACCACAACTTACTCGACATCGCTGCCTCGACGTGTAGCAACACCTTGAATCTTCAGGAGACGACGATGAACACCCGTAGGATGGAGGTTCAGGAGGTCCGTGCGCAGTTTCGAGGAATTCCCACGTCCGTGACATAAGCCGGTTGATTCGTGTCCCAACTGCTTCCCCCCCAACCACCACCACCACTCTTTCTGCAAGGGCAACGCTTGCTATCTTCATAATCGCACTTCGTGTACATCATGGCACAACAACAGCAACAACAGCAACCTCCGGGTATGCCACCCATGATGTCTGACCAGCAGCAGGACATGTCTGGTAACTCGTATTACCCCCAAGAGAATGATTTGACAGGAGGATTGCCTATCAATCTTGATTCTCTGCGGGACGGCCCGCCAGGAAGCAAGCCTTTCTATCCATACTCGACGCTCATCCGGTAGGTATTTATGAATGTGGCCCATATCTGTGTGACGGTCTTTCAATCTCCATTGCTCACAATTACCCAGCTACGCCATCAAGGGATCTCCAAATGGGAAGCTTCTGCTCGAGGACATTTATTATGCTATTGAGTCAAGAGTACGATACCTATCTCATTTTTACAACAATTTTCTAATGCGTCACAGTTCCCCTACTTCAGGACTGCGCCCAGCGGTTGGAAAGTGAGTATATCTTCGGCTCTATTGGCCTTGCCTATATGCACAGGCCGACTACTTTTATTGTCGCGACGTGATCGCGATGTTGTCATTTGACTGCTCGTGTTTGTGATGCCACTTTATAATCACCCTAGACATCTGTTACAACGGGATATTGATGCGTGTATTTCCAGAATTCCGTCCGCCACAATTTGTCATTGAACCCGTGCTTTGAGAAAGTTCCTCGTCCCCTTACTGACCGCGGGAAAGGCTCATACTGGACCGTCAACGAGAATGTAGATCCACGCACTGGCGTTCATCGTGTACGGAAAAAGAAGACGAAACAACCGAAGCAAGGTCGTAATTCCGAAGAGGTGGAAGGCGATTTCCGACCCGATAGTAGCTTCGATGACCCGCATGCCCAATACGTACCTTCCCCAATGCATCCTGAAGACGCCGGGCCAAGCAGGCAACAAGCGCAACCTCCTCAAGTGCAAGCAGTCCCTCAAGCAGTGCAGTACCCCCCTCCATTCCCCCCACCGTGAGTGATATGGAATTATTTTTTGCCTTACATTAGCTTAGTGATATGCAGTTTTGATCCGAACTTCCCCATGATGGCTAGTATGCGGTTCCCTCCGCCGATGCCCCCTATGCCTATCTCCCCAGAAGAAGGGTTCGAAACAGATGAGCATGGTAACGTGGACTGGCGTCTGGCATGGCATAAGGAACTCGGTCATTTGCAGCAAGTTACGGCTGATCAAGAGAAGGCTGGGGTGGACCCGGAATGGTACAGAATGATGCTCTTCCGTGTGAGGGCTGCATTGATGCCTCCACCACCAATGAATCCCGACGTTATGCACGGAATGCCACCTCCCCATCTCGCACCTCCCCCACCCAGCATGGAAGGCGTGCCTCAGCAAATGACTCAAGTTCCTCAGCCACCCCAGGCCCAACCCCAAGCATAGGATTAATAGTGTTTGATTTTCGTTTTCGCTACAGTGATTATACATTTTTTTCTGTTATCTCTGCTTTAGTTGTACGAGCAGTTTTGTATTGCACTCTTAAGTTTTATGCTTCAGGTGGCATGTTACAATGGAGTTGATAATCTGTTCGCGTGTCAGCTGAGTGAGCGTGACAAATCATTCATCGTTATGTCACGACTTGTCGGACTCTCGACCGGTCGATCCTAAATTTCGGGTTTACCATTTGCTACTCATCCCGCTCCCTCTCGTGTGTCCCAATGTCGCCGACTGCTGTATTCCCCACTGCGAGCGCCGACACCGTTGGATCGACGGTGTCATCTCTAAAGGGCCCGGTACTTGTTATCGGGTCACCCCATACTGCCCAAGATGGAAAGTACCAGTCAATCATCACACAGCTTGGAATGAACAGGCAGGTCGACAAGCTGATGTTTGATAGAATAGTAGAGGGAGGTTTGTCTATTCTCACTAGCCC
This sequence comes from Volvariella surrecta, assembly GCA_951802395.1. Taxonomy (NCBI): domain Eukaryota; kingdom Fungi; phylum Basidiomycota; class Agaricomycetes; order Agaricales; family Pluteaceae; genus Volvariella; species Volvariella surrecta. The sequence goes on from OX637785.1 coordinate 761,431, forward strand.
ATTTTTCGAGTCATTGATCTGTACGATACAGCCACCAAGCTTAGCCCATCCTATTATTCTACTATTCACGTCACACTGGCACAAGCGGATTATGAATCCTTGAAGCCGCATCTGTCCAGTCTGCTCTCCCGACTGCTGGAGAGCCTGGTGCCATTGGGCACCGTCCACCTTAACAATGCTCTCGCTGCCATTCGTGCGGAGCTTACGCTCGCAGGGTTTACAATCCTCCAGAGCCCAGACGAAGGGGCTATTATGGCCCAGAAGCCTTCGTATGGGTCTAGTACCACTGTGCAGCTTAAACTCGGGAATAAAAGTTTAGAGTCTGGATCAATGACTACGTCAGCGCCCGCGATTGCTTTGCCTCTGCGAAAGAAGACAGACAATGCAGCAAAGAAGGCGCTGTGGGCCTTAAACGCGCCTTCAGTGCCCAAGATAGATGACGAATTGTTGTTAACGCCGGAGGATAGAAAGCGGCCCGTCCCTACTTGCGAGCCCGTATCGGCAAGCGCACCACGACGAAAGAAGGCCTGCAAGGGTTGCTCCTGTGGCCTAAGGGAGTTGGAAGACGAGGAATTGAAGACAGGTAAGGTGGTTGTGCTAGACGGGTCGGTGAACGGCTTTGGAACAGCCGAGGTAACTCAAAGTGAGAGGGAAAGATTATTGGCGGCGGCGGCAGCGGCTCCAAAAGCTACGAGCAGTTGCGGGAACTGCTATTTAGGCGACGCCTTTAGGTGTGGCGGTTGCCCGTACATCGGTATGCGTTTCCCTCCCGCTCACACGATTCGTATGCTTAAAGCTCAAACAGGTCTTCCGGCGTTCAAGCCTGGTGAAAAGGTTCAGATCGACCTAAGCATGGATGATATCTAACGCAGTAGAACTCCGCCATCATCTTTCTCTCAAGGCGTATGACATAGATATTCCTTGCTCTCATTGTATATGTCACCCCTTCTTGCTTAACACTCCTGTATTCATGTATGACCCAACAATGTCATGGTATTTCGCATTGTTATCTGATACGTGCAGCCCATTCATTGGATGTCACCCTTTTCCATCTTATCGCTAAAAAAAAAAACCCCCTTGATACGGCTGCTGACTGATGTGAACAAAAACCGCTCTTTCAGTGTTCTCGTGATACAATAATTTAAGCTAACATATGCACGTGAAGAGTTTTTGAACTAAAAATGAAGCGTGCGGGGCGAACTTCGGAGCACCGACCTCACAATTGGACTGTTCAGTTTTACGCAAACTGCGCTTCTTTCCATAGTGCTGGGTTGCTTATGGCATGATCGAGGCTTGAGGCAACCTCGGAGGTTTGCTTTCCTGTATGATTATCACTGCCGTTGACAGAACGTGGCAATACTAAAGGCAAGGCGGTAGGCCTCAGAAGCTCACTGGCAGCGCGCTCTTAACGGAGCACCACGGTGGTGCTGCTAGTCCGTGATATTATTGTGAAACTTCTTGACCACAATGCGGTTCGGCCTGTCTGCTGGTACCCAAAATATGTAGAGCGTACTAGAGTCTCGAGCGCTTGGAATTGGATAGGCACAGTAAATCACGTGGTAAAGAGCACCTGCACGGATGAGATTTGAATTTTCTGTTCCCCCTTGAGCTGTATCACACATCGCGCTCACCGACGGTCTGAAAGGCAAGACAAGCCTGGGTGTACCGTGTCCCCGTCGAAGTCAATTCACCAACTCACACAATTAACTTTCTTGGGGCTGTTAAATTTTCGTTCAGTTCACGATGGCCTTGAACGCGGAGACTGTTCACTCCATACCAATTCCCAGTTCTAGCTCAATTCCTACAAGCAATGTTTCACCGTCATCCTCAGAGCAGAAACCCCTTTGCGCACAGTGCAAATCACAAGCTGCCATCTACACCTGTCCCCGATGCAAGACTCACACATGCTCCGTTGGGTGTTCTCAAATCCATAAACAGCAAGCCTCCTGTTCTGGTGTCCGAAATAAGGCCGACTACGTCCCCATGGACTCCTACGGATGGGGGTCTTTGATGGACGACTATGTGTTCTTGGAGGAGGTGGGTAGGAAGATAGGGGAGTGGGGGAAGGAAATTGTCAAAGGCGGTTACATGAAACACATTGGCGCTACTAACGGAGCTGGTGTTGGCGTTGGTGTGAATGGGAGAAATTATATGGGTATGAGCCACAGAATGCGTGGTGGTTATGGTAAGATGAGAGGGAGAGGCAATTATTACGGACCTCAATCCCGGAATTCAAAGAGGGATTACTTGAAGATGCGACTGGAGGAGATGAGCATTGACATGGAACTGCTATCTGTCGGAATGGAACGACGAATGCTTAATCATTCTGTATGGGATTCAAAGTGTGTACAATCGCTACGTCGGAATACAACTATCTGGTATGAACTCAACGACCGTGCATTCTCCTCGTAAGATCTCAGAAACCTTTCTTGACCGTTGAGTTCGTATTCCATCCGCAACCCAATCCGCTACAGCCCTCGCAAGCACTCGACCCATCTTACAAAGTTCTAACGAACAAAAACGATATATCCTTGTCATTGCTATCCCTCCTTCAATCAAGTCTCAAGCACAAGAAGGATGCCAACATTCCTGCATGGGTCAAATCACTCGCCATGCCCGAACCATCAAATGAAGAGGGTGAATCCTCCTTATGGCCATCTCCACATTGTGTGATGCGAGCAAGAGTTAGTCCGCTGTCTATCATTCGACAGCAGGAACACAAGCAATCCCATCAGACACGCTTGGCTTCATACCTGTCATCGTCGCTCTTGTATGCCGCATCCCACTACAAATCACAGGAACCTTCCAGCACGTTACCCAGCGCAGCATCATCTACACACGCCTCAGGTCTTCCAAACAAACCCCATCATACAACGCAACAGCAGTGCAGCGCCGAACCATCTTCAAACATTCATCCAACAGCTGCCGCGCTTTCTCCCAGTAATGTCGGTGTTGGGAGCAGTACATGTGTCAAACGAAAGGCGACGCCTAGAGCATATTATCGTCTAGACCCCACACAGCCTCTCAGCACGAGTCTACAGCACACCCATTTCGTGGAGTACCCAACGATCGAAATATGGGAGGAGTTTAAGGGAGTGATCGTGGATCCACAAGCGGATTCAGGTTGGTCCGCAATGAAGTTCCTCTCGGCAGAGGATGAGGACGGGGGCACAGGTAAAGACAGGCCAGTGAAGAGAAGAAAGGTAGCGAATAAGGCAGGAAAGAAGACCATTGTGGGGTTACTGGGAGGTTATGGAAGTGGTTCAGACGGTGACGAGGATGCTGGAGAGGGAAAGGACGGATTAGCGTTGCTTGATAATTATGGAGGCAGTGAGAGTGAAGCGGAAAGTAACGGAGGTGATGACGGACAGGGCAACAACTTCAGAAATCGTAGACATAATGGTGGGGACGAGCGAAGTGCCATGGCGGAAGATATCGAAGATTCAGACGAAGAGCCCGAGCTCGATCCAGCTGCGGTGTTGGAATTAATGAAGAAAGTGCGAGGCGATGAGGGGTGGTTTACAGCTCTCCAGAATCAGGACGATGGAGACGGTGACGAAGATGCAGTAGATTGGGGAGAAGATGATGAGGAAGATGCCGCGGCTTGAGTAGTGGACTTGCGACATTCGTGTATCATAGTGCATAGTTCATTGTATTGCATTCACGAAATACAGCAATCAACGGCATGGATGATAAGTATGGTGTGTAAAGCGTTTCAGGAAGGTACGAGAGTCCGTACAGCTCGAAGAGTCAGAGCCTAGTGTCCTGTTGAAAGTACTGTATGTCAGAAGCATGCCTGGATTGACGGAATCCACGACATGACGCGTATGTCGTGATGATCAAACCAACACTCCCATCAGATATCTTTGCGCCGTAGATCAAGGAGACCTTTCATCAAGGTCTGTATATCAAGAACGGCGTCGATTGATGGTTTCAGAGGAGTCTGTTGGGTAGCTTGAATGGGCGAAGCCGTCTTCACCTCGACTTCCCAGAGGGTATCTGCATGGGCCGGTATAGGCTGTTGGTTTTTCTGATCGACCTATCCGGCGGTTAGAAACGCGGTTATATATTCCGAAATTAAGGAACTGGAAGCGCAAAAACCATTTCGCTTACTTGTTCTTGTTGGAACATTTGGATGGCTATCGGGCCACGTCTAAACACGTAGCCGCGTTTGTAAATCTGAGATCTCTGGCTGTTCGGTTCATTTGTTAGGTGGGAGCGGGGTGGGTTGATGAGATAAAGATTTAACGAGCGTTAAGGGACATACACGTATCCAAGGGCGGATGCGTAGCTGAGAGCATCGCCAATGACCTGAGAAGTTGCCCATGGTCGGACCGTAGCTTCTGGATGCGCTCTAGCGGACTCGGGTTTTAGATAGGAAAACAATACCCTGCGTGGGCGAATTCCATAAAGTACGCAGGGTAGAGATGGTGTTACATTCTCATCGGAGGATATTAGTCCTGTGGTCACTTACCAAGGAGACCCAGGTTCTTCCAATTCCCTTTTGGCCCTCAATAACACAGGTTCTTGTCCGTTTTCTCGTTGCCATTGAGCATCTAAAGGCTCAAACACGACTTCACGCGTGTGCATAGGCTGAGAAGACTCGCTATGCAGTGATATACGATTGAGAATCGATTTTAGGTCCTCAGAATAAAATTCGCCGAAAAGGGCTACTTCATAGTGGTGTGCTTGTGTTGAGGGTCGCTGACCAGGAGCGGGATTGTTAGCGTTGGACATGGTTGGACAGAAAAGATACGCGGTAACTGGGGTAATTGGGGCGATCACGGTCGCGATGAAACGACATTTGTGGTGGCTACGCCTGCAACTCAACATCATATATTAGATTTCTGGTCACTTGAAGCTAATCATCATCGAACTTGACTTTGATGACCAAACTGGCCTGCTGTTGGATGTGGAATACGTAGTACAGCCCACAATGTCAAGAATATAAATATCCCGTAAACGGAGACTACATCCAGGTTTCGAGTTGTTTATTCCCGTCATCGGGATCTTGAAACCTTTATCGGAGCGGAATATGGAGATAGGACTCATCGAGGAGCTTAGGGGCCAATTCTAGATCTGCAGGATATATTGGCGTTAACACAGGCATCTCCGGGCAGCATCGCCTTTGCACTAGACGACGATGTCTGATCGACAATCATTTCATTACGCGGTTCGACTCCTCATAGCGCGATGGAATGGTCTCCATTTAGGCACACCTGTTCAAACATTTCGATGCAGGTTTTGAGCAAGGTGCGGCGTCGAAGCTTTGAAGTGAGCTGAAACATCACTCTACACGGCGTTCTTCTGTTCACTGACCGGGTAGTCCGTACTGTTTGGACGGTCAAAAGATACCTCGAACTCGGCACCTACAGGAGAAGTATGTGTCAAGTGTGCGAGTGGAGTTCTGTTTCAGATTCGGGTTCACTTGCGGATACCAGTGCTGAAAGATGATCCAGCGCAGTAGGGCGCAAGCCAGAAGCCCCTAAGCGCCGTCGTTGGTTGGGATAAATCCCCGGCATGGTTGTACGCACCCTCTTAACCACAGAACGAGGAGCCATGCATACCTTGCATGGCTTGATGCAATGTGGTTGCAGAAATACAACGGCGCGGTATCTAAGCACACCCAGCTACAGAGAGAAAAATGAAGAGGAAAATGAAGCTCGTCATTGATCGTGGAATTGTCTCCCCTGGCGCAGTCCCTGACGAACTGCGCAAACCAGGTCGATGGAATAACATATGGCGCGGAAGTGAGTGATGAAATGATGAGCACTGCTATGCAGCCGACATGACTTTTTTGGGAACAACACAGGGACCGGGACTGCTTAGAGAACACGTGGAGAGTAAGTAGATTCTCTATTCAACGAACTTATAATACCCAGCTTGCATCATGCCCTCTTCCCCCTCTCCCGACCCAGGTACTACTGCCTCTGCCTCACATGTCCCCGCCATGAATCGTTCTCTATCTTACATTTCTTCTCTCCTTTCTGTTCATACAGACTCAAAGAACAAGCCTCGCAGGGAACCTTCCAGACTGCAACGGCGCCCGCGTCACCATACGGCGCAAAGACCCAATCCTTTTTCAACACTACCTCGTAACCATGCCCGTCCCCCAACTCCTCCAGAAAAGGACCATCACCGTGTACATCACCAAACTCAATCTGCCGGCTCCTCTTCTCCATCTATTTATTCCTCCGATTCCGACACGAGCGACGCCTCACCGAGAGGCGGTGCTGTCCCATTGCCTGTCCGCGAATCCCTAACTCGCAACTTGGCGCGACGGTTGAGCATCCCCACGCGCACCAAACCTGTACCTAAACCCCCCATTACCTCTTCTAACGTCCAACAAACTCAGGATACCTCTCATACACGTACCATGGATACGGGTAACGAATCTGAGGCACCAGTCCAGCGACGACCAACAAAGACTTTATCCGATCTGGGTCATGGTAATCCCCATCACACATTGCGTTCACGACGAGGTCTTTCCGCAAATTTGGCACTTAATGCACCCACACAACAGAATTCTACTCATTCACCGCCCTCTACTGCTCCCATTCTAAGCGACAATCGCGGTGATCGATTCTCACGTGATAATGAATTAGACCTCATCCCACCTCCCAAGCCGCCCAAAACTGCAAGGGAGGCGTCCGTCTTGACCATAACTTCCAATCCGCCACCACCCCCTCATCCCGAGTTTGTCGCTCTCCGAACGTCTGCGGTCTTAACCTCTCATGCCCCTTCATCATCGTCCAATCCCACCCAGCCCGATTCTCCCGAACATGCGCCTAACCATACACGCTTTCCAGCGACAACAAATTCGGTGATCACAACACAGTCGACGAGCAATGGCGAATCAGTCGTAAATAGCACCAGCTCCGAGGAGGGTCAAATCCTCAAAGTCCCAGCATCTCATGCCTTCACGACCAGCTCAGCTGAGGCACTCTCTCCCGGAGCGACTTCATTTCCACCCCAGATGTTCGCACCACCGTTCCCCGCAAAGAAGATGACATCTCCCTCGCAATGTCAGAATGGTAAGCAGGGCATGCATCTTATCACTCAGCGATATTCGCTTCCCATGGCCTTTAATTCTCATCACTTGACTCTTGACTTTTATTTAGACGACGGAGGCTCTAAAATCACCGTGATGGACTCCGTTCCGCCTTCACTATCTGATCGCCCGCCCCCCCCTCCTCCCCGTGCTCTTTTCAATATCGATTATCATGCACCACCACCTCCGCGACCGCCTAGATTTCACTCCCCGCCGACACGCCCACGAGGGGACCTGGAGGCAGTGAAGCAAGCACTCCAGTTGCCACCTTCTGTTGCTGCTGCACTCGCTTCCAACGGACCCACATACTCTACAATGGAAGACCTTCCAAGCCTCACGGAGTCTATTACCAAGGTCATACTCGAATCCCACACAGAGCCGGATGCTGCAGCAGAGTAAGCCACCCCCCTTTGTTTTTGAACCATTTTTACCGCATTTTACCCGGGTCTCTGACTACCTGTCGATTAGGTCCACTGCACCTACCACACAAGGCACACCACGTCTCAGGAAAACGTCTCATCACAGAGAAGGGGCTATTGCTCCATCACTGTCGTCGTCATCTTCCAGCCCACCCACATCTGATGCATCATCGCCTACAACCTCATTGCTAGAGTCTGGTGTCGATTCAGTTTCACCTCGCGGCAGGGACACACATGCAGCCACCCGACCCTATATGGAGCAAGATTTCGTGCACTTGACAAAGGTGGGACGCGGGCAAATCACAAAAGAAAGAGAGGCGGTCACTCATGATAATGTCGATGATCGGAGAGCGGGCCCATTTAATCACGACGATGACAGCGATTTTGTACCCATCGTCGCTGTCATCGTGCCTCCACCACGGGATGTGAGTTTGATGGGCAACACGGACAAGAAGGAGCGTTACATCGACGATGGTGAAAAGTGGGTGAAGGTTGGTTTTAGGGACAGGGATATTAGCAGAACACCCTCACCTGAACGACGTCATCAACCACAAGCATCTTCACACAGTCATGTAACCTCACACACACGCATGCATACTCTACCAGTTGCACAAACATCTCCAGTGCACCTCCAACCACTCACATCGACTCGGTCCCGGTCACCAGAACGAGCCGCAAGAAGAGGCCACAAGGATAGTACGCCGAGCGCATCGCCTAAGGGCTTAAGGAACAGTTTAACAATCGGGTTAAGGAGGTTTTCGAGCGCTCGTGCACCGTCCACCTCTAGCAGGAGCGTTAATAGGTCCACAACCAGCAGTGGCACGCGGAATAGGACCCGGACACCCTCACCTACAGATGCTACTCCGGCACATGCGAGCGCACACAGCCAATCACGAATACGTAGTGCCGAAGGTGGTTACGCTGGTATTGGCGCCAGAGGGGGAACTGTACTGTCGTTTGTCCAAGTTCAACATCTTGAGGCGGACTTGCCACCATTACCTGTGCCTAAGAACAGTGAAGTCCCAAAGCAGAAGATTAAGACAACCAACCCATCGGCTATGGCCTGTCAGGAGGTGTATACGAAGAGGTTGGCGGTGGCTGAGAGGTGTAGGATATACATGCAAAAGCTCAATGAGCTGCATGGATGCGATACTGGTCTGCAGGACTGGTTAATCGAAGTCCGCTTTGGGGGTAAGTCTTTACCCATCTTCCTCGTTGCCCGTGTTCACCGATTTCGCGTTTTTCTACTCCTATCTTTATTTCCATATTCTCACAGCACCTCACACCAACAACTCGGCCTCGAGATCAGACCATATTTTTGACCTACAGCCCCGCCAGACTTCTAGATCGTCGGTGATGTCAGACGCATCATTCCCTCGACGACCTGACGCGTCGGCCGCGACAGACTTGACTCAGAAAGTTGCAGTTGATGACTTGTCTCCTACCGCTCCGCCGCCTACATTACCCTATCCTTCATTAGCAGCCTCACGAGGCTTCTCACAGAGATCCAATAGTATCCTTGCTTCTGCGTCCACTCTGACGATCCAGGGTTCCTCCCCGGGTCCATTACCTGGAAACGTACTCAATTCTGGGAGCACGTTGGGCCTCAGTCAACCCTCGTCACCCTCGCACCTGACTGCACCTGTTAGACCGATCTCAACGACTTCGAAGGCTGCAGGCTTCTTCTCTTCACTTGGAAAGAAGGCCAGTATCGCTCGGCGGAACCAGAACAATGGACAGACTTCACCGACTGCAACAGGACTGGTATCATTCTCTACATCAAGGGTGTTGACTAAGAGCCCTCCGCCTCTGAACATTACTCACCCTCATTTCCGGGATCGGGGTGTTGGAACTGGCGATCAAGGATGGACGACTTTTTCTGGGCAGATGATGAATATGAGTACGTCTACCGTCAATACCCCCACCACCTTGGGATATAGCAGGCCGCATCTGCTCTCGAATCCTACTGCACCTGGAGGACCGCGACCTTATCCGAATAGGATATCAAGGTCCCAAACCATGATCCCGACCTCCACTTCTGCCTCTCATCCAAGGCATGGTAGCTCTGAGCAGGGACACGGAAGCAATGAGTATGAAACTCCACGCCATCAACAGCATCACAATTACCAAACCCTCAGTAAAGCTGATAACCAGCTATATCCACGCATTCATGGATCTCACGGTCGAGATGGCTCGTCGAACAGCAGTAGTCACACTATCACGCAGCATACATACATTGACGAGATCGACAGACGCTTGTCGATGTACAACATGGTGCCCACTGCTGCTCCTTACCATGGTCATGCTTCGTTGGACACTGGCCCTTCTTATCAAGAAAGACATCACCTCTCGCAACCCCCTTCCCCACCACGACGTCCCGTTCAATCCACTCAACAAACTTATCAGCCTCATCAGCAGCAAATACCAGTGATAGACCCGGAATTTAATCAGCAACTGGACAAACTTGCGAGTATCTTGCCAAATGCCGATAGGTACATTCTGTCTGGATATCTAAGAAGAGCTGGTCAGGATGTTTTGGCCATTGGGCAATACTTGGAAGATGAGAAGAATAATGCGTTGAAGATGCCTGATGCGTTCTGAACGAGCACTAGAGAGTTAAAGCGTCATCATTCATCAGCCTTCCTCGTCAACGCCGCCGCTGCTGTCGCCGACGGCGTAATTATCAAGCTATGCATATTTACCTCGACTAATAATCTTATCGCATATCCATTCGGGCATTGTCATATCTTTGTCCCTGACCATACAAACACACACCCTTTAGGCGCACCTCACCTCACGATCATCTATCTGCCTTCGCAGCCTTCTACTTCTACGTGAACTCTCTTTTACCTCCCTCTCTTCTTCCTCTTTCTCCCTCCCGAGTTCAATCCCCTTTCGCCACGAATGGTTCCTCCCAAGTGCGGTTGATGCGGCTGGCAAATTTTTGTGGGAAGGTGAAATGTGATTTACTTTCTTATGCCTCTTGCCTACCTGCCGCCTTGGTTTCCATTCCCACTTTACTATTTACCCCTTACGTTGACGGAGCTGGAGCTCCCGCATTACACCATACCCTTGACGTTTCAACACTTTATGGATATGACAAGGCTCATCTCCCATTTGACCTCCTTCGTGTTTGGGTTTCGGGATTTGCGATTTCATGTTTGGTTATAGGTGTTATGGTTTCTGGCTTACATGCACGTGCGCACGCTTGTCATTCATTTACACCCCTGCATATTGGCACTTATTTTACATCTCAATTCATTAATCAGGCATTCACGGGGAGTGCATATTCGTGAACGTGTGCGAAGGTTTTTCATTCAACTTCAATCGTTGCGCACGCTACAAAAACATCCCCGCTTTGACATTACAACATGGACTAGACATCTTCAACTTGAGGCTACAACATTTTTATTCCTTTGCGCTTTGAATAGACTTTTGGCCCATCGAAGGTTTCCCGTAATTTATTCTCTGTTAGCTCTCATTGATTATCCTAGGAACACGATATTGTCCATATGTACCTATAGCCTTATTGTGCAATACGATTGATAACGTACACTCTTTTTGCGCCTTATCTTGGGAACCCAGGGGCTCGAAACTTCCGCTGTGGAGCAAAGGCTGCTGAAGCGAACAAAGTGAGTGACCACGTGAAGCTTCAATTCCGAGCGTTTGAGTGAGATATGGAGGAATTGGAACCCACCACCGTTGGAGCGTTGGATGGGTGCGCATGCTTGGACATTCCCCCCTGGGATTGACCAGCCACTTGCTGCGGTGACATTCACTCGTCTAGTGTATTGATGATTCTGCCCCATCAGGATATTCTCGACTTCATTGGCGCTATCAGATCGGTCTGAATAATTACCACTCCTGGAGGGGCCAAACGTTTGGCGATGCGGTTTGCTAACTGCGATGTGGGATTGCTGCTGTTGGGGATGATGGCTCGATGAAGTATTTATGTTCCAGTTAATGCTCGGTAACGGCACGAACGTGTTCCCGGTAGTCCGAGTCGTGATTGGTGTGCGTTGGATCTGAAACAAGGGTTATAAGTGACAAACGTTGGTCTGAGACGGTGAGGATCAGGTACTGACCCCATTTGCCTCCATGCCCCCAACTACGGCACTTATATCAACGTTGTTGCTAAGGCTAGGCCCGAATTGCCTGCTATTAATTCCGCTCGGGCCCGCTCGAAGATCATCCGGAAGATGGGTGGGCGCAGCCAACGTTGATTCGTGAGTGCCCGCAACAGCGCCGCCGAGAAGCGCCTTTCGCTTTATCCTGTCCATTTGTGCCTAACAAGGTCCCCAGGTTTGCGTCCCATGTGAACGTTTCCCCCAGACTCACCTTGAGCTTCTGGTATTCCTTGTCGCGTTCCCGTGAGGCTTCTTGGAGGTCTCGAACTTTGCGGCGCTCCAGCTCCAAGTCCCTTTCTAATTCTGTAGTTGATGTCGATCACTATCGCCAAGCGCCTACAGGAAGCGACGCACCTGCGAGTTTATTATTCAAGAGTTTGATCTCGCTGCTAGCTGAGGAATGCCATCAATATATTATAACTAATCGTTGCCATCGATCGAGGCCGAGGCAGATGGTACCTTCTCGGACAACGTTCTCGAGCTGTTTTTGCATTTGGGCATTCTTATCACTTATGTTACGTACGACGGCTTGCTGAAAGACGCTGCGCAACAGTGTAACATTTTTAGATGTCGGGGTGGAAACATCGCGTCTCAAGGAACGCACTTTTCTTGGTGCACTTGATACTGCCAAAAGGAAATTGCCCTTTCAAGACCGATTGGGAAATTATCCTGGCTTTGTCCGAGATGTTTTGACGTACCGACTACAGATCTCTAGGATAATCGATGGAGATAGACCAGATAGAACGGACTATCCATTCCCATACATGTTAGTGTCAGGGGTCACACAACATAAGGCTATATGCGTGATAACGGACTGTTTTGTAGTCGTTGGACGGATGCAGTGAACAGACCTGTCCATTACAAGCCATCAGTTCCCAACGCACAAAGGGGAATGAGTAAACCTATCGGGATATTCTTACCACAACGTCATCCCTAGGTTCATATGGACGACAAGATGGAATGATCAATGCCTTGAAAAGGAATAGGAAAGCGATAGAAGTTACGGTTCCGTTAATGACGTCTCGCATGCTGTTGGTTCCTATGTCATTCTAGGCTCAACGGAATGAAATAACAAGCACTTGTCCTGACCTGGACATAATCGACTAGCATTGAAAAGCTCGTTTGCGCAATCGACTTTTTTTGACAATGGCCATGCAAGGACGGAACATGATCAAAATCATTCTCCAGTCTAAATATGCGCGAGAATTACCACAGAAAATGTGAGAGCCTGCGGGGGCATTCAGAATTACATCAAAGAGAGGATATCCGACTTGCAGGTTGTCTGTACGGTTTGTGATTCGAATTGAAGTAGACTTATCAACCCAGAAGGTGGGCGAAGAAGTATTTTGCTTACCACCACAGCTTTATCGGTCACTGTCCTTCGACATGTTAATCGATTGCACTTCAATTCTGTCTCCATACTTAGGGTTGCTGAGCAAGTTGTGTACAGACCACGACAGTCGGCGCGACAAAGCCCCGACGTCTGTCACGTGGGGTAGACCTCGAACCCCTCGATCAGACTCACAGAAAGTTAAACTTGCATTACATACAGTATGTGCGTATAGTCCAATTCAAGGTGAGATACTTTTGGCTATATACAAAACATTGACGAGGCGAATGCATGGCAGACTAGTGAAGACAGAGATAGTGGCTGCTGATGTAACAACATATAAAAATATGCGGACGGCCTGAGAGAGTCTTCATGAAGGTGACACGAGCTATGACGATGCTAAAATACGAAACAAAAATGAAAAGCACGAGAGAGAGAGAGAGAGAGAGTAAAAAATACGTAGCATGTTATACTACAAATACTAGGGGGACATGCAGTGAAAATGATTGCAGGAGCTCTAGACAGGTATTGCAGCGATGATGTAAGAATGAACAATAGAAAGATGAGGAAATAATGAATACATAGCGAGCCAAACGATTAAACACAAGACATTAGAAGGGCAACGCTGAAAATATCCATGGGATGAATAGAAAGGTCTGGGGAATGTCGTACGATGCCAAGGCGATGGAGAGAGTAAGCAAAACGTTTATCGAAACCCGAACACAGACGGCAGCGGGAAACGCGAGAAAAGAAAAACACACTAAGCAGAGCAGAGCTCAAGACGAGATCATCCCCCCATCCTCGCCACCAAAGATTTCGTCGAAAATCTCCTTCCCATCGGTAGACAGCGGAGGCAGTTGTGGTAATGTCATATGTGGATTCTCCCTCGCACCCTTAATCCTCCGTATCCGCTCATTATTCCAGATACGCACCAAACTCTCCGATAAGCTTCTGAGTCCTGACAGGAAGCCTCGATCAGGTTGGTCGGGGTAATGTGGAGGGAAACGCGCATATAGCAAGCCAGTTTGTGGATCAGCTTCGGCCTGATAGCCTTTGGAGCATTGAGTCTCAGCCTGAACACAATCGCCATCGTAAGTAGCGGGATAAGGTATCCAATCATGGCCCGTCGTCGTATGAGCAAAGTCAACAATCCGTACATTCATTTCCCCTCGCTTTCGACGGCCGCTTGATCGCTTTGCCACAGGACCGAGCAGCAAGTCTTCGCTATGCGATCGACGTAGGGATGGCTTGTCAGTTTGGCTCTGCGACTTGGAGCGAGACTGTCGTCGTTCGAAAGACTCTCCACGTTTGCTACGAGAGGTGGGTTGGTCGAATACTGATGTACGGAATGTCTCTTGAGATTCACGGTCTCCGTCATAGATCATGAGAAGGCTGCAACCGTAGAATCTGTAGCCTTTCAGGCGATTGACGATACGAGCTAACGCATACAACTTCTGGAGCAGAACAGGTATATGGTACGCCAACAAGCGTTCACCGTCGTGCAGGAAAGATGCCAGAACAGATTCAAATTCCTCTGGCCGGACCTCTCGGCCCTTGTATTTGTCCTGAGTAGTGTAGGACTGAGTTGCATGGTTCCACACCTAAAGGAAGTACGATTTGATTTTAATTCGCGGACTTTTAAGATTTTCAGGAGAACGTACCTGCATCCCACATACGCGGACTCCAAGGGTACGACTGGTGGAGCGATCACATTTCTTGCGTTGGCTCTTCTTCTTGGCTGAAGTTGCATCCATCCCATATTGCCTCGTCCCCATCTTCAAATCCATCACACAAGGGTGCTTCAACCGACCCGTCAAATCCTCCATCAATATGAAATGATTTTGCCTTGTAACGGATGGACCATCGGCCGCGTGGCGGTCTAGCGCTTGATGCGTCATAGGACGAGCTTCGGGTTGTGCAGATGGGACTTTATGCCGCGACATGGCCAATTGTTTAGTCAACTGAGATTCTGGGGGGTCGACTGGCGACTGCCAGCCGGACTGTCGCTCAAATACGTCTCTGCGTTCCTTGCTACGCTCCTGCTCCATGGCCATGACCTCCAACTTTCCGGGAGTAGCAATCAGCGTCTCGCTCTGAACGCGCCTAAGCCCGGTATCAAATCCATCAGCCTCAGCCTCTCGGAGTCTATCAGCTTGCGTCTTAAGGGGCCTACGCCTGCACTCTTGCACTTCTATGTCTGCTGTCTCACCCTCGTCTTCGGTCCTAGTACTATCAGCCCATCGACCACGAATCCGCCGACGATACTGCTTCAAGATACTGCTGAAAACATGATCCTTAAGTTTTGTATTAACAGTAGTCGAGCCAAGGCCCCCAAACCATGGTGATTGTGGAGTATCCGCTGGCCTGTCGGTGTGATATGACCGCAACTTTGGCCGCCGCAAGGAATCGTCTTCATCGGATAAGGAACTGGAAGGATAGTGGAGGGAAAAAATCCGTGAGCCAATTGTTGAGGGCAAGGCGCGTGCAGATTGATTGGGGGAGTTGACGGGAGTAGGTGCCTCCATTTCGCTTGATATGTAGGATGAGTACTGAGAAAGAGGGCTGGACTTCATCTTCAGCACACTACTTGGTGTAGGGGTGGTCGCCAAGTCTGGGCTGTAGGCCACATCATCCAAGTATTTTCTCTGCGGTCTGCCAATAGGCGTAGATGATTGTGTCCGAGAGTGGCGGAGCATCCATTTGGGAATGATATGACGATTATGATCGAGGGCTACCTCCGGCAACTCATCTTCCTCCGTATCGGTGTCATTCCCTGAACCACGAAATTGGGCGCCACGTATCGGGATACTTGAAGTCTTGGAAGTGTCAACATTCTGAGCTAGGAAGGAATGGGTCGGGTCAGCATGTGTGTTAGGTGAATTTGCAGTAGGTGTGATCGACGCGGAGGATTTAGGAACTCGGCGGTAACTAACGAGCATAACTCCCAGATAGCGGGGAATGAAGCTCAGAAGAGGAGGTGCTTCTCGCTCAACGGACTCGTAAAAGAGATTTTCACGAGAGACTAAGGGCTAATGACAAAGGTGATTCGACTGTTAATTGGAGAAGAGATAGAGATAGCATGAAGAAACGGACCTTGCAGACAGCTTGCTTGGTGAATTTGTATATGGCGCTGTGTCCACCGACTTGGTTCCGAAAGGGTTGCAGGGGAATATGAGGTAGTTCGTCTGACCCATTCAACTCGAAATCCAACTCGAGAGATTGCGACTTGTCGGATACAACATGGTGTTGGTCTTCGGCAGAATACAATGGTAGTTGGTCATCCTCAAAATAACCTGTCTGGACGTTGTTTTGGTCTTCTGGTGAGTTTGGGAAATGAGCCGAGGTGGTGGAAGTGGAAGTAGTTGCCGAGGCAGTTTCCCAAGTGGATTCATCATCGGTGAAATGCGGTGATGATGGCTCTAAAGGAGATATCGGCGCAGAATGGCTTGCAATCAAGGGTGGATAATCAGAGCCGGAATGTATTTTGGAAATTGAACGCGGTAGCGACCATTCCGGCAGCGAGGATCGCGTAAATTTAGGAGCTATGTCGGACTGTACAGGTTGTGTTGGGGGCACCCTAGCGGAAGGGGATCGGGAGGGAGACGGAGAAGGAGGGTACATTCTCGAAGGAGGACGATCGAGGTTTGCAGGGGATGAAAACTCGTAATAGACATTACTGGAAGAGTTAGCCTTTTCCTGAGAATTCGTCGCGTCGTACATAGAATCCTCTGCTCTTTCACGCCGCCTGCCTCTTGGTTCCTGCTTACCAACCTCCTTACGCCACTGAAGGATCTCCGCACTTGGAGATTCCCTTATTGAAAGCGATCTTTCTTTCGGCACATGGCCTTCATGAAAGCCATCTCGATGGATCTTCCGTTCCAGTGTTGTTGTGCTCCTCTCCCTCCTCAAAGCCGCTGTCTCGGGGTCAGGCCATTCGGAACGCTTCACGAACTGGGCCTCGGCGACTTCACCCTCGGATGGAGAGAGAACCCTACCCTGTTCGTCTCTGTGAGAAGAAGCGTCGCTGGCAGAATCCTCGGTTGTGCCAGTGGACTCTTTGAACAACTGGAGCTTTGCAGCGACCTTTCGGCCCATTCCCTGAGTAGCTGAATGGCCGGCGAGACGTTCATGCTGAACTAGGGAGAAAGAGCCGGAGGAGGAGGATGAGGAGGACCTGCGGGATAGGGGACGGGTAGACTTGGAGGGAGACTGGGTGAAAGGAAAAGTGGGTGCGGTCGAGGAAACAGGTAATGTGAGTGCTTTATTGGATTTACGCAAAGGCAGCTTGCGGGATGCACGGCGTGAAGACGAGTCGGTACTGTGGCCGTCGGAATCAGAAACATCACCGTCATGGCCTGGATCCTTGGAGGAGGAAGCGGAATGGGATGAGGAATAGGTTGCTGCCGAAGACCAAAGAGAATTAAAAGGTTCAGGGTCTTTGTGGGAGAGGGGGGTTAGGCGGGGAGAAGAAAGTGTGGTCGTTGTCCCGGAACTCGGAGGAGAAGGAGGGAAACGACATTGCTGAAGGCGCTGCCTCGATGGGATGAGATCGGGGGGTTGAACCATAGGGGAATGAGGACTGCCAAGTACAGCGAGCAGCCCGCGAAAGATGGCGGTGGTCGAGAGATGTGAAGGACGGGAAGAAACAGAAGCGACGGCGGCGACGGATTATAAAGAAGGAGGAGAGGAGCTGACGGCGTTGACAGACTGGGTCAAGTAATACGATAGCCACGTGTTAAATAATATTTTATTTTATTTCGATACAAGGACCCAGTGCACCCACGCCTCGTCCCACTCCTCCTCTCTATCCTCCCTCTGGACGCACTCTTGTTAATAAATTATCCCAACGCACGTTTGCTTATATCTCCTGGCTGTTGCCGAACTCCCCTCCACAACCCTGCCAAATACATTAGACCGTGATCCCAACGTTTATCGTCAACCCCGATTGATCCCACAACCGAGATATCTGCATTAAATCTCGAGCCTACGTTGCCTCCATTGATCGACGTCCCTACGTGTCACCATTCTATCTGTCCATGCTCGCTTGCCGTCATTCGGACCTAACCGTGAGGTCCGGCTTCATTTCCGGACCTCGACATAGTTCTACCATTGCTCTGTAAATACTCTGACCGAAACTCTCGGGGCGCGCCATCATCGGAGTGTGAATTAATCAAACTCAGACAACAGTGACACAAGCATCCGACTCTCTTTTCTCCTCATTTCACCATCCAACCATTTAAGTTATGTTTGTGCCTAATCCAGGTAATCCTTTACATCAGCAGCCACTCAGGTAGGTTTTAGTTTCATTATTAACCTCAGCAACCTTATCAATTATGTAGTTCTTATGACTCTACAGTACCTTGGCGGGTAATCAGCTAACTAAACATACAATGTCTTCCTGATATATGACAATTTCAGCCCATTTCAACTAATAAAGAGCCAATAATGGGCATAAAACTATCAATAGTGCACCCAATTCAAGGCCAAAGCCACAATCTCCAGGTTTCTATTCTCCATCCATCATCAGGTTTATATTTTTAGTAAGATAAAAATCATAGAATTCACTAAACACAACTGTTGTGTAGGTCAAATGGCGACAGCACCTCAACTTCCCAATGATCACAACACTTTGGGAAAAAAACTCTCTGTAGCTAGTTATGCGCCATGGTCTATTGAAGCCACAACCTCACATACTCAGCCAACTCAACCTCAAAGAATTCCAATATCAATGACGCAAGCCTTAGAGCAGCAGGATGAAGGAGATATCGAGTGGCAGCTGCTCACTTCCTTCAATCTCAAGCCTATTATAGCTGAACTCAAGATCAACCCATTTGTTGCACTGCCAGCACAGGCACATTTCCCTCAGAATATGGATGTCACCAGTCACCATGATGATCTTGAGAAAGCCGCTCAACTGAGCAGAGAAATGCCTCAAGGCACTGCATCTGCCTCCACAGCACACCGCGGCAATCTCCGTACTCCGACCCATCTACATGATATTGATGGCAGTAGGAACGTGAACGCTGATCGCAGAATATCGGCTACGGCCCACCTATACGCCAGCAATGCAGTGGCATCACCCCCAATTTTGGACATCAAGAGCGATAGCGACTACAACAATTCTATCAATAACCGAACCCTTGCAGGACCCCGAAACCTATCTTCTCAGTCGACTTCTCCTTCGCGGCCGTACCCTCATTTCCGTAACCGGAATTACGTGTCCGCCCCCCAGCAACTTTTATCATCACAGCCGTATCCAAATCATGACACCCATCCCAGCCTCCACGCCCAGGGTAACGCTCATTTGCACAGGGGGTACGGGAATATCCCGTCTGAGGCAGCTCGTCAAGAGCCGACCGTGAACAATGCCGCAGCCAATCAACCCTCGGCGCACGTTCCTCCGTCCAAGCCCACCACGCACGCTTATTCGCGTACGGCGCGCGTGAACTACAACATGAACTGGGACTACTATCCACGCGAGGCAGAGAGATTGGGAGTGGATGCAGAGCCGAATTTAACGACGGAGCCCAGATATAGAACTCCGTCTTGTCAAGTCGTTCCTGGGTCTTGTGGTCAACTCAGTGACAGTAGCTCCTCCAGGGGAGAGGGTCCAGTATTCAAAGACGCGAAACCTACAGAGAATGGCGGGAAACTAACACGATCCATGGCGCCGGCGCCGGCGAATCCAGGAGAGAACCCTGAAATGACAACGCTTGTTGACGGATTTTTCTCGGTTCTGGGATCTTGTCACCCTGTCGAAGGATTAGATATCAGGCTTGACTCGTTTGGAGGCGGCTTCCAGAACAATGTCGGTGGAACGTTGGGAGAAACCGTTATAGCTGACGGCATACTGGACACGAGGCTGCAAGCTCAACGTGCTGGTGTCCCCCAAACTGATTCGGCGCCAGTGCTTGTGGATATGGAAAGCGGACATAAGGATGGTTTCACTGGAATAGACAAAAGTCGAGATCGTCAGGCATTAGGTTCAGCTGATAAACTGAAATTGACAGCCAAGCCTACGAGGGAAGGTTTGATACCCGTTGTGGAATTGCCCATATTGAGAAGAGATAAAGGGAAAGGGAGAGCAGTGCCCTTGATAGCTCCAGTCGTGAGGAAGTCTGTGCGCGCTCCAGAGGAGACTATTCACCAGAAAGAACGAGGAGATGTGGGTAAACGACGACCTAGCACTGTCACCAATGCAACCCAGGTGACTCCTCGCAACGATGCGTCCACCGAAGCCAAAAACGGCAATACTGCCCAAAGGAGTAAGGATGACGATTCTGTGGAAGATGACGGGGTCAGTTGTTAATTCTACATGACCTCAGCGGCGTTAATCTGATAATACCTCGATTTAGGGCGAACGTGGTGATAGCAAACAGAAACGCAAGAGGCCTCGAACCCTCACAGAGGAGATTTTCGGTGACAGTTCGGATGAACAGGATGTCGAACAAGCTGCTGAGGACGATCACGACACAGGGTCACACAACGCCACTTCCTACAACTCCATTTGGCAGGCTGGAAACGGCAGCAACGAGGTTATCGAGCTCACGTCACTCACATCCTCCGGAGGCCATCGCAGCGATGAAGAGGATGGGAACTCTAACATAGTCGAAATTGTTGGTACTTCACGTTCAGCGGATCGGAGGACAAGGGACCTCAAGAGGAAGAAGAAAAACCCGATCAGGAGAACTGGTTCTCCTGCAAGTTCACGCGCCTCGATGCCAAAACCTCATTCTTTTGGCCGAAAGCACGTTCCTCTGACTCGGACTCGTCGTCGCCCAAATCCCGCCCACCAAAAGTACCGACCGCATTTATTACCCACTCTCACCCTCCCTCGTGTCATTGAATGGGTCAACGAACTCAATCGGTTGAATTACCTCTTGGAACTTGGGAAAGTCAGCGAAAAGGATTCGAGGGATCTCGATGACCTGTTTGGGATGATCAACGCCAATAAAGAGCACCCTATGCTTTCATGGGAAATGCTCCGTGACGCTAAACTCGCAGTCGCGCTTCGTCCGTTCAGGCATAAGAGCGCCTTTAGCCCATTTTCTAGAGTCACGGCTCGTGGCATTTACGCTTTCTGGGCCGAGCGTTGGGAGTGGGCTTATAGCGCAGGTGACGTTTAGGACTCTAGGCAATCCCCGGATTCATAGGTACGTCAAATTTAGCAAGTCTAAAGGATGGCTTTGACCGTGAAAGTCAGAACGAACGTGCGATTTCGGCAGGAATGGTTATAATTATCATGTGCTCTCTCTCGCGGAGAGCGGGGCCGCTACAACATCCGTAATATATATATACCGTACACCACAGCAGGGACTTTAACGTTTATTACCTTTGAGGTTGTACTTCACTTTATCATATGTATGTGGTTAGTTGCAACTCGTAGATTGAGCGCTAGTGAGGGGCAATGTACCATAGCACGAATCATCACCTAGACATTGATTGAATCGTGCGTAACCTTCGTGTCTAAGATCATTTGACTACAGCTCGTTCACACCATGACACCTTGCGGGAGGTAACACCACCCTATATTAACCTACAAAGGGACTATCGAGAACAGTGAATCGCTTTGTAGTATGCAAGTGATGATACCGATCATGAACTGGCCATCGTGAGTGAAAGGAAGGATAAATCGACAGCAACGATCGCGAAGCACAGAGCAAAAGAACGAAAAAGGTAATTTACTTGTACGAGAGGGGGGAAACCTTGGAAAAATTAGGCATCCGAGTCCAAATTAAACGCCCGCTTGTAAAATAATTCAAGGTGGTATCCTCGGGTCGAGATGCGTCTGATCTTTGTCAATTTATACGTGTGATTCTTCATTTGGTTTGTGCTATATGTACATTCGTGGAGTGATGCGGAGAGGTGGGTGAAGTTACTACGTTGATGTCCAGGTAATCTTGGAACACTGGAAAGACTTCCTCTCGGAATAGGCAGGGGCCATGAGCCCAGGATGAGAATGGGTAGAATGGATCAAAATCGGTGCTCGCATCGAGTACATTCTCCGTGGAAGTAACCGAAAGTTGCGGCGATGACGAAAGCCCTGGGCCGCCTAAAGGTGCAGTAATCATGGGAATAAAAAGGAAGACACTCGTCGAGCTGGTACCAGTGAGCCACTCGGAGAGAAATGGACGCATAGTAAAGGGCAAGCAAAACGAATGAAGCCCAACATGAACCGCGAGCCCAATATATATGATGAAGCGACGAGAAATAAGCCAAACAGCCTCGTCCTATAATCATACAACTTCGACTTCTTCGTCCTCATCACCATTCGTGACAAGAGTTTGAGGTTCTAGCTCTAGCTTCCTCTTCTTCAGAGCGGGCTTTTGGTCATCGCTTTCTGACTCCATGACTGGGTTTACACCTACTGATGATGCAGGCACCGCAGCTGACGGCAATGAAGCGGCGGCCTTGTCTATGGTGCTTTCATCAAATGTCCCATTTATCGATGTGGGTTGTGCTGCTGTGCTATCCTCAGCTTTCGGCTGCAAAGGGGCCCTCGTGAACGGACTGTCCTTTAGGGGATGTCCAATCCCACCTCCAGGACCCGGACCGCCGGGTCCGTCGCCCCGTCTTCCTCCTCTCCCTGGTGCACCTCCTCTACCTCTCCTGCCGCCTCTCTCCCTCACTCGTTTCTCCTTCAACGCCCTGACCATATGTTTCGTCAAGACACCTAACGCAGCCCTAGCACCCATCCTCTCTAGCTCACTCAGCATCTCCTTTGTCAAATCTGAGAATACACTAGGATCCAATATTAGCGTTCGTTCATGCAACACCATATATCCTTCTTTAGCACTGTTATTTGGATGAGACGGGGAGTAATCTGAATGTGTAGGGGGTATCGGGCCAATTATTATAGGTATTGAAACATCGGGAACGGTACTTGATTGTGTCGACTGAACGGGTGGTGACTGGGGTGATGTGCTTGCGTTGGCAGTCGTGGCCGTCGACGTTGAAGGTGCTATAGGGGATCCAGCAGCGCCATTCGTAGTCGGTGTAGCAGCTGAGATACTTGAAGTCGGTATCGTCATGTTTCGTACAGTGGCCCAGCCATGTTGCTGGGTCAAAGCGGCATAAGGGTTAGGAGCCGACATTGGTGTACCGCTGTATCCTGACACATTCGTGGCGGCGGAGGATAGCTGCGTGTGCGGGTGTGTATGATACGAGAATACTCCAGTAGAAGCAGTCGCGCTTGTTGAGGGTGTGGCGGTCACAGGTACGGTCGATGACGTATTCAGCAGAGTCGAACCATTCGGTATAGGAGCAGGCGGAGAACCCTTCATAGCAAGCGGTGTCGACGTAAGCGGCGGAGGTAACGGTAACCCTGTCAAAGATAGGGAACATCTATCAGTAACGGCCACATAGTCAAGTGGGCAGATTGGAAGAACGAAAAATGCCTCCGTGATTAAGCGCCATAAACTCGGGGAAACCCATGGACAGCGTAGAAGGTGGTCAGATGAACATATGGGGAGTTGCTGACCTTTATCTTTCTTTCGTCCAGTCCTTGTGCCTGTTGTGCTTCCGTCCTTCCCACCTCCAGAGATTCCGGCTGCCTGTTGTCGCAGCTTTGCTTCTTGATCCTCAAAAGTCTGTCGATATTTCTCGTCTAATGACCAGAAGAATCCTTTCCCTCTGTCGCCACCACACCTCTCCATCTTCATGAATGCTCGGCCCGAGCTAAGATTATGCCGAACAGAACTCTAAGGTCCGCCATTTAGCGGGAGAAAGGGACCGATCAGTAAGTGGGGTCATAATGGGGATGAGATCAGCAAAGAAAGGAGTACACATAAATGGAAATTTCGGAAAGATCACACCAAATAAGATAAGTACGCACCATCCAAGAGTTGTCAGCGTAGCGATAGTAGTCGAAAGTAGTCATTATCCAGTTGCAAATCTCTTGTAGGGTAGCTTTACCACCAATAGCATTTATGGCACGATAAATAAGCTGAGCGTATGTGAACGGGGGTTTGGGTGGCATATCTTCAGGCTTGGGTCGAGGCGGCGGGGGCGCAGGCTCTGGATCGCCCTTTTTGCGCTTCTTGGAGTTACCGCTGTTGTGGGTCGAACTACTGGGGTTGTTTGCTTTGGCATTTCCCCTACCAATTGCATTGGAATTGGGTAGGCGTGGTTGTGATGAGATCTGTGGGTCCGGAGGTGGTGGTGGAAGCTTTGCCTTTGCTGGTGGTGGAAGCTTTGCCTTTGCTGGTGGTGGAAGCTTTGCCTTTGCTGGTGGTGGAAGCTTTGCCTTTGCTGGTGGTGGAAGCTTTGCCTTTGCTGGTGGTGGAGGGGAATTTGAAGGCTGCGAAGATGGAGGAGAGAAGGAGGTGATATCTAGAGATGGGGACCGTTGTCGATTTGTCGACGAATGCGAACTTGGTGATGGGGTGTCTTCGGGTGGTGGCGGTGGCGGCAAAACAAATTGAAAGGTGCGCGAAGCGATTTGTACTTGGGATCTGAAATACGAGCCATGAGTTCGCGGTGATGTTTAGGAAATGACATATATGGGAGTTGATGATTGAGGTATCGAGTAAAGGGGATAAGACATTCGGGAACAAGTTCTACGACGAGTAGAAAGAGGCTGATTGATGAAAAACCTACCGCTCGCCTAGAGGGGCCCTGGATCCGCTGGCGGTCCACACACCGTCAACCCAAGCACCGTTTCGGCCGATGACCACCAACACGAAACGATCCTCGTCCTGGTCATACTCGATCTTTGCATGGAGGCGAGAGACACTCTTGAGAGCACCGAGATCAACGTCGACATGGGATGGTTCACCGGTGGAAGAACCAGCAGTACTTGCGTTGGGTACGCATCTTCGACCGATGGTGACGGAGAGGGTTTGGATGTAGAAGGTGAAATGGGGAAAAACGAGGGAGTAGTAAGCTGAAATCTTGTCGGGGACCTGCTCAGAGCCCTGCTTCTGCTGAGGGATCTCTGGGACTGGAGAGGCAGTAGCGGTTCGGGTATCCATTTAGCGTGGTGGGCGGTGAGAGCTCAACCAAAGCCGGAGTCGCTCAAACCAGCCACTTACTCATCACGTGATACTTCCGTCACTTATACTCCTCCAATGTCAGAAACCATTCAAGATATTCAAGAAAAGGTCGACTCTCTTGCTGAGCAGGATGCAGATAGTACGGACTCAAGTGTCCGATATATGGCCTACGCTGCTCGGTTTAGAACTGCACTGCGCGCAAGCACCCGCTATATCGCCTATGTACCTCACCTTCTTGCTCAGTGTCGGGTGTCTTGATTGACCAAAGAGCTAGACTAGTGACGTTGGAGAAGCATTCAGACCCGTGGTACCTCCTTGGGTTGTCACCGCAGCCTACGGTGTCTCGTGGGCTTACCTCACAGGGTCCGTTGGTTTTTTGCAGTACCTCCTCAACCTTCTAACCCAAACCACAGTGATGTTGCATATGAATCGTATAAAGCACACAAGCAGCGACCATCTCCATTAGAGGCTGCCCATTTCTCAGAACCTACCAGAATAGCCCTGGCCGCGACGCAGCGAGCTACATTCCAATCCATTGCTTCCATGTGAGTTGGCGAGTTCGTTACATATCCTACCGTGCTCATTCAATCTGCTTGTGATACAGGGCCTTACCGGCTTTCACCATTCACACCGTAGTGAGACAAACTAAGAAGGTTTTTGCTAATGCTGCAAACCCTCGCGTACGATTCTGGGGACCTACGTGGTCCGGACTCGCAGTTGTACCAATATTACCCTACCTCTTCGATCACCCGGTGGAGCACGTTACAG
Source organism: Volvariella surrecta (assembly GCA_951802395.1). Classification (NCBI taxonomy): domain Eukaryota; kingdom Fungi; phylum Basidiomycota; class Agaricomycetes; order Agaricales; family Pluteaceae; genus Volvariella; species Volvariella surrecta. The sequence continues at coordinate 787,119 of OX637785.1, forward strand.
ATATAACCTTTGATTGGATAAAGAGACGCTTAGCCAATGAGGCTGATACCCAACCCAAGAGCAAGGACGAGTTATGATCTGACTCCACTCTGCTAGATGCATCAATACACCAGCTCATTTCTTCACCTTATGCACTAGATATCATTTAACTCTGTATGGCAGAGCACCACAAGTATTCTAACAGTGTCATTCACGAAATCTAATTGTACCCGTTTCATGGCATAGGTGCTACTTCCATGTTGCCCCTTCCCAAGGCAAGTGGAATCGAGCTAATACTACTGGGTGGAATGAGGCCCACTTCTGTTACCACAACTGTGATAGACGTCGGTGGTGTCAGGTCGTATAATGGATTTAAGACCTCCAGGTTCGGCGAAAGCTTCCGCGTCTGCCACTCGTCATTCGATGGCGAGATTGACACCTCCTTTGGAACTACGGAGGTAGCGTCATTTCCGCTTGCTCGATCAGAAATGATGACAAGTAACACCTACTTAGTTCGTTTTTGCCAAAGCCATCCAACATGACACCATCGTGAAACTTGTAAGTCTCACAACACACCATGAAAGGAATGTTATGAGTTTTAGCCATCATCGCGACGAGCGCAGTGCCGGCGCGAGAGTATACAGCGCCATTCGCACAAAGCGCGTTCGCGCCAACTAGAACCGTAGTCGCTTCATTGATGACGGAGGGTAAAGCTGGGAGAACAGTATATGTGCAGGGTATGGGAGGATTGCATGACGTCAATTTTCTTAGCAGCGATTTTCCTATCCAAGTTTAGGACAAGCAACCGTTCAGACTGAGTAGCAAGTACCTTCCAGTAGTGGTCGTGAGTCTACCACAATAACCGAAAATCGCTTGCCTTCTTCGTGAGCGTTCAGGAGTACCTTTTCAACTACAGATGATCTAGTGGCCAGTGAGGGTATACTCAACCTTTGATATGGGCAACTTACCGTGCATAAGTCAATATTACATCACCTTCCTTAATCTTCTTCCCTGCGAACTCTTGAATGACCTCGTCTGCGATGATAATCCTGTCCCGGATATAATCATCAATTTTTTGGCAGAGTGAATCCTTTGCCTACACCGCAAAATCCAAATTGTTAGCAGAATACCGGTTGGGGGAAGGACATCGATTCGTACATCTTGCTCTGGTAGGTCAAAATTGAGACTACTAATGGCGAGTTTAAGTTGACGGATAGCATTGCCCATGGAGGTTGGCATGGGTCGAGCGGATAGTAAGTGCTTGATTTGTCGCGACAGATGGGTCAGCAAATGCCTAGAAAGCGTAGTATCTGAGGGCGTCGTGTAATCTTGGATAACCTGCCTCAAGATATTAGCAAACTCTTAGGAGATGTATTCCCGTTTGGAATAAAGGTAGGTGGTGGTACCACGTACTGTTTTGAATGCGGTCAAGGCAGCGATACACCGAGCATTAGCCCCGCAAATCTTGAACTCGGAGAATAATAGCCCAAGCCTGATGATAGATGGGTGTACATCACCCTTGACGTGACCAATGGGGTTGGGAACACCAAAGTGAGAAAATATTCGAGAACCACGAATCGCATTGAGGTCGTCCAACACTGCAACTGCTTTGCCTGCTCCAGTAGTTCCTGGTGTCGGTCCATCACCACCTGCATCTTTTAACTGTTGCCTGCCAGGCGCATCCGATGGAACCACGGACGACCGCTTCTGTGATGAACTGCCAGATGCCTTCCCCTTCCCACCTCCTTCACTTGAAGCCCCAGGTTGCTGCTTAGCAGCTACTTTTGCAGCGCGTTGCTTTTCCTGTAGCTCCCTCCTTTCCGCCTTTGTCATCGATTTCTGTGAAGGAGCTGATCCTGCTTTTGGCTTCTGTTGTTGCGACTCACTGCCATCTGGAGGAGACTTGGGCGATGAAGATGGTCCTGGATCGGCACTCGAGTTCGCTGTCAGTGACGGTACAGGCATTCTGTTCGATTTCTCTAAGTGATGTACGGTGGACTATAATAGGACAAGGAGCTTAGATAAAAGAGTCTTCTCTCTCTGTGACGTCGTTGCCACTTTTCGCTATACAAGTAACACGCCTGTGACCGGCATGCCCACTAGCGCTGAAGCGCTACGGCTACCTCAGCCATGTCTCTGATGAACTTGGAATTACCTGCTAAACAGCTGGCCCCGGCGTATACCTTTCTGATCAATGTTGTATTGGGCACGTCTATTCAGGATATGCGGAATCAAATTGGCGAATGGATGATTATTCCATCGCGCAAGTTCATCCTGTACCGCCTCAACGACCCTATTCTGCTTTCCTCGCCGCAGGAACACGCTGCGCTGTAGCCAGATTGAAGTACGAAGAAGGTGATTGGGATGCCGCTGTGGAGATGCTTTTTCGACCGCGTATTATCTCAGATTATCCGTCATTGCTAGAGCCCCTGAAGCACCTGCAAATTCTGGTAGTGAACCCCGATGGTAGGGATAATTGAGTCATCAAATGGAGGGCATTAATGTCCTATTAATATGACTGGTAGATATTGAATCTCCTCCAGGTATGTGCGCAATGGTAACACTGACTCTAAGACACTTTCAATACGAATGGATATTACGAGAGAAAACCGTGCTTGCACTATACGATCAGGTTCAGTCCAAGAAAGCTGTTTTCGCATGTGCAGCACAACTATTTCTAATGCATGATAATCCCAGGTGCGAGGGACGCCTGTTCAGGCAAGACAGCGCTTTGCAACCTTCTGTACCACCATATTCGAACGAAGCAGCCCGATTCTCTAGTCCAGAGGCTCTCAATCTGGAACAACTCCACAGACCTTTACGAGCGATTTGACTCTGTAAGACTACCACCGAACTCTCGTTCATTCGGACAATTACAGAAGAAGCCCGCTGTCCGGTGCTGGATATTACTTGTTGAAGCGCAATCCAGTCACTCAGACGACTCATTTTGGGGATCTTTCGTCAAGGAAGCATTTCATCGACATCCAAACACGCGCTTCGTTGCTTTCGCATCGTATGACAAGTACCTACAGCGACTCATGTGGAGCGGCCACCGTTCTTCTACTCCTGCTGTGACGCCAAACTTCTTCCACAAGCACGCATGGGGTTATATCCCTCCCCTACGGTCCTTTTGGACCAGATTGGACATGCCGTAAGTTCGCCGTAGCTTATGTGGGTCTGTGTGGCTACTCAAAGCGTAGAGCCGACACAAGCATAGAAAACTTAATCAACCTTTCAATCTTGACGACTTCCATCGTACATTCAGTGAACCCCTGCAAAATATTGAATCCATTATGAATGTTCTACCCAGGACTTTCTCTCGTCCAGCGTTGCTATTTTATGAGTCAAATAGCAGCAATGCACCACTGTGGGAGCTGTTCCGCGTGATGCTCCCCAGTGGTCTTTTGGCTTTCGACAATACATCGAGCCAGCATTATGAAGCAGCTCTGACAGCTCTCGTATGGGATGGATTACGAGGGACGAAACTGGACCTTTTGTTTTCCTGTTTGCATCCCCCTTGCATCCCCTATGGAGTTCCTGGATTTTGTGGCTGTATAGCGTCTTACTTCGGTCAGAGTTTTTTTGGCCGATGAACCTCATCGAACTGGCGAAACAGGTGATATCCGACTTCTCTCGTCATCTTCTGTTGGACACCTACAGACGTCCAGTTTCGTCCCGGTCAGCGGCCTTCGTAGAGGCCCGCTGGCAAGAAGAATTCTATAGGGCGACGCTTGAATTGACTAACGGAACTGTGTTGCTACACCAGAATTTGTTATAACAAGACCTTCGCATCAGCAGGGACGGATTGACTTCTATGTTCAGCAGAAGAACTAGGGCATCGAATTATTGCGAGATGGATAAGGCTGGAAGGGCATTATAAACGGTTCCTCGCTGATGGTGCTTATCATCCCTTGCTCAAGAGTGGACAATAGGAGGACTACATTATACTTGACTTTCGAACGACTATGCCGACACAACCCCGGCCCGGCCCGGTGAGTTGAATTGAATTCGTTTTGTACTGCTCACTAGGGTGTTTTTGATAACACGCCGTTTTCGTTCAGAATACACAAACTGGACATTATACGATTACGATTGTAACCTGAATGTTGCTTATGGACCGAGGAATAAATGAGGATGATGACCCACGAGTGCTCTCAGGATGCTTCACAGCTGTTAGATGATCCATTAGGACCACAAGAATGATGTGATGTACTATCTTAGTAAAATGCCATTGATGAGCGGGAAGCTTCCCTTCGATATCAATCCTGTTTTTGTTAGACGCCAGAGACGACACTAATGTAATTGAAAGGTTGCCAGTATGAACCACTACGACCGAGCTGTTCCCGGCCTACCTGATTCTCTCCCTTCAACTACTCACCCCTTCAGAACATCATCCCCTCAATGGAGGTCTCGATGTGCCGCGGATTTTGACAGAGAGTGACCACCCTAGAAAGATCTTGATTCCCTTCAAGCACAGCGAATTGAAAGCATCAGGGACCTGACGTAGTCAATGAACTATCGAGGTCATAATCCGAAAGTTCAAAGTATAAAGTATCACAACAAGCAACTAGACAGGGTAAGACGCAGGACTGTGTGTCCACTGATCCCCTCACCTTGAATGTCCGTGTCTATCGCTGTGACGTCGTTGCCCCTTTTGGCTATGCAAGTAACACGCCCGTGACCTCGTAAACCTACACAACTCAGTACCCGACGACGACCTCGACTGCTGCTGCGTTTCTCATCGCTACATACTTTCTTTCTTCCTATTTGATCTTTTCTGCTCCAATACTCGGAGCTTGAGCTGGATTAAACCGCTTCTCTTCGTCCCAGGTCACGATCACGACATCCGAGAAAAATGGTCAATTCGTCGCTTCGCCGTGCTTCTTGTCATGATCTCATTCTGTCTTACAGGGTGTTCCAGCATTGTTCAGATGGCTTAGTAAAAAGTATCCCAAAATCAGTACGTTTCCCTGTGCGCTTGGATGAATGACCAACTAAGGAGTGCCTTTCTAGTCTATCCGGTGCAGGAGGAGGACGACATGTACGTACCTGATGCAGAAGGAAACACGATAACAGTACCGGTCAACATGGCTGCGTCTAATCCCAACGGTGTAGAGTTTGACAATCTATATCTCGATATGAATGGCATTGTGCGTTCACTCCTGCTGCTGCGCGTATTCTGCATTAGGCTGAGCACGAGTCAATTTGACAGGTTCACCCTTGCACGCACCCAGAGGGAAAGGTTCGTTGCCTGATACATGCATACCAGTGGCTAGTAACTAAATTTGTCCAGCCTGCCCCCGAAACGGAGGAAGAGATGATGGTTGAAGTGTTCAAGTATACGGAGCGAGTTGTGAACATGGTTCGTCCACGCAAGCTGTTGTTTATGGCTATTGGTGAGTGTCCAATTTTGCCTCATATCAGTTGTTCTAAGCAACGCCGCAGATGGTGTTGCCCCCCGTGCCAAGATGAATCAGCAGCGTTCTCGTCGTTTCCGTTCAGCCCAGGAGGCAGAAGAGAAGGCGGAGGCCCATAAGGAAGCAATTGCAATGTGGGAGGGTTTGTCTGTTATCTTTCACGTATTCCCCTTCTAATCTTGTTCTCTGTAGCAATGGGCAAGACGGTCAGTGACGACGAGAAGAACAAGAAGTCTTGGGACTCGAATGCTATCACGCCCGGAACTCCGTTTATGGATTTGCTTGCGAGTTCATTGAGGTATTGGGTTGTTCAAAAGATGAATACCGACAAGGGATGGAAGAACGTAAGTCAATGTCAGATAAATTTGACTTAGCCAGCTGACTGGTAGCAGATTCAAGTTATCATTTCCGACGCGGGTGTTCCTGGAGAAGGAGAACATAAAATTATGGACTATATTAGGCGTTCTCGCACCAACCCTGGTCATGACCCCAACACTAAACACGTTATATATGGTTTGGTGCGCCATTTTCTCCGTACCATTCGTCCAAGTACCAACTAAAGTTTCCTCGCAGGATGCTGATTTAATCATGCTATCATTGGCAACACATGAGCCACATTTTAGGGTGCTTCGAGAGGACGTATTTGCCAACGATACTAGTCCTACTGCATGTCGACTGTGCGGACAAGAAGGTCATTACGCTGCACAATGTACTGGACAAAAGGCAGAAGTGGTGAAAAAGCCACCACCGGAGAAAAAACCATTTATTTTCCTCGATGTCGCAATTTTGCGAGAATATCTCGAAGTGGAACTCTACGTGCCAGAGGCACCTTTCTTCACCCTAGAGCAAGCAATTGATGACTGGGTACTCCTCATCTTCTTCGTCGGCAATGATTTCCTTCCCCATCTACCATCACTTGAGATTCGAGAAGGAGCTATTGATACTTTGCTGAAGATTTGGAAGAAAGAGCTATTTAGAATGGGCGGTTACCTCACGAATAATGGTCATATTGAGCTGTCTCGAGCCCAGATCATTCTTGAGGGCCTCGCGCAGAGAGAAGATGAGATCTTTAGACGGAGGCGTGAAGGTTTGTCACGAATTCAAAATGCATACACTCTGTTCGCCCCTTCCCCATCCCATCTTCCTGTCCTCTGGGCAACATTCCTTATTCTTTTGCTACTGCTTTGCACGTGTGTGAGCAAGTCATTGACTATTTCCTATCAACCCCTTGCGGTATTTCGGGGGGATTGTATTTTCTTTTTGCGTTTGCACAGCTGAAGAACGTCAAGACCAAAATGCTAAGCGCCGTAAGCTGGAAATGAATGCAAAAAATGGAAATGGCTTCTCTTCAGGGCCTTCTCCTGCTCTCGGCCTGTCGGGTCCGCCATCCGCTCCAAGTACTATGGCCCACCCGTCATTACCCCAGCGACCCATGCTACTACAAGACTTCGCTGCTGCTGCCGACTCCGTGGGATTCAGCGCTTCGGCAACCCCAGTTACTGTACAAACTACTCCAACCGCGATACAGGCCTTAGCTGGTTCAAACCGAGATGTTGTTGCCAACCGGCGGGCAATCAGAATGGCCAATATGAGCGCGGCAGAAGTTCTGAAGGCTGAACTCTCCGGTAAAGCCATGGCAGAGATGGCATTGCCTCTCAAACCCTCAGCATCAGCAATGGCAATGTCTATCTCCGCACCCGCTCCTGCAGTAACTGAGTCCAATATAATGCTTACATCGCCCGCGCGCCATGATTCACCTATGGTTGAAGATCAACATACTAGCGTTACAACAACTGCATCACTTGAACCGTCTTCAACTCCTACCAATGTGCTTTCCGGCCAAGCTTCTCCCGCCGTTACCGACACTGCTGATGCAGATGGTGATGCGGACACTATCTACGACCCAGAAGTGTCAATGGGAAGTGACTTCTCCGTTACCGCTGGGACGAAGAGAAAACTTGGAGAGGGCGTTGAGGATGACGACGCTGAGACGGAAGACGCTGCGAACGAAGACGATGCGGCAGCTGGGGAAACTGCGACTCTGGCCTTGAAAGTTCGACCAGATGGAACGGTTGAACAGGAGGACCATGTCAGGTATGTAAATATTGCTCAACCACCGAATTGTTGGCTCATGACCTGTTCGTAGGTTGTGGGAACCTGGCTATAGCGATCGATATTATCGCCAGAAATTTGGTGCCGAGTCCACAGATGAAGAACTCAAAAAGAAGTATGCCAGCGAGTTACACTGACCATGACGAATTCTGATATCTGAAATTGCAGGATTACTCAGTATTATATTGAAGGTCTGGCTTGGGTATTGCATTACTACTATCAAGGCGTAAGCTCTCCTTAGCTCGTAGTGTCAACTGTCCGCTTACGAGTTTTGATGTTCAGACACCATCATGGCAGTGGTACTACCCATACCACTTTGCACCTTTTGCAGCAGATTTCAATGAGGTCGATAAGATGGAGGTTCAATTTACACAAGGACAGCCATTCAAGCCCTTTGAACAACTTATGGGCGTCTTCCCTGCTGCAAGGTATATTGAGGACCTCTGATCCTATAATGTCTTTTAATCATTGTTTCTCCAGTCGCAAGCACATTCCTGAGGCATATCACCACTTAATGACAGACGAAGATTCGCCTATCATCGACTTCTATCCTACAACTTTCGAAATTGACATGAATGGGAAGAAGATGGCGTGGCAGGGTGTAGCTCTGCTCCCATTCATCGATGAGACGCGCTTGTTGGATGCTATGGGACAGCATTCGGATAAATTAACGGAAGACGAAAAGCGACGCAACTCGTGGGGAAACAGTGTCGTCTTCGCAGCTGAGGATCATCCCGTATATCCCTTTTACGAGAAATTATATGGGAAGCGTAAATCTCAGGAGGTGGGTGTCACAACGATTTAGATTTCCTTACGCTGACATTGGGTGTACAGCCTGTTGTCATCGATGTCGCTTTAAGTAAAGGTCTGAGTGGTACCGTTCTACCCAATCCGGATTGTCTCCCAGGATCAACCTACTTCAGTCCTTTAACAAGCATTGATGATCTACCGGACGTCAAAAACGATCGCTCGCTCTCTGTTTTGTACTTCTTCCCGAAGCAGCTCCAGCCTCATAGATCTGTTCTCTTACCTGGTGTCAAGAAACCTTCTCGTGTGCTCAGCGCAGCAGACCTGGAACTTACAAGGAACGGCGGAAGGAGAGGCCGTGGTGGCGGACCGGGCGATAGAGACAATCATAGGAATGGCTATAATAATAACACGATGAGGGAGGTTTACGGTCGTGACATGAGAGGTGATATGTTCCACACCCGTCCGAACCATTATGGTGGAAGAGGTGGAGGTGGAGGTTATGGCCACGACCATAGTCACAGAGGTGGCCACCATAACAGTGGTAGAAGTGGATCTGGTGGATACGGCGGATATGATGGCCCTCCGAGAAGTGGACCCCCAAGAGGTGGTGGAAGAGGCGGAAGCTCATACCATCAAGGTGGTGAGCATGGTGGCTCTAGGTCCTACCAGCAAGGAGCTCAATCATATGTTGGGTATGGAGGGTATGGAGGCGCCCCGTCAAACCGTGCTCCGCCTTCCTATGGAGGATACGGAAGCGGCGGTCGTGGCGGCCCACCGCCATCGCGTGGAAGTGGGGCATCAGGCTACGGACAATCAAACTACGGTCAGCAATCTTATGGAGGTGGTGGCGGTTATGGAGGCTATGGCAGCACAAGCTCTGGCTACAGCAACCCTGGAGGCAGGACTGGATATACTGATTATGGCGTTTACGGCTCTAATGCTTCCAGTGGTTATTCGAATCATGCTAATCAACCATCTGGTGGGTACCATAACCAGCCCCCTCGTGGTGGGGCCCCTACACGGGGGAGAGGCCGTGGGTGGTAAATCGATATGCTTATAGACAGTGATGTTATGTTGCCTACTGTATAGACTATAATCTGTATCTGACTGCACAATTATTAACTTGGATGTTGCAGAATTGGAAAACACAATTTAGTGACATTTACTAATGGATAGATAGTGATTTCGAAAACACTGTACCTCAACACAAACATCATATCAAACCACTTCGACCAGAAAGACAAGCCTGAAAGTAAGAATCTACGACCTAATAACCACTACTTCCGGCGTAGCCAGCGGGGAAAGAAAAGGCAGCAGGCATCCCAGCACCCATAGCTTGAGGACGAGGAACGTAAGTGATGAAGTAGCTGTACTGTCTCTCTCTTGCCCTCTTTGCCTTGCGTCTTGCCCTCTTCTCCTTACGTCTCAGCTTCCTTACTGCTTTCGCGTCCCGACGGCGGCGCTGCGCCTCGAGAATTTCGGGGTTGGGACGTCCATAAGCACCACCAGAGAAACTGACAGGATATGGAAAGTCATCCGAGTCCGAGTCTGAATCAGAAGAACTACTGGAACTAGAGGATGAATCCTGGTCTTCGTCGTATTGGGCCAGAACTTTGTCCTCCAGGCAGGCCTGGGGCCCTGTCCTTCTCTCGCGGCCCTTCATGAGAACAACCTCGACACCGCGCACCGCGAAGAAGGAGGTGTTCCAGAGGTTGACCAGGTCTGTAACTAACTTGGACCGCCTTGGGGTCGTTCCTGAGTGAGATTCTGCCACCGGTAGGGACCCTGTCCAGGCGAGGTAAAGATCCTACCGCATGTGAATATTGTTGCAAGACCAGGGAATAGCAGAAAGAGATACGCACCTGCACGAAGCGAGTCCAATCGCCTTCTTGGACGTCATGGCTGAGCAAGGATGATGGTAAACGAGGAAGTCGCTCTCGGATTCCCTCGAGATTTTGGACTTTCTGCGGTTCGAAAGGGGCATATTGTAAACTTCCGTTGACTGGACGTGAGAAGCTTTCGGGGGCTGCAAGCTGTGCTCCTGAAATCGCGGCAGTTGTCATGCGTGGTGATGCACCACCTGGGTATATGACTCCATATTGCTGTTGAACTAGGGGAACAACACCAGGCGTAGGGCTGGTCGCCCTAGACTTGGGCCGTTGTAAAGATTGACCAGCTTGCTGAGGGAGAGGTTGGCCCTCTAAGATATGACCACGAGGGTACACTTGCGGTGTGGATGGGACAGCAGGAGCGGACGAATAATTCGCACCTGGATATGGTGCAATCTCACTGGCACGGGTATTCGGCGAGTGTCCCATGTGGGGCGAACTTGGATACGGACTCGCACCTCCAGGTACGACTGTGACCGCTGTAGGATGGGCACCACCAGCAGCCATGCCATATATCCCACTAACAGGTCGGGCAGTGGCCTCCCCAACTGTGTATTTCTGGGGCCGCGATAGAGGAGTACCAGGAGGCATTCCCCCGCCAGTGCCTAATCCAGCCATCTGTCGCTCCATCTCTGACGCGTTCATACTAGCTCTACGTTCACGCATATAAGGAGATGTGCTATCAGGTGCAGGAACGATGGGAACTGCAGGATATGCAGGAGCTCCAGAAAGGTTGCCATAGATTGGATAAGGGCTAGGAGGGTTACCTGCGCTAGAGACGGGGCTGGGATAACCTGTTGCACCTGATGGAGCGCCTGAAAGAGGGCTCCCTGCATTAAAACTTCGACGGCGCTCCCTCACTTGTGCTGCGTGTGCATCGCGCTCTTTTGCCCTATGAATGTCAGTGTCCATTTCTGCCTTTCGTTCCCTCTCTCGGGCCTTCTTGGCTTCCTTTTCCTCCCTTTTCCTTCTCTTCTCTTCGTCACGTTGCCTAATGCGAATCAGTATTTGGTGCATGGAAAGACATTATCGCCAAACTTACCATTCCTTCAATGCTTTCTGATCTTCTTTAGTTATCTGTCCTCGGTTCCAAGAAGCAGCGAATTGCTGAGGACATGTATCAGTTAGGTTGGCTGAATGATGAAGCTTCTTACTGGATCGGCAGGCTGAGCGCCCGGCGGGAGGACATGAGTAGCATCTGCAGGTACCCACTGAATGCCAGTTATGATCCCGTTAGGTGTTTGATAACTGATTATCGCAAAGATCGGAGTCAAAATTCGGTCATAAATGAGCGCACATAACGAACCCAGCAGCCACGGCCCTAAGATCGATCAGCACATGAGCAACCATCAATCACGGGGGCGAAAGGAGGGTGCGATGAAGGTAATCCAATGTCTAACACATACTTGAATGGGTGATAAATGATTCTGCCATCGGGCCCTGTAGAAGTTGTGTATGTCACAGTCCCGGGAACTATTTGATTTGCTGTCATAGCCACAGCAGGCGTCGTAGGACTAGCTGCATACTGATCTTGTGGTAAAGGAGACGGTGCGCGGCCATACATGCTCATGGTGTTCGCTGAAGATGGAAGTTAGGACTGAGAAGAGATGACCCTGGGCAATGGAGGATTGGCACGCTTAGGGATAAGATAAAGGAAGGTGGTATCCAACTTTGGGCATGACCATTACAGCGTCTTTCCCAGCAAGCCGGGCCCATCAGGACCGAAGAGAAGTAGAAATCAAAATTATAAAGAGCTATGTACCGATGTCCACTAATATCCGCGATACCTCCTCAACCGAATCGCCAGTATAACAAAATCACAACAAGTAGACCTACAGCGGCCAGCGGTGCATATTGTCGAATCATCGCCTGAATGTTGATGTTTCGTGCCGCCTTGCGGTATTTCTCGGATTCCGTACGAAGTGAGGACGACAGATGCGACATCCCTGAAAGAGTACCCATGAGGTGGAGGTTGACGAAAATGCTTCCGAGCCACTCACTGTCCAACGAATCACCGCGCCACAAAAGCTCCTCCATATTTTTGGTCATTATCTTCGTCACATCCTGCAGATCATCATTCAACTTTTCGAGACCTGTGCTGTTTGCGTTATTGAACGTTCTTGGGTCACGGTATATTCGCGCAGTTTTGGACATAAAAGTATCTGGGGTGCTAATAAGAACGCAGGTGTATTGATGTGGCACTCATGTAGTCACCAAAAGCAACAAATGGGTAAGGCCTGCGGACTGTTTCGACTTTGGTTCCATATGTCGTTGCAAATTCTTTGGACAATTCATCGAGGTAGGAAAAAGCGAGCCTTCGTGGGTAGGACTTGTCTGCAATAGTGAGGAAGATTACATTGTCTGAGATGGTATAACTGGTGTATTCCATTAAGAGTGCAAAAAGAGAAGGATAAAGACTCCTACTGTAAGCTGTAGGCACCACTCTCAATCGAGCACTGTGGCTCGGAATTTTCTGTTATACGATGAAAAATTAATTTGGCTTGTTGCTTGTATTCTTGAAGGTCTTGATCCGTCTGGTTTGTAAAATAAGGAACGCAATGAAACCAAAGACAAAAGATGGATTAGATATACCTGTTCATCATCGACGCTAGCAGCAAGTGGTAGTGCATCGGAAGCACGAGCAATAATTGTTGAACGGACCATTGTGGGCGTTGTCGTTGCTGTAAATGTATGATGCAGCATACACGGTTCTTCGGCTTAAGGTCACGTGTCCAGCCTTGGCCTGAACAGTAATCCTAATGGAGAGCAGTGCAGCCTGGTCCGGAGCAGTCCGGGCGCAAAACCGGCTCTGAGTAGTTACATGGAGCCGTGCAGCCGATTGATCTTCGGAATAACCGATGACAATCTGCGTGACAAGGTGCCGCGCCGAACCGGGTTTGTCGATCTCCAACCACAACAATGTTATCCTCCAAGCTGTTTGACCTCGATACACAGGTAGGTACTAGTCGTCGCCAGCCGCAGCGTTGTCTAACGTAGCAAACCTCAGTTATCTTTCTATGGAGCATATCACTCAAACAAGATCAACGTCCTGATCCACATCATTTGCGTTCCCATGATCCATTGGTGCGTTATACGCATATCATCTGCACTTCACTTATTGTACTATCATAGGACTCTACAAGTCCTAACAGCACCAATCCTTACTCCGCTCATCCCAGTAGTCCAGTACGACATCAACGAATACCTGGCTTTTGATCTGAACCTCCCAACCACCATCACCATCCTTATCCTGTGCTATTATTCCGTTCTTGAACCAACTGCTGCTGTAAGTCATACACTTCGTCTGGGAAATACATGCTTAGCGCTTCCTGTTTCAGTTGCTGTATCTCCCGCAGCTAACTGTGTCGAACTTGACGGCCACCTCTTTTGCTCGCGGTGACGGCCACATGACCACAGCCGCATACCTCCATGCTATCTCATGGGTTGCTCAATTCATTGGGCACGGTGCAGCTGAGAAACGATCTCCAGCGCTGTTGGATAACTTGTTTGGTGGTATGTCCCCTACGCTGCCTTGATCAGGCAACTTGTGTGATCGTGCCTAATATACTTAAAACGGTCTTCTCTAGCCCTTATATTGGCACCCTTCTTCGTTCATCTCGAAGTTCTCTTCATGGCTGGTTGGCGACCAGAACTGCACAGGCGCATCCAGAATAGAATCGGGGTGGAAATTGTCAAGATTCGCAAGGCTGAAAGCAATAAGAAAGGAGCAAAGAATAACTAGTTGAGCACTTTGGGGTCATTGCTGCAATTTATTACTTTTCATACGTACTGCGTTGTAGTTCAATTTTCTATCCTAACTAATGTTAATCTTCATCAGAATGCGAATCTCGTGATACTTCGTATAACCGTGTTAATATTGGCCAGAGTGCCACTGGAACCTAAAATGACGTGGAACCCGTGTCTGTCGTACGCCAGACGTGTTGAGAAAGGCGTCTCGCAATGATCGGATATGTAACGACTCACAGAAGTGCTTTGAATGTACGACATATTTACACTCGCTCGGTAAGGCTCTTGGGTGGTGGTAATGCAGGCTCGCCAAGTGGCGTAACATATGAAGCGGTCAGTCCCCCATCGACTTTGAAATCTGTTCCCTGCACAGCATCGTCAGATTGGGGACTCGAAGCCTAGAGCGAGAGACTCACCGTGATATAGCTACTATCTTCGCTGGCAACTGATGGGCGGGACAAGCCTTCATCAATAAACGGAGGAACAGGCACAGATAAGACTTACGGAAGAGTGCAGCCCGTGCAATTTCTACTGCTTCACCGAACCTGCCCATGGGGAGATGAACAAGCCGCCTATCCCGCTTCTCTGCAGTATTCAAAAAGTCCATCAAGAGAGCTATGGAAACACTGATGAGGTAAAGTACAAGACAGATCAAGCTTCAGACTTACGTGTCTTCAATGGTCCGCTGCAAGTGGTGTCAAAAAAAAATCAGGAGGGCAAGAAAGGTTACAACTGATCCTCGGCTTACGGGCAAATTGAATTTATGCGGATACCCTCACGAGCATGGACCATGGCAAGTTCTCTCGTCATTGCGAGAACGGCGCCCTAGTTCAGTATCGCACTCAGAGCAATATCGATTGTGAGTAAAAGCTTAAATATACCTTCGATGCAGTGTCTATGGCACACAGAGAAAACGTCATGTTAGTTAACTTCAGGATAAGGCTGGGTGAGAAAGGGTTGACGTACACGCCAGTTGCGGCGTTGCAGCTCCCATAATGGCAACAAAACTTGCAGTGTTTATGATGCTTCCGCCAACATTAAGCCCTTTCTCTGCATCCACAGGGTTGCTGCGCATGGCCAGAATAGCGTATTTGCATCCCCACCAAACACCCTTGAGGTTGATTTGCATGGTGAGGTCCCAGATCTTCTCTTCAGTGTTCAGGGCATTATCATCCGCCGGGTGCATAATACCTTTATCACCAAAGAACCAGCAATGGCATCGTTCGATCAGACGCGAGCGTCACGACGGAAAGCAAGGTACAAGTAAGGTAACCTCACCAGCATTATTGAACTAGGCACGGGGCGTTGATGATCTATTTATCTCACGGCAGTAAATTAAGGCACAGACTCACTATCACATCCAGCCGACCGAATTCCTGCACTGCTCTGTCGACGGTAGCTTTGACGTCTGCTTCCTTACCAACGTCAGCTTTGACAGCGATGGCCTTCGCGTTGGGGAATCTCTCTCTGATCAAAGCCGCCGCTTTCTCCGCTGCATCCAAGTTGATGTCGGCCAAGATGACACTTGCACCCTCCTGAGCAAATAGGATGGATGACTCAAGCCCAATTCCACTAGGAGATACATGGGGGTTCAGGTCCCAATAAAGGGGAATTTCTGGGTCATTTCCACTCACGATCCAGCACCTGTGACAATAGCAGACTGGAATCACAAGCATCGATCAATCTCAGTCAGAACCACACGCATAGAAGACTGCATGTACCTTGTGTTGAAGTCGTCCGGGCATAATTTCAGATCGTGGTTGATGATGGATTGTAGATAACGACGCCCAAGGTCCGTTCATTTAGATATACTCTGAGATTGTGACGCCTCGTGATACTGAACGTCACGGCGCAAGATCCTATGGAAACCTCGACGGTGACCTCACCATGATAAAGAATATTTTATAGGGGTATACACCACTTACTGGAGGAGTTACGATGTAATAATTAGTGTTTGAGTATTCCAGCTACTAGGCTAGTAACGGTATTATGGTCCGAGTCACGTCAAGATGAGAGCATATAGACAACAAGAGTGATAGCTATTATACAACAAAAGAAAACATGAACAGCAAGACATCCGATGGCCCTAACGCAGGTCTTCAGGAAAATCCGAGGGGTAACTGCCATCATCATTATCGAACATATCCCGAAATTCCTTAACACACTCCGGCAATGATTGGGGTATCGAGTTTGATGACTGTGAGGAAGGACTGGAATGGCCCACTATTGGGTTATCGGATGTAGGGTCAGCAAGCAAGTCATGCTTCGTGGGCTGTGTTGGCGAGGAATTGCGAATAAGATAGCAGTTAGCTTTTCTGAATTGCGATACATTATGGCTGAAGTGATCTTCATTATCGCTATCGGATTCTGTTGCAGAATGGCTGCGCGGTGCTGACGGGAGTGGTGGATCTGGTTCTTGGACAGGATCATCGAGAAATAGATTGGCGATCTCCGGCTCCTGCATGGGGAACCCATACAATACCTCGGACTGAGATCTTGCAGGGGGATGGGATTGTGAGGGTCGCCACTGAGCAGAGGGAGAAGAGGGTTGCGGCCGTTCTTCGACTTGCATTAGCCGCCGCTCTGGCTCGCCCCAGTCAGGGCTACTGAGTTGCGGATTGGAATGAGCAATCTATGAATATAATATTCATATTGATCTTACCTAACGCTAGATGTCGATGGCGTCGGTAGGAACTGTGATAATCCCATGGATATGTCCACTTCCTTTTCAATGCTTTGTGAGCTTTGCACGATATCGAGATCATCAAGGTCATCGTAACGATAGGCTGATTTGCCAGGAGGCCGCTGGATGCGATGTTGAGGGCTGGAAAGCAGAAAGCCAGGGTAGAGCAGCTGAGTCTGTGATGACGGCACTGTGACCATTTCGGATTCGGGAGATAGACTTCGTAGGTTGTCATTCTCATTCTTGTTGAGTGAACTTGGATAATTGGAGCCGGCTGAGGAGGAAGCAACTTCGCTGTAGGGTTGGAGAAAGGTATTCTTCCCAGTCTTTTTCGTCAGGACAACATGTGACGTTGCGGCTTTATTTTCGTCACCAGATTCCTCGATCTGCGGATGATCACGCCCATCCGATGGGAGAGGTAGGGGAGATGGTGAGATCTGCGGAGGTGGGAAATGGGGCAAACTGAGTGGATCAAACAGCACGTTTAATGGGTTTTCGGCTCGCTTTTCCCGTGGTCTGACAGTAAGTGGTGGCGTGTATAGTGATGTGCTTGCCATTGGTGCTGTCCTCCGAGCAGCAGTGGCGTACGACCTGGAGAGATGTGGAGTAGTTTCCTCGGTACTACCTAGACTTGCTGGTAAGGCTGATTTTACAACTTGCTGATCGTCATTTGGGCCTATTGGAGTTTGGCCTCGTGAAGGGGTAGGAGCGTCTCCTGAGTGATTACAGGTATGAAGTGTAATCTGCGTAGAGCGAGGTACTCCATGTTTCTGAGGATCAGCATCTTCGTCTCTCCTCGACTTTTTCGGAGGTGGATGCACTTCATTGCGTGGCTGCGATGAGGTTCGACGTTTCTGTCCGTGTGACTTGTCCAAGCGTTTGAAATAGTCTAAAATCGTGGCGTCTGGCATGTCCAGTGGGACGCTATCTGTTCAGATGGGTAAATTGAGCCTTCGACAGAATCAAAGGCATGGAGGGTATAAGATGGTCAAATTGAGGGCGCGCAGGTGCTTTCGCGCTTGACTGTGACTGTACGCGACTCCGCGTAGGCGGTGAAAGGGCAGGGAGCAAACAACACCAAACTCCGCCTACAAACGCGTCAGGACGGTCAGGACACCATCTGCCAGAGATAGCAATGTAATCCAAAATAAGTTTTTCCGTGACAAGAAATGTAAAAGTCAACCAGTAAATGTGCTGAGCGTGATGCATTTTTCCAGTCACGACAATTGAAGCGGAGTTGACACGCATCGCGTTCATCAACCGCCAAACAAGACATCACGCGGAAATTGCTTCGTTTACTCTCAACAACCTTTACTACCATCAGCCATCCACCTCCAATGGCTCGTCAAACTAAGAGACCCAGAGTGGACTATGATGACGATGCATCTCACAAGACAAGCATGAAGCTCCGTGTCAAACGACACTCAGCGAAGGCCAAAATCCCAACCAGAGGCTCAGCGTGCGCTGCGGGTTATGACCTCTATAGGTGCGGTTTGCTCCTTGTTGAAAACTTGCACCCCATCTCACCATTTAACTCCAGTGCTGAGAGCCTGACCATCAAAGCCCGTGGCAAGGCGATGATAGATACTCAAATTTCCATCGCCGTGCCCTCAGGAACGTATGGCAGGGTTGCCCCCCGAAGTGGACTAGGTAAGTTGCTTGACTGGATAGCAATGTTTGGTATTCAATCTCTACAGCCTCTAAGTTCATGATTGATGTCGGCGCTGGTGTCATCGATGCTGACTACCGTGGTATTGTCAAGGTCTTGCTTTTCAATCACTCGGAGGAAGATTTTAAAGGTGTGTCTTTTACTTTTGACTTCGCGAGCGGGAGCTCATGCGCATACATAGTTGCAGAAGGAGAACGGATAGCACAGCTAGTTCTAGAAAGGATATGTACGCCAGAGGTTTCGGAAGTTGAGGTAATTCGCCACTCCTTCTCTGCATGCAATTACTAAATAGCATATAGGAGCTAGATGAAACCCAACGTGGCGCCGAGGGCTTCGGCTCTACTGGTGGGCACAAGGAACTTTGACCCAGATATGACCGTACACTGAGAGATATTGTAGAAACATCCACCGTAATATAGACCTTCCTGCGATACGCTCTGTATCCCGATTAGTGATTGTTTTTATTGACTATTGAACTTACATTTCATTTTTTGCGATCAACATCGACGATGTACATGCCGCCTTGTACGCGAGAAGCGTGCTTCAATAATTCTCTTCCGTTTGGATCGTCCGTCGCCTCCTTCAGTAGTTGGCGGTCAGCGTCCTCAGAAGTCTTGCGCTGAGACGCGTGAATATTTGATGTATCCACCAATTTAACTGCCTCTATCAGTCTCACGAGTTCCGTCATTTCTGTCTTCAACTTGTTCCACTCTGGGGAGTCCTTTTGGGGCGGAATGAGAGCTGCCAGTCCATGTATATGTTCAAGCGCTGCACCAGATACCTCGGGGGTTGGGTACGAGGAAAGTAGTTGATGGACCGACCAGGTAGGTTTACGTGGTGTGCCGCAAGAATCTACTTCATTCGTCGGAGGTCTTAAGCTTGACGAAAAACGCCCAAATTGCGAACGCAGGAGCTGCTGAATTGCAAATGATCTGTGGGTGAGGATCATGAGAGGAAAGCTGAATCTGAGTTTCAATTTTGAGTTATATGTTCTAACACTGTGACAAGTGACCATCCCCGGCCCATTCCACCAATGTTCGCGACTCTTTGCCGTCGGTCTGCTGCACCACCTCCGAATGTCGCTCGTTCACTGCAGAGTCTGCTGCCGAAGCAACTCCCGCCTTCTCTCCAGCAAAAACCAGGCAACCTCTACGAAGTATTGTCCAAGACCCCTTCCGGAGGTGTAGGTCAAGAGGTTCACCAGCCGCGGTGGAGTCACAAGCAAATATCAGATTCGTTTTGGATAGTGACTCGCACTCGCTTCAAGTGTGAAGGCAAGCATGGAAAAGCTTGGGGCAACTTCTATTGGAAGGGTAATCGCCTCCGCGCAGCTACTTGGGCCTCAACTGACGTTTCTCAGGTAAACTCGTTAGTCCAAAGGAGGAGCTAATTCGTGGGGGCTTAAAGTACTCTTGGGCTGAAGGCCGCTCAGTGACCCGCATACCTAAGGATAAAGTGAATGTATGTGCTTATCTGTGAGCTAGTTTTGTACGCCTCTCATCGCATTTGTCAGGTACATGAGCCCCAAAAGGTGCAATGACGGAGTGCGCCTCTTTTTGGTTCTAAGTATCCATACCTCCTGTACTCAAAAGACCGCTTAATTCAATCAACATAGAGTGCATTATCCTTCGGCTCTATTTCATGAAGTTGAGTTGGTGGCAAAAGAAGTACACAAAAATCTGTTGCATTGCAGCGAGGTATATCAAATGTAGTTATGTCAATCTCACACGGTTACGGTCCTCACAAGTTGCAGTAGGTGGACTGCATGACTAATTTAACGGGGTGAGCTTGGTCGTGCAACCGTCCTAGGGATAATCCATGCAATCGTTTGTTCACTGTTCGCCAATGGACCAGGTATCAGTGGATTACTTTAAAAGGCGTCTAGGTCTTCACTAGCACAAGTACCTCGACGGAGTAGCGTCGGCGACAACGTCTCCGACCTCGCTGCAGCCTCCTTGAGATGTGTGGTAAAGCACAAGCCAATGACTGATTTCGTGCATCAAGGTTCGACCGAGGTTGCAGTAGCGAAGTACCACCTGGAAGGGAAGAATAAATGGTTCCATCTTCACTGTCCAATAATGAATGGAGTGCAGGAGTGCAGATATGGATAACTGGAGGACCTCGTCGGCTACTGCTTGACAATATGCGAAAGGCGACGCGGATGGCGCTTTGTGGATACATCGCTTGATGACATACGATGCGCTCAGGCATGGCAGTTGAAGAAATGTGGAATCTGGTCCTGGAGGGGGACGTACAGAGTGGGCTTGGGTTAGTCCCCCAGATGAATAAGGAGAGTAATTAGCATCGCGTAGGAGAAATTGAGTTGTTTGCTCGCTACTTCATCCGGACTTTCTATGGCGCTTTGAGGTCAACGGGTCGTTTCCCACCAAGATTGCCTACGAAGCCATGATCCCACTTCTGATTCATACCTTTCTGTTGCATTTATTGGTTCACAACGGTGACCATACGCGTCCATGCTCATGACCTTGCCCACTCTACTTAGCGCGGTGCTCAATGTCGAGTCATATCAATTTCGAAGATTTGTGCACGCCGACTCGGAGCGGAGTCAGCATGGTGCTTGACATGACGGGCAACAATAGGCAACGGCATGAATGCCGTAGAGTACTGGTAGGCAAGGTTGGTCCGAGTCCGCCCGGTTTCACGATCTCCCAAACTGCTAGGCATTCCATGTCGCAGTTTGTAACCGCTCTGCATTCTCCATGGGCCAAAACTCACTGTTCGGCCTCGCTGGCAACTGTGTAACCCTGCATGCACATCGCATGACCACTGATCCTGGGCCCTCCACAGCGTTGGTCACGTTAAGTTGAACAGCTTCTAGTATGACCAGCTCAATTTCACCAGCTTATTGCCCGACTCATTGGTTTCCATCAGACGGGATTTCGGGCTTATGTTGTTCGAGATGAACTGACCATTGCAGATGGTGGATTGGTTGTGTTTCCTGTTTCGTGGATCGACAAAACTTGACCTGGTATCATTTCCACATGACACTGCTGGTTGCTGGTGGTTTGAAGGGTTGAGCCCGGATGTTATATGGTATAGTAGCACGGCAATGCTTAGATCTCTTGCACCGTCAGCTTTGTATTATGACTGTTATATGTCTCCTGACCTTGGTAAAGAGGTGTCAAGAGGAGTCGCGAGAGCGACGATAGCACCGAGTACGACAGTGACTGAGAGAGAGCGGAACATTTTTTAAAAGCAGAGCTGAATAGGTGAAGAAGGCCGTTAGTCTGAGGATTCATCACTCAGGTGAAGAAGTTCCATATTGTGGCAGCACATCCACCCGCATGGTTATTTGTTGTTGCGGTATTTTCAGATGCCATGCTCCATGCGGAGGAGGGGGCAAGATAACTGAACCACCGAACGGAAGCAAATGATAGTAGGCAACAAGGTCTAACGGCATGTCACAGTCTTCCAATACAATGCACTAGCTGTCGAGTATTGGGCCGAGCCAACTCGTATTTTCGCATCGTCGTTGAGTCGTTTCAGGCCGACACAAGGACCAAATAACCAGGTAACGTTCGAGTACACTGTCTAGCTTCTGGATATAGTGATCCAAGATGGCCCAGGCAGGTGCTTATCCGGAAGCTATGTAGGGGACTTCTCGCGAGAAGATAATGCGACAATTGCTTCGGTTGTTGTGCGCGAGGTAAGCTGAGCCCATCCAACCACTTACTGGTTCGCTGATAGCGGCGATGACACTTGGCACCCTCAATCGCTACTCTTGCTCTAGAAGTAGTTCAGTAGATCATGTAAACTTGGCCTCAGGTGACGGCGCACAAGACGATACATAAATACGAAACAGGCTCTTTGACTAGGATAATTATGGAACGCACATGGTCAATAAGGTGATTCATCCACGGCCGCGGTTCATATGCTCTTCAAGTTGCCCGGCGGGCTCGGTTGCAAACCCACGATACAAGAGCATTATCTGGTGAATACGGCTGGCTTGGCCTGCTGTAAATTCTGTCATACAGCTATCATATGAATAGTCCATGAAATTATCTGTGATGATACTCAGCGAATCGAACTTTGGATCGGAAAACATTTACTCAACGAATGGGGTCGACACCATCGCTGGGACATGTATCTCGACCAATAGGACACCCGGTGGCTGGATAGGCTTCTGCCGGGGTATCATCTACCATATCGCCTGTAACGGAACAGCCACCCTGGAAAGTGTGGTATAACCCAGCCCAGTGGCCAACTTCATGGGTTAAGGTCTAGAATCACATCAGATATGCACAAAACATGGTAGCCCTTACGCACATGACCAAAATTATAGAGGTGGAAAGAACCGCTTGGTAGCGAGGAGTGGTGAATGACAACACCATCGTTGAGAGGATCGTGCTCATAATCCCAAGGCCAAGTGGAGTAGCCCAATAGCCCGGAGGTAGTAGTGCTCAGGAACCTATGGAACCATTGGACGAAATTCCAGCAGGGACTGAGAGAGAGCTTACCCGACAGTATAGACATTGAGGGCAGTAACATTACCCTGTCGTAAAGCCTGTTTCATTCCATTTTGCTGTGCATTCCCAGGGCCAGCATTGCGGAACCAGTCGCTGTTGTTGACATAAGACACACTGGCCAGTACCCAGGTTATCCCTATGTTTTCGTATGCTTCGTTGAGAACGACAAGCTGATCCCTGATCTGTGTATTGCTACTCGTCATGTTAGTGTTGCGATTGGTAGGACGAGCGATCCACGTACTTTATAATACCGCCAGTTGGAGTATCATCCTCACTGATTACATGAAAGTGGACCTGCAGGAACGTCAGTCATGGAAGCGAAAGACCAGAGCTGGAAATTACGTCAATGGAATTGTTTGCAAAAGCAAGAAAGTTAGGTGGAAGAATCCTCAATTGACGAGTACGACTCTCTATTGCGATTTTTTCCCGCTCTGTAATAGTTGTACCGCATCTCCTACATAAGCAATTAATAATAGAAGTCACAGTCTACACATCGGATAGTCTGACCTCATTTGTTGCCCAGCATCTGCCGGCGATGCGATAATGAGTAGGGCACTCAGCAATATGACGCAGAACAGCTTGAGCATGATCTCCCGTCAAGGATACAGTCCCACCTCGCAGCCCGGAGCCTCTTATAAGCAGAGCTCCCAGTCTTTTTTAAGTCCGAAGATTTACACAAGAGGAAGCCAGAACGACGTTTCAAGGGAGAGGAGACAGGCTGATATATAGTGAAGTAGAAGTCTTGATGTAGGAAGTCCTAGTGGACGCATTTATGCCAATTGTACGTCCTAATTGTGACGACTAGGTTCTATGGGTGTTTGCGCTCGATTAACTGAAGTTCTGGAAACCAGTAGGGATGTATTCGGCCTATCCATGCTTTTTGTCCAATGGGGCAATTCCCAAGCAACACGTACGATTGCGCCAGGAAGCTCAAGGTTGGTCGTAAGGGCAGACTTTGAGAACTCGGTACCTTTGAGACTGCATTAGACTTTGGCATTGACGAGATCCCGCCACTAGAAAGATCCGGTAATGTATTGGACTCGAGCACCGGCGTCCAGAGATTTTGACCACGTGGGAAATAGTGGACAACATTTTCACGTGTCGGCGTTACTCAACATGACATTTGGCGGGAATCAGGCAACGTCCCGCCTTATCCGCGCTCACTTAGCCCCACTTCCCCAGTATCTATCAGCCCTTCCTTTATTACATTTTCGAAAGCGGATTCACTTGTCCGCGCAGTCCAATTTGATTTGTGATACCCTACCATGTCATCACACGAGTTAATTGACGCCCAGTTTGATCGTGCTGTGGAGATTATTCAAGGCTTGCCAAAGACAGGTCCTATACAGACTGACTACGAAGAAAAATTGACAATGTATAGGTATGTTGCCTTAATTTGGGCTCCCAGGCCGTCTGAAATGATTGGTGCTCCTAGTCTATACAAGCAAGGTATTACAGCACATTATAGTTGAGCGTCATCCGTCTCTGAATGCCTAACTCCTTCTCAGCAACCGAGGGCAACGTCAAGCCTCCGAGACCAGGCATGTGGGATATGCTTGGAAGGGCTAAGTGGTATGTCTTCATAAACTTTTGAGTTGTCAGTGCTTGAGACCCATACTAGGGATGCCTGGGCAAAGCATACAGACCTGGACCCTTATGAGGCCAAGTGGCTATACGTTGATGCATTGGCAAAGGTACGACATCGTGTCTCTAGTTGAGCCCGTTCAACTTTTCTTCTGTCTATAGGTTCTACGGAAGTACTCTCGCGATGCAAATGCACTGGAATTGCTTAATGAATTGGAGTCCTTTGGTGGTGATCCTGCCAACCTCGTAGCCAGTCGTATGTCTGAGTGTCCTGGGTCGAAATGTATCTCTCTCATAGTATCACCACATGCAGGAACATTCAGTAGGTCTCCCGGCTCCGAATCGTCCAGTTCCACAGTATCAGAAGGCGAACCACCAAGAGCGTCCCTAAATCATGAGGAGGACGGAGATGGAGATGGAGACTCCTTTGAGGACGATAATGATGTGGGCGTTAGTTCCCTCAGAGTGCCAGAGATGACCTCGTCGCAATTAACACGACCTCAATCTTCGCTCTCTTCTCAATACCGTTATCGGACCCCAATGGCAGAGTCCCTCGCAATGTCACCACCTCCGCCCTCAAGGAGTCAAACTGTTCCTGCAATTCAACCAATGCCGGGTTTTGCAACACCTTCTGCGTTCGCGGAACAATCGCCCTTGTCTCCACCAGGATCTTTCCCTACGACAAGCTCTTTCGTGGCTAATTTCTCCCATTCTTCACGAGCAGAACTGACCTCTCCCAACCTATATAACAACTTCGCTCATCGCAATGCACCCCTGCAAACGCGCCCATATCGGCACTATACACCGGCAAGGCCTGCCTCTGCACCTTCCATTGAAAAAGCCGTTGAGAACGTTCAAGCGCACCTAGCAGCTCTTACGGAAAGAATAGAGAATCTTGAAGCTACAGCAAGCCGCTCAAGGGCATCTGGACCATTCAATAGTCCAAGAAGGACCAGTCCCTCAGCTTGGGGGTCTAGCCGTGGGTTAACTATGAATAGCGGGGGTCTGGAATGGGATGCTGATGACCTAGGAATGTGGTCCATCGTCATGCATCCCCTATCAAAGGCGCTGGATATGCTGCAGGGATTAACATCATTCTTTGCGAGGGATGAAAGCAGATCACCGAGCCAAGTCATCTTACGGAGATTAGTTCTCGATGCGTCCTTCGTCGTTTTCGTAGTCGGCCTTGTGAAATTCTTATGGAGAAGAAGCGGAGTGCGCAGAAGGGAGGTGAAGGCTGCACTCATTGTTCTCTGGAGAGCAATATTGGGAGTACAGCCCGACCGAAGGCTAATGGATCGTGGTGTGTAGTTTGCATGATCTTGCCTTGCACATGGTGATTGTTGTCCTCTTCCATTCCTTTTGCAATGCGATTGCCCTCTCTCGTCTAGCTGCACATATTTATGCTTGGCTGCCAAGATAGTTGATGATAATATTTGCCATGGAAGAGTTTTTAACACATAACAATTTGTTTGATACACGTCGCGTGGAGTGACTGATGACTCTTCTACACCCGACTACATCCTTAAACCTATGCCATATCAACAACGCAACGAATACAATCACCACTCTGCAGATAACGTCAGTCTTCTGCCCACTCCAAAAATGGTCGAGAAGGCCACATACATGCATATCATGGAAACCTTCATTGATATCTGCAAGCTTTCGGTGGTGTGTAACGTACTCGTCGATTTTGACTTTCTTGCGGAGGTAATCTGCACGAGGCATGAACATGGCACATACTCCAGGAAAGGATATGTCAACTGACCATCGACAAGACCTGGAAGCTCGGTCCTACCCTTGACACCACCGAATGCAGTTCCCCTCCAAGTACGGCCGGTGACCTATCACGGCAAGGTATTATCAATGCAGCCGGAACTTGAGTATATGCGGGTGTCAACTGACCAACTGGAATCTGAGAATAGGCAATGCGTGACAGCATGAACATCAAGTGGTGAGAACGAGGCCAAGGCAACACTTACGGCCTGGTGGATATCTCTTGGCCGGCAGCCGCAACCCCAATAACGGTTGAGACACCCCATCCTTTGTGACAAGCTTCTAGAGCGGCTCTCATGACCTGAACGTTACCTGTGCAATCAAACGTGAAGTCAAGGCCACCATCAGTGAGTTCAACAAGGTGATCTTGAATCTTTTTCCCTTCTGGTAAGGTAGAGGGATTAATAAATTCAGTCGCACTAAACTTCCTCGCCCAAGCTTCCTTCCCGGGATTGTTATCAATTGCAATAATACGGCTTGCACCGACTTGGGCAGCAGTATTGATGACGCCGAGACCAATAGCACCACAGCCAAAGACAGCTACGGTGGAACCCTCTACAACAAGGAAATGAGTAATCATAAGAAATGGGGAAGTAATAAAAGACAGACTGATTCCAGGCTGCTTGGTGACTGCACCCCATGCGGTAGTAATACCACACCCAAGCAAGCACACCTTGTCAAGAGGTGCATTTTTGTCGACAGCTACAATGGACACATCCGCTACGACTGTGTATTGAGAGAAAGTTGAGGTACCCATCTACAGAGGTATTAATCAAGTGGTATGGCCTCCAAGGAAATCAACACTTTACGAAATGGTGGATGGGTTGGCCATTGATACTGAAACGGCTGCTACCGTCAGGCATGATACCCTTCCCCTGGGTGGTACGGACTGGAAATGATCCTTAAATGCAAATCAAGCCCCATGGCACGGGTAGCACACACCTTTGCCACAGAGGTTAGTTTTACCGCTCTTGCAGAACTTGCACTCGCGACATTCTTAAGTTTCGATAGATTGAGCTCATGGCAAACTCCAAATAGTACACATGGTATGAAGCTTACCAGCGGTATAGAGTGGTACAACGTGGTCCCCAACGGAAACATTGGTTACACCTTCTCCAATGGATTCAACCTTATCGGCATCAATCAGAGTTCATCAACACTTCTAGGAAGTAACTTGAGGATCACTCACAATTCCACCACCTTCGTGGCCTAAAATCACAGGGAACAAACCCTACAGAAGGTAAGGTGCATGTTTAATGGCCTGGGTAGATAATGCGCAATACCTCAGGGTCCTTGCCGCTGCGAGTATATTCATCTGTATGACAGATACCTATTCCATTGGGTAGTGTAAATACGATTCAGGGACGGAAAGATCGAACGAATCACCAGTATGGAGGATCCGAACTCGAACTTCGTGAGCTCTGGGTGGTGCGACTTCAACTTCCTCCACCTTCAATGGCTCACCAGCAGCCCAGCAGACAGCTGCCTTGCATTTGATTGGCTTTCCGGCTGTATCAGACATCTGGCACAGTCGCGTAGGAGAAATGGGGTGGGAAGAGAATGATGCTGCGAGACTGAGCCTTTTAATCCCTCGAAGTTGGAACAGAATTTATCCGCAACGCATACACTTGACCACAACTAGATTCGCAGCGGGAATCGGACAGATAGCACTACAGGAACATTAATTTTGGGACACACCGTGCGAGGTCCTAAATATCGATGTCCGTTGTACCCAGGTGTATCGGAAAGGAACTCGAGAATTTGCGGTGAAGAGACCCAATTTAGGGTGAACGAGGCCGCGAGGCTGAAGCTCGAAGATTCAAACTCCCATGTCATTTACAAACGTGTACTACAAACGAGTGCGTCTTCGTGTTATTTTCAAATGTAGCCTTCGGCTAGATAATATCGCTGCCGACAGATTGCAGGAACATCTAGAGCATGCTATATCTGCTATAAACCAACCACCACGGTGCTGGCAACAATCGATACAGTTGATTTCCTCTACACTTGTGCTGTGCATCTCACGGACCCTGGTTTTGCTTCGCGGGTTGGGGAGACTGGTGACGGCACTGCAGCGTCAAAGAAGCTGAATACCGAAGAGATAGAGAAAATCAAAGAGGAGTGGGAAGCCCGGCAAAAGAAAAAGGCAGAGAATGCAAAGGAGAAAGCCAAGACGAAAGAAACCAATGACGGTGAAACTAACTCGGACAAAAAGGAAAAGGGCGAGGACAAGCAGCAAAAGGAGTCGAAGGAGAAATCATCACCGCCAAAGAGCCCTGACCGTTCCTCAGGCTCTTCCACACCATCTACCGCTGCGCATGAGCGATACACGCTTCATCGTGACTTTTTCGGAAGTGAGTCAGGGTGTAATTTGCGTGCACGCTGTATATATTTACTTAGTTTCAGTGAGGCTCGCTGAGCACAGAAAGATAAGACAGACTGCGCAGGCCAAAGAGCTTGCGCCTCGTTTGCCGGGTGCGCCGCATGGTGCTCCGTCGCCCTCTACCGGGTCCACACTTGGGTAGCTGGGTCAGATCCACGCTTAACGTTACAATAGCAAATGTAGTCCTAGACTTCCTGTAAGCCGTTCGGAGTTTGAACGATACCTTTGAGTCAATTTTTGTAAACAAAGTCGGATTCATCTTTCCATCTCCCGCTCAGTCTACGCTTTCTTCATCTCTATCAGTCTTCAATATCTTTCACGTTACTCGCTGTTCTTAATACATATAGAAAATAGTGGGTCTTCTCCTTTTCTCTATCGTTGCTTTGCTAATTTCGTTAGGGTTCATGCTGCTTGCACCGTAGTTCAAGAACCTCAAGATGAATAAGAACCCATTTGTTCCACAGCCAACATATCCTTCTCAGCAACCGCCCCTGCCGCCTGGACCGCCTCCTCCGCAGCCCCAACCAGACTATTCTGCGTATTGGGCGGCGGCTGCTCAACAGCAGCCCGCGCATATGCAATCACAAGCGGTTGGAGCATATAATGCCCAATGGCAGGCGCCGCAACCTCCTCGCCCTCCACCAGAGCAAAGCGCTTTATACGCGAATTATGGCTATGGTACCCAACAAAATCATTGGCAAAGGCAGCAGCAGCAACCGCCACCTCAACAATACCACCCCGCCCCTCCTGTCGTTCAACCACCTCCACCACCTGCAGCGCAGCCAAGCTATAATCCGTACCAGCCAGCTGCAGGATATCCTCAGCAGTATATGCCTCAAGCCATCCCAGCGCCTCAACCAATGGTTCAGCCTGCTTATAGCCAACCACAGCCCCCGCAACAAGCCTTCTTTCCCCAACATATTCCTCAACAGCCACAACACCATCAGCGTAGCGTTCATGCTACACAACCCCAGCAACCTCACCCAGCTAAGCGCCAAAGATTTGACGGTCCCAATGCAACTCGTCACGGCCAGATGCAACAGCATCATACGTCACCGGCACAGCCGCACTTTCAGCCGCCTCCTCCAGTGCCGCCACAAGGCCCATATGTGTCACTTCCAAATCAAACTGCTGGCCGAAGTGGCCCGTCGAGTGTGCATAGCCAGTCGTCCATGACTAGCACCGGAGGAAATTCCAATAGAAGTGGTTCGAACAGTGGAAGGGGTATGGGCAACCACCGCGGGAGGGGTGGCTCAACAGGCGGGAACAGAGGCGGTGGTATGGGAGGGAGGGGACGAGGTGGAAGCGGTAACATCAGTCAGGGCAACGCCTTCCAGACTGGGGGTGGAGGTAATCGTGGAGGATCAACCGCATTGCGAGGCCATGGGTCAAGAGGGAATTTTGCAGGATCTCATGGCAACCGACGAGGGGGTCCTGGTAGTGGCGGTGGGGGTGGGTCATTCATGCATCAGGGGTCGTCATTTAGAGGTCGTCATAACTCAGGCCGTGGGCGACACGATAACACGGCATTCGGGAACAGGGATGGAGCCAATTCATCAAGCTTCAATGCTGGTAAGAAAGATGAAAACAGGCGCACACTTACAGACTTCAAAATTGTTGGTTTGGAAATTCGGGAGTTGTCTTGGACCTGGGGCACTTTGCCGACCCCCGCTCCTTTGAGCACAAAAGCAGAGTCTGTTCTCTTTGGACTGCATGCAGTAGTCAATGACGAACCGATGGAGGATAATACTGCAGAGGCGGGGCCTTCGGAACAGGCCGTATTGGCCAGTGAAACACAACCAGGTGCTGAAGGAAACTCTACAGAAGTTCCCACATCTACAACAGACTCTAAGCCTCTAACAGAGGAATCCAATGCATCCACTGCTCGCATACCTGCGGATGCTACGAATCCTCCGCCTTCCCGCATCCGCATATATTTCCATACTCCAGTGACTGCTGACGATTCCCGTCCCATCCCGCATAATGCGTATCCTTCTCTTTCTGTAGTACCATCTGATTCTAGAAAGGGCAAGCGGAAGAAGGTGGACGATGATGATGGTGATATTGAGGAAGGCAGAGCTCCACCTCCACCTCCTCAGATGTCAATGCCTGATGATCATACCAGCCCTAGTGTGGCGCCTAGTGTTGCTGAGACACCGAGCGATGCTGATTGGCTCATGGCAGCTATTGCTGATGGCGAAGAAGAGGCTGAAGCGGCCCAAGAGTTGGATCCTGATGGAGATGGTGACGAGGACGACTTGCCAGTGAGCCAAATTACTGATGCCATTGAGGGCGATAGTACCTTCGTTGGTCATGTTGATGCAGGAGAAGAGACTGAGACTGATGGTAAGCCATTGTTCATTGCCTCACCACTTTGCTTGGTGTGGAAGATCCTCCTCCTTTCATCACATGGAAGAGGAGTGACTCGCCCATATGTGCGCACCCTGCTAACATTGGTTCTGTTATCTAAAGGCCACCATGATATTGTTAATGACACGGGGACGGTAACTGACCAGTCGCAACCTACTTCGGGTGAGGTTGATCGCTCTGTTGGTTCATCCGCACTAGTTCAGGTTGAAGTGCCTTCCGCTGAACCTCTTCATACCGTTTCTCCTGCATCAATTGAACTTTCGAAAGATCATATGTCAGTGGATGCGCCTGGTGCTGCGGATGAAACCGAGGCAGGAAATACGATTCCTTCCTTAAATACTGCCGTCCCCACACCTGCCATCGAGGTCTCGCCCTCTACTTCTGTTTCTATCTCCAATGAGCATCCTGCTCCAGCTGATGTTCCATCTCTGTCCGTATTCCTTTGAGCTGCCTCGTGCTTGATTTTTATTCCTCACCTTTGTCAATTGCTTTTTTCATGCAGCCCAGGAGAACATGCTGACCTTAATGGATTGCCTGACATGCAGGTCACAACGGACCCTGTTTCTGCTCCGTCAACACCAAAAAGTACAGCGCCTACAAAATCTTTACAGGAAGTATCTGGCGCCCCGACACTTCTCAATGTCGAGTCACAAATGATGACAGAGGTCGTGGACAACGCGGCGACGTTAATTCTGAACGGAAATCACCAGGCTGAAGAGGATACCACAGACTCACAGCACGTCGATGCTGGCCCTTCACTTACAGAACATATTGGGGAAGCTCCTACGTCCCCTCCATCATCGAACACATTGTTGTCAAATTCATCGACCTCGACATACGGCGAACCTGCCAGGGATGAAACCACGAAACTTTCTCCCAAGGCTCCATCTGCGAACCGACTTTCAATATCTTTCGCTGGTGGCAACAGGCGTCTTGTGATTGATGCTGAGATCGTGGATACACTCAAACTGTTCCGACAAGAAGGTCGCATCGAAGTTGCTATCAACGTTGCCCGAGAAGGTGAAGACAATCTAAAGGGCATTCAGGTACTTAATCACTTCCATTAGTCTCCCGTGTTATTCACTGATCGGCGTCATAGGTTGAGGGTTTGTCAGAAGCCACTAAATCTTATGTTCCTCTTCAGACTATCCTCGAGCACCCAGAGTCGGATGCGACTGTGCCACCTTTTGTCAAGATCTCTCCACCATCACCTCTGGTCCTTCATGTCTATCTCGACACTGTGCGACCACTTTCAGAGCCAAAATGGGCGAAGACGGGCGATATTCAAGAATGGCTAAAAAGCATGTTTGGTCGCATGTTCTGGGTTGCCGGTGAAGCTGCAGGAGGCTGGGAGAAGAAGATTCATGTTGTTGATCCGGACCCAGTATGTCATATACAATTATTTGACTCGAATACTGATATGAAATCATCCAGCCTCCAACAATATGGAGTGTGTTACAGGGGTGGGCTGTGAACTCCCCTGTCGGTGTACCAAAAGAGCGCTTGCACTTCCTAACGACTCACCTCACAGAAACTGACAATCTGCTAGAAATCTTACTGCGCCTCGTTCGTGGTGAGAGAGCCACCCCATTTTCACAGACTTCAATTACGGCGCCAAGTGTCTCTGGGCCATTGTTATCTGCGATGTCCTGGGGTTCCGTCCATGCCGCGCAACAGACGCATGTTTCCCTTGCGGTTTTGGCCATGTTTCGCATGATCGAGGAGTACGCTGTGAAGGCATTGGGTGACAAGGGCAAATCAGAAGTTGAGGAACGAATGGGCGAGATCATACGGAGTCTGCCCTCGCACCTGCTGTACAAGAGCGTTGATGGAATATTTAAGGAGTGGAGGGTAGACAAGAAAGGTCGTTGATGGCATTCTCGACTCCCTTGAAATGGGTAAGGATATGACTGCTTGTGCATCTCTCTTCATCATCCCATCATCATAGCTGAGTTAGTTGCTTTTTGGGATGCTTCGTCGCTCTGGTGTTCGCGGTCATTTGTCATTTTATTATTTAAATTGGTACCTTCTCAAAATGGTTAATTGCACGGCTTGTTTCTTGGGCGGCTCATCTTGATGGTGGACGAGAAATGGATATTCGCAGTATTGTGTGCGTGAAATAACGATCAGCGATTAATTACCCATTTTGGCGTGAACGTGACACTACGACCAATCTACAGAATAGGACGCGTCACCTGAGCTTACACTTTTTCCTCCTCGCTCATTACTGACCATGGTGAGGAAGCAACTACCAACGTCGTTTACAGAGACGTGATCTGACAAGTTGCACAGTTCAGGAATACCTATGACTCCGATAACACTGTATTTTCGCCGCAAGGCCGACTTCATCAGGTAGAATATGCACTGGAAGCCGTCAAGCAGGGATCTGCAGCTGTTGGCTTACGATCGAAAACTCACGCCATTTTGCTGGCGTTGAAGGTGTGTTTTCTCCCAACCGTGGTACGAAGATGCACTGAGCCTCCACCTTCTCACCAATCGCAACGTCCCTATCGTGTATTATGCAGCGATCGACAGGAGAGTTGGCTTCGTATCAACAGAAGATGTTCCGCATAGACGACCATATCGGTATTGCTATTGCTGGATTGACCTCCGATGCGCGAGTTTTGAGGTATGTAAACACTGTGTTATCATGGATCCCGTGTGGAAGGACTTACGCATGGGGTTTCGCGATTCCTGGTGTTATGTCTTGCAGTAATTTCATGCGCCAGCAGGCAATGTCGTCGAAAATGGTGTTCAATAGGCCCGTACCCGTCAACAGATTGGTTTCCGCCATCGCAGATAGTGCGTAATCGTGCTTTCTTGGAGCAATGAAGCAAGTGTTGACTGATTTCGGATACTCAGAGGCACAAGTAAATACCCAAGAATATGGTCGTCGCCCCTACGGAGTTGGGTTCCTAGTTATTGGTCGAGATCAAGTAGGACCGCATCTATATGAGTTTTCGCCATCCGGTAGCGCGTATGAATACTTTGCGATGTCGATCGGTGCACGTAGCCAGAGTGCGAAAACGTACCTTGAGAAGCATTACGAGAGCTTTGCCGATTGTGATTTTCACTTTGCTCCTTCTGCCTTCACCTCTTAATGAACCATTTTACAGGCACTTTGGAGCAGCTTATCACTCATGGACTTTACGCGTTGCGCGAAACTCTCCAGCAGGACAAGGAACTCAACATTAACAACACTTCTATTGGTATCCTTGGCGCCGCGAGCCAACACGAAAGCAATGTCCCTTCAAGCGGTGCCTT
The DNA here is from genome assembly GCA_951802395.1 of Volvariella surrecta. Classification (NCBI taxonomy): domain Eukaryota; kingdom Fungi; phylum Basidiomycota; class Agaricomycetes; order Agaricales; family Pluteaceae; genus Volvariella; species Volvariella surrecta. The sequence goes on from OX637785.1 coordinate 821,229, forward strand.
CCGTATTCTTGAAGGGGAGAGTGTACAGCCATTCTTGGATACTATGGTGCCAAAAGATGGTGATGCTGCTGCTGCAGGTGGTGCAGCTCCTCAACCACCACCTGCACCTCCTGCAGCTGGAGACGAAGACGTGCAAATGACGGAGTAAAAGTGCGATGTATGGGTATCGTGTATCAATAGTAATCAAGTTATTATTTCTGCTTGAGTGATGTTGTTGCAAATACGACTTGATTAAGTGGTGGTCAGTATATAAATTAGATGCTCTCTATATTACGCAGAGCTATTACTTTTGCTTCATCAGGCCAGACTGTCTCCAAAGTCTTGCCGCCAAACCCGGGCGCCTGAGGGTAAAGAATACATGAAGCACAGCGGTTAGTAGGGCCACGCTGCCCGCTTGGTGTGATGCAGCCAATGGAACGGGAACGAGGTACAGCAAGGTAGCGATGCCCAGTCCAACTTGGACGTTAGCCATAGCAAACGCGACATGAGTGGTCAAGCGAGTGAGGGGCGGCAAAGCAGCCTTGACTGCTGGCGTGAGGGAATATATCCAGAGTGCCGCAGTGCTCAGATAAGTCGTCGTAGCCTGTTTGGATTTCAATAAGCGAAACGGATCAATGCACCGAGAGGAGGTGACATACCAATACACGGTGATTGAATTGGACAGTCGTTGGATTTTCGAAAATGTTCCTCCAAAGGTCTGACTTGTCTAAACTTCGGGTGTAATCGGCAGAGAATAGTTCATCCAAGGGAGGCGCGACGCGGTCTCCCATCAAAGGGAATTCGTTGTAGACGAGACCAGCATCCAAACCGGCAACGAATGCGCCTAGTAAAGATAAAATACGTCACAGCGTTATTTGAATTCCTTTCGCAGTGATACAATACATACCCGATAGGGCTGTGAGGAATACCAAACCCGTCAAAGCCATAGCCTTTGTTCTGAAGGACCTCACGATTGGGTTTTTCAAAACAGCTTCATGAATGTGACCCTCGAGCCCATTCCACTTAGCGCCGTGCCCGAATTTCCAGTCCTTGATGGCAGCTAAACCCATACCGAACATTCCAACGTATAGGGCCAAAGCAGTTCCCAAGTGAGCTGCCAGCCTGTACTGAGATACTCTGGGCACGTCCTTCGGCGATTGTAGTTCTTCTAATCCTGACTTGACCATGTACCAACCAAGGAAACCTTGTACGCCAAGAAGTAATGCGAGTCCAGTTAGCTTGAGGGAGGTGGATCGCGAAATTTTATTGCGCAGAGCGAAGTAGGCTAATGGGCCGACGAAGGTTAGACCGATGAAACGACCGAGAACGCGATGGCTCCATTCCATGTAGAATATCCGTTTAAAATCCTCCTGGCTGATGTTAGAATTGAGTCTGGTAGGCGGTAAGTCAATGACGAGGCAAATCAAGTAAACAGAACACATAGAACACACAATTTGAATTCGGGGGTAGCCTTATACTTTTCAAATTCTTCCATCCACTGCTCATCTGAACGTGGAGGAATGACACCCGTGATAGGCTTCCACTCCGTGATACTGAGGCCGGATTCCGTGAGGCGCGTAACACCACCCACGACAATGATAGCGAATACTAGAGTAGAAGAGAACATAAGCCATCCGCCAACTGACGGTGGTGCGAGGACTGGTAACGGTTCGGAAGGGGGCGCCTCAAGGGCTGCGGTGGTTTGAGAGGATTGGAATCGTCGCAGAAGTGGCTGCAAAGAAGTGCGCAGTGAAGAGGGCTGTACACAGGAGGGTATTGGTGCGTTGTATATGACTTGACGCCGAGGAATAGTGGATAGACCAGCAAAAACTCCGTGTGTATTTGAGGATATGGTGCGGATGTTCAGCAGCCATGGTCGTAGACACGACGGTCTGGCGAGAGCCCTCGCAGCACCAAAGAACATTGGCGTCCGCAAGCCTGGTGCAATTCACTTTTAAAGGATGATTTGAAGGGAAAAGTCGGGTTGCGGGATACACCTAGACCTCAGTCGACGTTCACGTTAATGGCTACTCCACCATATTAGGAAATTTATGTCCACACTATCATAAAACTAATTGAGCTGACCAAGTCGGCACGCAATACCCTCCAGTCATGCTTCCGCTCACCCGTACGCTGTTTCCCGCTGCGAAGAACCTCCGAAGCTGGGCAGCACGTATACCACGACGCGCTTATTCGACAGGCTCGCTGACTGAAGGGGAACAGAACATCCATGCCAAGCTAAGTGAAAAGTTCTCTCCAACTGAGCTCAACGTCCAAGACGTTTCTGGTAAAGTCAACTTTTTCTGTGATGGATTTCCAGTCACTTATTTGTTGTGGGCACGAAGGGGGATGCGGTACCTTCTATGCTATTCAGATATCAAGTGAAGCTTTCAAAGGCCTTCCAATTGTCAAGCAGCATAGACTTGTGACTGACACGATCAAGAAAGAGATAGAGGGAATCCACGGACTACAAGTACGACCAGTACTTTTCCTGATGCAACTTGATCTCAACTCTTGTACCCACAGATTAAAACTATTGTTCCGACATAGCTCTTCCCGGTATCTCGAACTCGCTAGACTGGATAAGTACTAGATGCCATGTATATAACAACACTAATACAAACCGCTCCTCCACCAAATTGGTGACGTATCTGTCTCGATTCGCGCTGCTTGCGGCATCGGTAACTAACGGGCACCGTTCCATATCCTTTGAGGCGTTAAAGTCGCAAATGGATTACCAGCAGTGAGCTAATCCATCCCAAGTCATCCTATTGTCCTGGAGATTCAATGACCAGACCTTGTCAGCCTCGTGTTGAACTTGGAGCCTTCACGTGGCCAGACAATTAGGTAGCGACCTATCACGTTCGCGTTCGCTGCTTCTAGGTTCTAGAAGAAACGCTCAGGGTAGACTAGACTCTCAATAGACTAGAAGGACATATAAAGAGGTAAGAATGATGGAACGCTTGACTCCACAACCTCCGAATATTTCACCTGCTTCACCTCTTGCTTCACCTTCATACCTACATTTCTCTATGACGGAAAAGTTCTTGGTTATTGATGCCTTCTCTACCGCGTCCAATGTCGAGGATTTAACGCTCACACGGCCTCCTGTTGACGAGGAGGAGCTGTGGAGTCCAATTCTGTGCCATTGAGGTAAACCGCAAGTATCCAATTCTGTTACACTTCATATACCAGTATTCCAGATATATATATGCGCTTTCGTGACTCATTTTGAGTTCCTCATCTCACTATGAAAATTTCCCAAAGTACATTCAAAATATTTTGGGCCTTCGCCTGCCTAACTCTTGATCCCCGAGCTATATCCACATGGAAGTCTCGACAACCCTGTCAAACCTGGGCACAATACATTGGCAATAGCTATAGCTAGACATATTCGCTTTCGGCTTCCGTGGATTCACACTCACCAACCACAGTTCCACCCTCGATTCGTTCTGGTGGTTCCACTTTCTATATCCCCAAAATCTACAAGAACTCACCCTTTCGATTCAGTAGGGTCCTTTGTACTCCTTTCCTTGTCAATGACACCAAGTATAGTCGCGATTGCCACCCGCAGACAATGTCAGGCGGCTCTGTCTACTCCAAGCATCACCGCCGTGATGGTGGGTGTTTGGAGTTCAAGATCCAGTGATCTATTTTGTTGGGGCGCGTCGTTATCAAAATCCCAACGATTGAACATCTGAAGCCAAGATTTACTTATTGGTACATTGTGTGGATATCAACTCGTGTTATACAGTTTTTCTGGGGTTCTTACTCGCCTTGTACAAACGGAGAAGGCGAATTGCTTCCTGCTTGTAAGTCTCATGATCTGGATCGTCATCAACCTGATTTGGGATCAAAGAAGCATCGTCTGTAAAAATCATTGAGCGGTGAACAGGCACACACCTCCTTCCACGTGAAATGCTTCTTTAACAGCAGGAAAAAACGTTTATCGGCCTAAATTCCTCCTCAAGTCAAAATATGTGACCATGCCGAGATAGCATACGGCACCTTTCTGCGCTTCTTGTAGCAGAACAATATCTCAGTTGAAGGATCTGATAACTCGGACAGCGTTTGTACCAGCAATGGGAATGCGGGCTCGAAGTAAACACAGTCGGCTGCTAAGATTATGTCTGGCCGGGGTATTCCATCTGGTATTGGTGCTCCCCTAATAATACCCATAGGGAGCGAGAACGTGAATGGCTTGGCAAGGAGGGATGATGAACGAACCAGCTGAGCTCCTCCGCCACGACATTTTGAGTTAGACTATTTAAAACTGTGTTCTTCCTCATGATTTCAAGCAGAGCACTGGATGGTTTTCCGCGCAGATATAACATAAGGTTAATAAACGAGGTAAACATGAGATCCGTCAGTGATAGCTGTGACAGCGAAGATGGAGCAAAGATGGATTACGCTTGATCAGTTATCCAGACTTTGGCCCCAAGATGACCTGCAACTAGACCAACTAGACCGGTACCACTTCCAAGTTCGAGGACCGTCTTGTCTTTCAGATCGCTGGGACCCTTTCTCGCAAGGTATCTAGACAAGACCTACAGAAAAATGGATTGTGCAAGTGTGAATCTTCTTGTACACCCCTATATAACGTACACAGGTGATGCAAGGTTACCTCTCCAGCGGGCCACGCCACTCCACCACATCCAGGCGACGCGTCAACTGCGAGCGTAACTGTGATCGGAGGAGGATCGGAATCTGTAGAACCCTTTGGGAAGTGAAGCTGAGCGATTTCATTAATAACAGACGGTCGCTGGTACGGTAGAATATAATCCTCGTCATGATCTCGCGTGGATCCAGCGCTTCCGCCATGCATTAAGTGTCGAAGAGGATCGTTTAGGTCTAGCTCCTCTTCGTCTAGCAGAGAAAGGCGAACAGGATCGGAGACCATGAGGACGGTGGACGATAAAATGCCGCTGAGCCTGGATGGAACGATGTAAATGGATAGCAGATGTTCCCGATGGAGTGATGTTCCTTGGATGACCGGCAGGCCGGGATACTGGAACGGGTTAGCATGGTCGGAAGAGTCGCCGGAGATGAATTAACGAGAGCGGAACTTGAAATAGAAGGCCCGGCAAGTCGGTGAGAAATGGAGAGCGCAAAGTCGACCGGCGCCGCTTTTCTTTTGAGCTCGAAATGAATCCATTCAGCTCAGCTTACATGAACCTCTCTCACCATGCTTACCCTGTATCGTTCTTGTCTCTCGTCTCTCCTTCGACGACGCCCCGATTCCTTGTAGTTTTTGTCTTATTGTCCCTCAAACAACACACTTTGTCGCCATGACTCTAGGAGCAACAATGCACCATCATGATTTATATGGCGCACAATCGGTACAATTGCCTTTCCTATATACCGACGTGATGCGCCGCATTACTTATTCATCTCCAAAGTCTACTTCTCAGCTGAAGGGCAAGCCAGGCTTCGATGTGCCCTTCCCCATGTTGCGCCACACCGCGCTCCAATCGCCAGAGGAAGAGATCATCCTTTTGTACATGGATGAACGTGCGGCGTCCTCACTCAGCGAGTCTGATGTCGACGATACAGCATCATCCTGCGCACCCTCATCCCTAAATGAGGATCAAATACACACTCCCCTACTTCCACCAGATGTTTGGTTCACAATCGCCATGTTTTTATCGCCTGCAGATGTGGCCAGCCTCGCGCTCACGTGCAGCGCGATATGTGGCATCGTCCAACCTTTCGCGTTCCAAGCCTTATCCTTCCGTCCAACGATCTCCAGATACCATACTGAAGCATCACTCAATGAACTGAAAGAAAGACTTGACTTCCTCACATCAGAGTTCCTTGCCCCTGTGGTCCGCAAGATGGTCATATCTGGGGAAAATGAACTCCACCATACGGCATTCAGTCACATTTTCTCGCGACTTGACGTATGGCCGCACCTTACCCATCTATCCCTCCGCGGCATCCACCTAAATTATCCTATACTCGCGGCAATGTGCATTATGGACACTCTCCAATGCGTGTCGTTGGTGGACTGCTCGGCTGATGAGGATCTGAACGCGACGAACATGGCACTCCCAGTTGAGAGCCTACATTTCGATACAGATCCCAGCCACCTGGCCGGTCCGCCGAATTACTTGCTCAACCCAGACACTCTTCAATGCCTTACCATCGGTCCCTTGTGCGGCAAGGTCGTATTCGCATCCATCGTCAACTGCTGTCCTCAGTTCACAAATCTAACGAAGCTCAACATCCCCGCCTCGGTTCTATACGAACCCGTAGCCATTCCTGCACTGCTACAGTGCCCCAAAGTCGAAAGTATTTCGATTTCGACTGCAGACCGCAGATCAAAAACCAGCATCAACCTACCTCCAGGAGTTCTTCCTCGTTTGGTGGAGTACGATGGCCCATATGACCTCGCTCAAATATTCTCCCTTGGCCGTTCTATCCGCAAGTATACTTTATGGCCAGTAGACAGCAAGACCATCTTCTGCGAATCTGTCAGGATCCGGGAGGTGCTCGCGAAACTGTGTCCAACGACGGAGTCCTTGGATTTAGGGTTCATCACCCAAGTCGGCTTCCCTTTCCTGAACACCGTCGCTGCCTCGTTTCCAAAACTGAAGTCCCTCTCGCTAAATGCACACCCTGAATTCTGCCCTGGTTTCACCAACCTGAGGGATTTTACCCTTCTGATATCAGACTCGAAGTTCCCCTTGTTGGGACTCGAAGAGTTGACCGTGGGTATACAACTGAGTGCTGGTGTGGGCGGTCAGGAGGCACTCGTCGACCTCATCAGGAGCTTTATCATTCGATGTCGTAACGCCCGAGCTGCACGTGTGGTGTATGGCCACCATCCTGACGCTATGTGGGTGTCTTGGGACAGACCTACTGCTAAAAGACGTGTCTCCATGATTCGGGATAGCCTCTGCACTATGGACCGCTCGGGGTATCTGACGCTGGGTCCTGCAGTGATTCGCCATTGCGACCATGATCACCGACCCCGAACCATGTAACAAACACCGGCGCATTACCCACTTAAAAATGACGAAAAAAAAAGCAGCAAATCTCTCCATCCATTTTTGCTCGCCACACACTATCGAGGACCGATATCTCTTGCGCTATCAGGCTTGATTAAGTTAACGAACCGACATGCCGTTGTATCACAGACTCATTGTACATGACTTTGTCAGGTACCGTACTTACGCAGGGTTATCTCATGACCTCATGCACACCAGGTTACCCTTAGGACTTAACCACGGAGCGGTCCGCAGCTTTGATATGCTTTGCACACATCACCATCATAAGTTGTTCATGTACTCAATGTTCCTACATATCTCTATGCATTATGATACCATCATCATCAACACGTTTTTCTGCATTATATTGTTATCAGGGTCTCCTGTTTTTCCAGGCATGCAACGGCCACGAGCTAAACACAACGGAACAGGGTTGCAGAAATCCAAAACAATGACAAATCTGAGGGTACTAAGTGAAGGCTTATTAGCCTGACTGCATGCCATTTCCTCGCTTCTCCGTCGGACGAAATCCACCATGACCAACCTCCATGAGGCCCACTTTCAATGGTGAGTCTCCCTTTTCTGCCCTGCCCAAAATATGGCTCATCATCACTGCGCTTTACAGGCCCTACTCGGAGCCAGGCTCGGTGATAGTAACGGGGACGTTTGACGAGGTAATTATAAAACCATTCTTCCTTAACTCAATATACTAACGCTACTTTCATAACCCCCTTATATGCTTCCGCCCTTCCGCTTCCTCGCTCGTCACTCATCGTCCACCATCCACAACTACATTAGTGGAGATCCTCCATTCCCCTCTCAAAAGGACCTTCTGGATTCGAAGCCAAAGTCTCAGTGCCTTGGGAGTCGAAGGTGCTGTATAAATTCGTGGTAGATGGTCGCTGGCTCGTCCTGGATAGCGACCCCACAGAGTGGGACCCAATTGGTAACCTTAATAATGTCTACTACTCTCCTCCCCGCCCAGAGCCAACACCATTCCCAACACCACCCGAACCCGCCACCATAGCGGCCAATGACGCTCCAAGCCAGAACGCTATTTCCGACCCGATATTGGAAACTTCTCAATCTGCACAAGCGACGGCCGTCGGGGGATACTTAATCAAATCGGCAACTTCGGCAGACATACAACGTGATATTGATATTACTGGCCGCAAGAATATTATCGCTGGGCAGGAACAGGAATCGTCCCAGAGGGACAGGAGCGGAGATCAGGTCCCTAGTTCACGCATGGTTGTTGAGCCAGCGCCAGAGACGGTTCTCACGCCGTCGGACCAAATGGTTGTTAAGGTTGCTAACACCGATTCGCCCACGTCTCTTTCTTCAACCATGGCTACCACTGCTGAAATTAAGGAGAATAACCAACCCACCCAAGGGGCTGAGGCTGTCCAGGAGGTAGGCACAAATTAACTGGACATTATCTCCTTGACAAGTTTGGTTAACTCGTCTGCACCAGGCAGACCAAGTCAACAGCGATACCGCGAAACCCAAGCCCTCTGATGGTATTGACAATTCGGCACCAATGGAATACGCGCCAATTATCCCAATGCCCATTGTACGCGTCAATGCCCCCGAGTTCAACACTGTACCCCGCGAAACACCGACTGAGACCAGTCCTCCAGCTCAGGAGATTCTCTCTCAGAATGAGGAAGCGCCTGTTCAGCTTATTATCTCCGCACCTCTTGATGCGGAACCGACCAATGTCGCACCTGCGGGAAAGGCCGAGGAAGCAGAATCTCTGACTTTTCCAGCAGCTCCACAGGATGACGTTCAACCTACTCCGCCTACAGTCTCCGGACCGTCAAACGCAACGGAAGCACCCACCACTTCAGATGCTCCAGCCTCGTCTGCAGCAGAGGACCCCAGTTTACCTGTCATCGTCACTGACGGCAAATCCACTTCCCCCTCTGTGGCGACCGATAACACAGCTGTTGATGAGGCAGAAGTCAAGACTCACCACGAGCATGCTGTGGCCCCTGTCATTCTGGAAGAACAGGCAGAAGCTACGCCTCGTGCACCGTCTCCAGTTGTTGAATCCCCTCCTCCTCAAGGAGAACAGGTAGTCCTCCCCACAGTCTCCCAGGATCCCCCCGAGAGCAAAGTGGCAGCAGAAGCCAAATCTGATGCCCCCGCAACTGACGCACCAGGCACCACACCGCCGGCTGCACCAGAAACAGAAGATACGAAGGAAGCAGCACCTACTGCAGCCAAAGAGGAACCTCACGCCAAAGAGAATGGCACTGCGACTACTCCCGCGGCGGTGGAGAACGGAACAGCAACCACACCAGAATCTAAAGAGTCCAAACCTGCTTCTGACTCCTCTTCCGAAACGAAGGGAAAGGTTGAACCCGAAACGCCTCCATCTGCTCCCTCAACACCAGCGAAAAGCAAACGCTATGCCTCCTGGTCGTCCTCCAAATCTCCATCCAGGAACGGCACTCTGAACAGCACCGGCCCCAGGAAGAAGAGGACATCGATATTTGGCAAGTTGAAGGACATTTTCTCTCACGAAAAGCACGAAAAGGAGAAGAAGGGTCCTGCTGAGGCTTAATCGACCTTCTTTCGCTTTGATTCCCTTCCCATTCCTGTACATTCACCGGCCCTTTGTTATGTCTTTATGAACGTTTACGATAGAACCCGTACTTTGTGCCCTGCTACGGATGACCAAGCTCTCTCCAGATTACCCCCTCCTTGCCAACAGTTCGGGACAGTGTCTCTCTCTTCCATGCTCAATCAGTGGTTCACTCGAATCCTCTTTTTTGTATCCCACTACTATTAGTATGCGATACTTCCACTCGTGTTTCTCTCGGGATTTACTTTTGGTTTAGTCGTTCTACGATTATTTCACATATCATGTGTCTCCATATCCAGATAATAGACTCTCCTATTCATCGCAGTCTCCAGCTCACCAGCATTTAGGAGCGTACCAACCAATTACCCTGAGATAATAGGGTAGGTAGCACTACCCAGTAACCCCTTGTAAATTCACGACAACGCCTGCGGAGCTGTTGGCAGATAGAAGGGACGGTGGGAGCGAACGTACCTGCTGCGATTGTCTCCCCACCTCGACGAATGAGTATTCGACCCATGTCCTTGTTTATGGAGAATGGCTGGAGGGGAATAGCTTTTATGTGCGATAGTGAGCCCGACATGGAACTTGTTCGCAAGTCAATCTGTACTTCTGCAGATGCCCCCTTTGTGAGTACACTGTTCGCTCCGCGGATTAGTCAAAAATATTGGAGAAAGTGAAGCCGAACTGGACACCGACCGTGGACTGGCTTTCAAGATCTTACCAGTCGATTTGTCCATCGTGGAAAGTAATTTTGAAATCGTGGCAGGAAGATCCCTTGATTGGTGGAACAACTCGACCTAAGACGCGCAGATATGCAGTAAATTCTGGATAATAGGCACGACTACCTACGGAGGTTCCTGCGGTGATTGGCACTTGAATGTCAAACACAATCACCTTGGCCACAAAGCTGGAGGTAAGGGGGACGAGTTCATTTGGCAAACACAATACAGATCCAACGTTCAGGTGAACGGGATCGATTGAAGTAAGATAAAGTGTGCATGCTGATCCTGCTGCCGCCCATTGTACAGATTGATCTTCCACTTCAATCACTATTAAGCAAGGTGAAGCGATCACAAAATTAACAGCAGCACGGGGACTTTAACGGCAGGTGCTTACTGCGTACGACTGCTGTTTCATCTCCAGGGAGAACTCGTAGGCATTCCCCAACCTGGACAACGCCACCGCATACACGCCCTGAAACTGCGGTGGTGGAGCTTTGGCCTTTGAAAACATTTGAGAGGGGAATTCGTAAGGGCGCAGTGATGTCGCGCGGGGGGGGTTCCAACTGGTCTAGTACAGGAGCGTTCATCAAGGTTGAGTAACAGTAGAGGAGAATAATAATGCATTACCTAGGTAATTCACCAGCGTGGGGCCGTTGTACCATTCACGAAGCAACTTGGCGTCCTCCCCATCCAAATTGAGCAGGTTGACAGCTTGCATAGCACCAACCGGGACAAACTTGGTTTTTGAGGGATGGAATCCGGTCTGTACCAAGAATGGCTTTAATTGAGAAACGATATCATCGTATCGTGAGCGGGCAAATTTAACCTGTTGAGCGGCACATGAGTCCAACGTCGTCAATTCGGGAATCAGGCTCACCATGTCTAATTTATTGACTGCTACAACAACTTGCGTAACTCCCAAACTCCGGACTAATATCAGGTGTTCTCGGGTCTGACCTGCACGGTCAAAACCGGCTTCAAACTCGCCAGTAGACGCGTCGATGACGAGCAGTGCACAATCAGCTTGGGTGGCACCGGAAATCATGTTGGGAATGAACTCCCTGTGACCGGGGGCATCCAATAATGTAATTTGCCTATGGGGTGTACTGAAATACTGCATCGCAATGTCCATTGTAATACCACTGGAATAGGGACTTAAGTCGGACAAAGCGGAAAATGCAGTGTGAGCCTCACCGTTCTCGTTCTTCCGCAGTCCCATCTAGAGACCACGCCCAGCTGAAGCTGGATTTTCCAACCTTAGTGGAACCTCGCTCATTTGCAGATTTCGCTTTCTCGTCAATTCTTCCAAGTTCATATAACAATCGACCCATTAGGGTCGACTTCCCAGCATCAACATGCCCTGCGAAACAAGAGTGAGCATTGACACATGTTTGGGGAGATCCGAACATACCAATAATGACCAGGTTGATAGCTTTCTTACCCTTCGCACTTTCTTCCTCAAATGTTTTCCTGACTTCCTCCAATAATTTTTCCTTCGCATAGGAAACCCTTGGTGCTTCCTCCACAACATGAACACTCTCTTCATTTGTTGTGATATTTAAAGCCGATAAATCTAACTGTCGTTGGTCAACTTTTGCCGTGGGTGTACTATACCCTGAATCCGAAAATTTGCTCGGAGGTAAAGTCGACTTCTTTGTTTTCTTTGGAGTACTTAAAGGCGATGTAACCCGCGAGCCTGCCGATGATGTTGTGCCTCCTGACAGTTTCTTTTGGGCTGCAGCCTTATGCGCTTTCTCCCGTGCGGCTGAATACGATAACATGATTAATAACCATAAAAATGACCAGTGAGCAGAATATAAAAAATCGTGATGAAATTGACAATAATTGAAATAAATAAATTCACGATGCCGAAGGCACCAATTTACTAGTATCAACGGAAGAACGTGAGGGGCGAGCGGTGGAGGGAACAGAGGATCCAGTTCTGTGCTGTACTAACGTCGTTCCGCGACGCGCGTTGAATACAATATCATCCGGGCTCGGCTCATCGAATTTGAATGTATGAGGCGACGTGCTTTCCGGTGCAACAGGCAAACGACTCCGGTGTTTCCGTGAGCTATGCTTCTTGTCTTTGCGCCCCTCTAATCCATCATCTGCCTTGGCTCCCTCATCCCTCTTTTCCTTTTCGTGATTCTTGTGGGAGCGCTTCTCCTTGCCTGGCAATGGCGTCAAATTTTCATCAACCAAGACAGAAGCGAATGCCGACGGTGACGCACGAGATCGAGATGCCACTGATGGATCAAATATGGGTTGTCCCTGTGTAGCCAATACTTCAACCTCTGGAATGGGCCGTGACGCCTGCTTTTCATATTTCTGTTTGATCTTCATTGCCAGTTTGGACTGCTGGGTATCCTGAACCGGGCCATGGCTCAGTGGCACGACCGAAAGGGCAGGTATCATGGCTGGTCGAGAAGGGTCGACAAGGCTGTAGAGCGACTGATACGACGTCGTGATGGCAGTGGTCACCGTTGGGCCATTCGCCACCGGCGTAAGAATCTCGGTTCGCTCTGCAGGAAGTCGCGGTGGAGTTCCAAGCTTAGCCATCAAGGGGTTCGAAGGACTAAGTGATCGCTGGCTTCTACTTGACTCCGCCTTGGCCTGCGCCAACATAGCTAACTTCGATGGACGCTTGCCAGCTTTCTCTGGCTTGGTCTCCGGCTTAGTTTCAGGTTGGGATGTTGCAGATTGGGTAGCAGACGGAGGAGCTGCCCCTGTCGGCGATGAGACTGACGGCGTAGTTGGTGTCGTGGTTTCGACCGAGGAGTTGCTCTGGACATCAACAGATGTAAGTGATGATGCAGCTGGCGATTCTAACTGCATCGCAGTTTGGATCGCTCTATTTATAGCAGAAGTAACTGAACTAGGAACCGACTCCACTTCAGTGGTAAGGTGGGAGGAAGCTGATGAAACTGCGGAACTGTGAGGATTAGTCGACCTCGTGGATGGCCGCACTGCGGGGTATGTCTTGACCGAGCCTGTCACAGTGTACCCAGAATCTCGTGAGCTTTCACTGCTTGTTCCACTAGACCCTGCCCGAGCACTAGCAAGTTTTGATAGCTTGGACTGTTTTGGAGGAAGTGGTGGTGGTTGGCCATTTGGGGGCGCGACAGACGACAGCATGTCTGGGATTTCGGGAATATCATCACTAGCTGGTACAGGTACACTGGGAGGGCGATAATGAGAGGGTGACGGGGTTCGCGACGAGGACGACCTATTGGATGGCGCTGGCTCATAAATGGACATTCTATGCAAGGCAGATGCAGAGGGGGAAGGCGGAATTTCGTTGGGGTCAAATGGTTGTTCGCGTATGGAACTTTGGGCTTCAAACTTGTAAATTATACGAGCGTTGATAATGTAGAAGCAAACCCACCAAGTACTTGACCATACGACGACACAGAACTCTCGGGTCTACGGTATGGATCCGTTTGCGTCCGCTCCGTTCTCTCAGAAATAGCACTCAGAGGACGTCGAGACAGAAATTGGTTTGTAGATTGAATGGTTGAGTAGTCGTCCATATCTGAGTGACTCTCTTGCTGTTGCACCGTTTGTTGGTAGAGGTGTATCAATGGCATTCGTGGCAATACGTGCTCTGGCTGGGATGACCCGCTCGACGAGGTATGGCTGCTGGAGAGGAGCAAGTTGCTTTGATTGCTTGTACTTGACGATTCTGAGTGCTCAAACGGAACTGGAGGAAGGCGTTGCCCAAAGTGAGGCCCTACATCAAACGCAGATAGATAAGCCCCAGATCCAAGATATGAATGTTAATGCAGACGTTCATGACGGGGTATGAGAAGATGCACCTTCTCGCCTCAGCAGCGATCAAATGAACAGGGAGCACAGCACGTGTGGGGTAGCCGCAAGCACATCGACAGAAATATTCCACCGGGACGAAAAGAGGTACAGGCAAAAGAGGGAAGAACCTCACCTTTTAGTTCCCTCCTTTCTCGTTCGTCTGAGAATGAATGTAGGCGATATCCCAATAGCTTTTAAACCGACATACCTAAAGCCCATGTCACAGTTGCCTCAACGTCGAAGTACCACTCCCATAGCTTGTCTCTGAGTTCACGATCGGAGAAGCCAGATGCCTGTGCATCTCCAACGACTTTACGTACTAGTTCAAGCGACCCGTCAAGTTGAGCTGAAGCAATGTATAAGGATACGCGCGCTATGCTGGAGACACGGCTGACCGTATTGATCCGATGTTATGTCGTCCTCCCCACCATCGGATAGAGCGTCATCCTCCAATTCAGCTACAGATGATGCTTAAGCTCATCGTAAGCGCTATCGACAAGAGCTCAGCACACCATTGATATCCAGCTTCCTAAAGTCTCTATGCCTGGACATTTCTGTCTTTGATCGGGGTTCTGAGACGCAGAGGTGAACTCGAAACGTGAAAGCGAATAGGGACACAGTTTCCCAGAGGTCTCATCCCTCGAACCAAACACAACTAAATACATTCGACGAACCAACAGTGAGTGAACAAGTTCTCACTCTCACTCCTCACGAAAAATGCTCGGCGCACTCAGAACTGCTACCCACAGAACTGGCCTTCGTGTAAGCCCGCCGTGTCAACATCTAATTTCAGAATACTAAATAACACTTATACAGGCCTTCTCGACGACACCATCGCGTTCGGGAGACCTCGCCAAATTGGTCCTCATTGGTAACCTAGTTAGGGAACCAGAACCTCGAATGACAAAAAATGATAAGGAATACGTGTCGTGCGTTGCATATTCCTGTTATCATTGCCCATTTAAAACTCTACTCCTCAGGTATACTATTGCGACCAACAGTTACTCACTAGACGCTAATGGGGGTAAGTCTGAGAACGTAAACATCTCATCAACCACTCATGACGTGAACAGAACGTCGTCATTCCGCTACTTGGCACCGAATCCTCTCATTCCAAGAGAACTCGAACAGGTATCTCCAAACCCTCAAGAAGGGCTCCAAGGTCTATGTTGAAGCCGCTTTTGAACTGCGGGAACCTGAACCTAATGCCGACCCAAGCATGCCCCAGGGCCAACGCCAAATATTTTTGAAGCATGGTGCGTTGATCAATTTGCCTTGGGTTTCTATCTGGGAGTAGTGACGCCTTGGCAGAGTCAATCAGGGTACTGAATGTACCTCGTCAGGAGGAGCATCATGGGGAACGCCAGGAAGAATAAGTTCCCCGTCCTCGTAGATTATATGGTTATAGGTTGTCGTATTATTCAATTAATATAATGCCCTAATTAGAGGACTCCTGTCGCTGAAGCTCGCTTCGACCAGCATCCGTCATCCACTCCTGAGAATTGATATCGATAAGCACCAGTAACACAAAATCTCAAGGCACGCACCACGCTTTCTCTCATTGGGACTGGGATCGCTGGAATAGAAGGTTCAGGCATTACCACAAGTGCTTCGTCATTTTTGTTCATCTTCGCGATGTAATCCCGGATCGTCGTCACCGTCAGCTGGAAAGTCGAGAGTCAGAGCGATGCATGCAAGGCTGGCTTGTTCACAAACATTGTGGTCATCTTGAGAGGAACCAGAATAACATGCTACGATGCCAATAGGACAGCATGGCGCGTTCTGCGTGATGATATTAGTGAACAGACATTGACATAAGGCGAAACCCATCACCTCGAGCCAAATGGGGAAGGCTGGGATTTGAATTGAACAGTATTGCAATGATGGCGGGGCAGCGGTAGCAAATTACTTACCACCACCAGGACATTCTTCCGTTTGCAATCCCATCTGCTTTGGAGTCTTTTTCATCGCCATCATGCCCTTCTCCACGTAATAACTTGAATGTCCTGTCTGCTTAACCACGCTGACCATGTCTTCAATACACGCCCAGCTCTGCAAGCTCACATCTCCGACACCCCTCAAGTCACCAACGGTGCATGCAAACAACGTGTGCCCCGCTATTGTCTGTATTGATATCACTAGTCCTTTTCCACGAGCGTGTCGAGATGAGGCGCGAAATCGTTTCCGCAGCGACAGCCCCTACGAATCATCACGCAAGGTACTATATTGAAATCATAGATGAACTCACAAGAGTGACCGCGTCCGAGGCTGAGAAGGACGGAAAGCGATACGTTTTCTCGTCTGTCAGTGCTTGATTGGCAAGGTCTGTGTCCGTTGGAACCATAGATTGAAACATGATGCTTCTCGTAACGCTTCGTTTCGAAAAGCAGTTGAAATTTATGTTATACGGAGTCTAGAACTTTCTTAGGGTACAAAAAAAGTAATAGGGACGGGCGAAGCCCCTGTGCTCGTCGAGGATGTTGTAAAAGACGCAGGGAAGCTACCGACCATCTTTCTTGACGAATTTCCCGGCACAACGAGGCGGGTTATGAGTTCTAATATCAGGTAAACGGTTACGTGGCGCTGGCGTCTCGAGGGTTCAACTCAAACACTATATTGCGTGCATAGACGCCTACGCGTAGATGATGGCAATAGTGATAATTCGAATCAAGTGCCAATGGCATGTGAGGTGACCGGTTTGATTCCGCTTCCGACCGGACTTACCAATGGTGCCTCAACCTGTCTTGCGTTAAACCACAATCTTACTCATGGAGTTCTTCAATGATGTTGGTGCAGACCCACTGAGGCCCTCCTTATTCGAACTCGTGGCACAAGAACAACTCAGAGACTTGCTGCAGCCGGCATTGAAGTACGTGCTAGCGGTGAGTGGCTGACTTGAAGTCCGCTCAGAAGCTGGACTGAGGAACGACTTAGGTCTTTGCCCAAAGATATCCGCGTTACCTACTACGTATCGTAAATCGCCATGAAGAGTTCTACGCTATCATAATGCTCGTAGTGGAGCGACATTATCTCCGCAAGCACAGTTAGTACCCATAATTTGCACCCTCAACCGTGCTTGTTTATGTGCTCCAGACGCCGCGTTCTCAGAAAACTTCTATGGACTGAAGCGAAGAAAACGGCCTTATATTAGGACTGATAGGACCCAAGCAGCTGTTGGAGGTGTGCCGATTGGAGAAAAACTGGGAGCCCTGGAGTTGAGACTATCCTTGCTCTTTCTGGTGCGCGTTCCACTACTGAAGTCTTCAAACGTAGCATGACGTGTCATATGGATGCAGGTTGGCATACCATACCTACGGGCTAAAGCTCATGATTATTTCGAAGAGCTTGGGGGAGGTGTGAGTAATGACATGGTGGAGGAAGGGTTGGAGGCGAGGCAACTACGCGCATTGACTGAGGAGGTACGAATATATAGAAAACCCCAACGTTCACTCTGGCCAACCTGTCCTTACAGAACCTGCTTGGGATTTTTCGACGAACGTTCAAGAAATTGTATCCAATATCGAACACCGCATTTGAGTCGTGGCTCCTGATATGGAATATTGCCTACCTATTTGACCAAACGCCGGTTTACCGGCCTTGGTTATCATGGATAGGGGTTGAGTTACGTCGACTGGGTCCGGATGATTTCGTGAGTATAATGTTGTCTGCGAATCAGGTGGTGTCACTGAAACGATTACAGCGCGCAGCTAGCACGATTGCGACTAACACCGTTCCGTCTGAACGCCGTGGAGGGATTTATGCTAGATTATCGCGGCTGCTGTTCTGGTCGCCGCATTTGCTAATTGACTCTCTACGACTACTTCTGCCTACAGCGATATTCTTCATCAAATTCCTTGAGTGGTGGTATTCACCGGGGTCTCCAGCACGCTCATTATCAACTCCTTCTGCAGGACCGGCGGTTCCGCCTCCTCGGATGCTTACACCACATCCACAGGGCATCGGCATCAACCCGCGGGAATATGGGATGTGTCCACTGTGCCACAATACAATAAACAACGCGACAGCACTACCATCCGGATATGTATTCTGTTACCGCTGCGCTTACGAGCATATTTCAAGGAAGACGGAGTGCCCAGTGACCTTACTGCCGTGTCGGGTGTGGCAGCTGAGAAAGGTTTTGGTTTGATTCAGAGTAGACGCACGTTCGTGGCTATTAAGATTATCGATGTTTAATCAGGAGCCCTGTCTCAATGGGGTATCCGGGTAAACACTAGCAACCCTCTTTCCAGCCCCGACCCTCTTAATCCTCTATTTTGTTCCTTATCATCATCCCAACCTCTCCATGGATATATCTAGTCGTGCCATACAATCTACTTGAGTCATATATCATCTCTTTCTGCGCCACTTTTCGCGCTTTGGACTCTCTCTGTCACACGCTCGTGTCATGAAGGTATGCCATTGTAACCCCCTGTCGATCTATCTGCCCTCAACGCGTTCTTCAATTTGCTCGTCCGCTTGTAGTTTGGAAAGCTTATCCAAGCTCAACAAGTCCCAGGATGGTCTGCCTATTATCTCGATTACAAGTTTTTGAAGAAGATCATCTCGTCGCTTGCCGCGAATAGACCAGCTTCCGAGGCGGCAGCCCTTGCCCTTGGTGTCCGCCCTACAGATATCTTCTCCCATTCACCGGGTTCGGCCTTTGGCCAGACCTCAGCTTCAGTCGTTAGAACTCCGCCTACATCTGTCTTGTTTCATGAGCCCAATGCTAGCACCAGTCAACTCCCTATTTTTGCCACAACTACCCAGGATGAGGTCAGAAGTCCTGACTTTCGAGCACATAAAGCCGCTTTCTTCTTCAAATTAGAGCGTGAACTGGAGAAGGTTAGTTCTAGCCTTTATCTCCCCATCACTCATCCAATTCCTTGTGGCGCCCTCTCCGACTTTGAAAGATAAATTCATTCTACCTACAAAAAGAAGCTGAACTCAAATTGCGTCTTGAAACCCTCTTATCAAAACGTAGAGCTGCTGCTATGAGAGGTCTACCCGACCTCAACGAAGAAACCAGCGTGGAATGGTCTGCTGTCGCCGAGGGTTTCCGGCTGTTGGAACGTGACCTTAATAAATTGCAGGTATATGCGTTCCAGAACATTCATCATGGACACTTCTTTACACTTGAGACTCTCACTAGCAATTTGTCGAGATTAACGCCACAGGATTTCGGAAGATTTTGAAAAAGTTCGATAAACGCTCCAAATCGACGACAAAAGAACTATATCTAGCGCGTCAGGTTGATGTTCAACCAGTGTTTAACCGGCAGGTGACTTACTTCGATACGCGCATATATTCACAGCTCATCAGCATTTAGCTAATTTCAGAGCTATCCGATACCGTTGCTGCATGTCTTATGGACCTGACAGACCTATCGTCGGGCCTAAAGTTCGAAGGAGCAGCCGCTAACGACATACTTACCCAGCAAATACTCCTCGAGCGTCCGCTTCCGGCTGGGCCGTATAACGATCTCGAAATGAATCTCCGTACGGCCGTTGCAAACGCGGACAAGATTGCTATTGCAGATTGCATCAGACTCTCAGAGACTCTAGCGAATCACAATTCCACCAATGTCACTCGCATTCTATGGAATATCCTCATCGAAGCGCCACCTGAACTCGCAGATCTTATCTTTTGTTACCTCTCGACTCCTTTCGACTTCAGGTTTATTGATGACATCAACGGTCGCACCTGCCTTCATGAAGCGTCACGGTCAGGGACACTTCGACTCGTTGATATGTGCCTTCGGAATGGGGTACAGTCCCTCAAAACCGATTTATATGGGCGGACGGCTCTACATTACGCAGCGATGAATGGTCACGCGGACATTTGCAGACGATTATTGGAGGCAGGACTACCTTCAGATACACTTGATAGAGACAACTACACTCCATTGGTATACGCAACTCTATGTGGTTCGGTGGATTGTGTCCAGGTGTTGCTGGAAGTGGGGCATGTTCCAGTTCAGCCCGAAAAGTCGCCCTCCGATCTCCTCCCGCTCTCGCTTGCCAGCCAGGCCGGTCACCTTGATGTAGTCCTCATCTTACTAAATCATGGAGCAGAGTGTTTGGCGAATAGCAATGGGGAGTATCCGATGCACTTGGCTGCTAGGGAAGGCCATGCTGAGGTCTGTCGTGTGCTGCTCCATCGCGATGGCTGGGACACACCGGACAAGTATCAAGAATGGACGCCACTTTGTCACGCCGCGAGGTACGGACGGGATCAATGCGTTGGCCTTTTGCTCGATGCCGGCGCACGCGCTCAGCTTGTGGATGAACTAGGTCTCCTCCCTATCCACTATGCGTCGTGGTATGGGCATAGTGCGTGCTTAACTGCACTATTGAAGGCAACAACTAGTCTTCCTGTACCTGTGCAGTCATTGAAACGCGACGACTCCCCAATGTCAGACGTTGGAAAGCCCGGAGACTCTGAAATCGATACGATACCCTCATTAACCTTGCCGCCTCCTATCATGCCTCATAGGGTTTACGGGCACAACTACCTCGACAGACATCACCTAGTCCAGATAACTATAGGACATTTTACTCCCGACGACACTCAGAAGACTGCAGTTCGCTTGCATCACCGTCTCATGAATCCCGCCTTCAAGGACGATCACCTCCTCACTTCACCTCCATTAAAGTTGGTCATGACATGCCCCGATATCACTTCAGCACCCTATAGTATCGCACTCCCACACAAGGCCGGTGAAGGAACTTTTGTGTTCCAGATTCCGTCACTGGATAGTCTAACACTGGAGTTCTCTATCCACCCGAACTTCGGAACCAAGACACTGGGACGCGCAATTGCCCTCCCATCGTGGTTTCGTGGCGTTACAAATGAAATGTTCTCCCTACCTATCATGGATAGCCGAATGCATGTGGTCGGTGAGGTATGATTCAACGATTCTCAGGAGCCAACGAGTTAGTAACGCGACCTAGGTTGACTTTGAAATCAATATAATTGCTGCTTTCGAAGGAGTAACTCTAGAAGTAGGTGGTGACGTGGAGACATACTGGAAGGCCATGGCAACTCCAGTGATTAGCGCGCCACAATTGTTGGTCCCTCGGGTCACCCACCGTTCCAGCCTGATTAGCTCTACACATACGTCACCTTCCAGCTTTTCCATTAGCAGCGCTATCGGCAAGCCTCCGCTAACAATCTCCTCGTTGCATGGAACGTACTTTTCGGTTGTAGTCCAGGTCACCAAAGACCACCATCCAGTAGTTTATGCGGGCCAATACCTTCCCGATCGAAATTTCGAGCTAACTATCGCTGACGTCACACTTGCGCAGTTTGAGGCGCTCGCCAAAAGGGAGGGAAGGCAATTAGAGTCGATATCGCAGATAGCTATAAGCGATTGGCCCTCGCTAATACAACGATCAATGCTTTCGCTTGCCCAATTGTTGAATGTATGTCGTCATAGGTGCCCTGACCTCATGGTTTCCATTCATCTTTCTGTTATAGGTCCTCCCCCTAGGCGTCGGTATAAACCTAGACCTCGCCTGTCCTTCGAAAATAAAACGCAAACTGGATGCCCGAGCCTTGAGCCTGAACGCGGATCTGAATTCATTTGTAGATTCGGTTCTAAGAGCCATTCATCATCCACTTGCGTCATCGGAAAACTATCTGTTGAATCGCCGGCGGATTGTTTTCACTTCTTTCTCCCCTGACATTTGCTCAGCCCTGAATTGGAAGCAACCTAATTGTAAGCCACGTTACTATTTCTACGCTCATAAATTCATCCATTTCTGCGTTGTGTAGATCCGGTCTTTTTTGCAACTCTGTGCGGCAACGCTCCAGGGTCGATGTCGCATTTATCCGCTGAAGAACTTCGGTGGGATCCGCGGAATTCGAGTGTTGGTGCAGCCGTAGAGTTTGCAAAGGCGAATAACTTGTTGGGTATTTTCGTTGACGCAGATCTGCTGGTAAGATTTCCTCATTCCTGGAGGCAGTGCAGAACAAACTCACTGCCTGCGGTTGTGTATGATTTCCGAAATGTTTGCTTATCCTATGATGCAATGCTCTTTTTAGGTTCAAGTTCCGTCATTGATACATGGAGTCAGGAACGCCGGTCTTCTAGTGGGCGTTCATAGCTCTACTGGGCAATTCACATCACAGGGCACGCCAGTACTGTCAAGTGGAGAAGCTGCTTCAGTGGATGCCTTCCTCGGCAATGACGGTATGGTTGTATTCGTGGATCATGCTGTAAGAGAGTTATTCTAGCAACGCCTATTCTATGTCTCCGCAATCATTTCCAAATACATATACAACTTATCATCTTACGACGTCATACTGTTTCCAGACCATCACTACCGCAATTGTTACATATGCATACACATCAGCGTTTATACGTGTGGAACTCTATATGTACTGGGCTTACACGAGGTGGATGTCATGAGCGCGAGTGCCATGTGGCGGTGAAGACATCGAAGACTAAGGTTGCTGAGGATACAATACAATCTATGGGAATAAACTAGACGTGATGGAGTGATGGTAATGATGCAATGCGGCTCGCAATAGAAGGACTAAACCAAGATGGAGCTCTAGACTGACGCATGATACAGGGCAGCATAGGATCCATCCTTCTCCATTAGTTCTTCATGGGTTCCAGATTCAGTTATAGTCTAGAATGCGGATAAAAGCCGAGGTGAGCCAGAGTTCTTCTGTCAAGACAAAAGATGAACTGTTGGGGTGACACCCGTTTTCGGCCGAACTCCGATCGCGACAAACTTTGCGAGTTTGGCGTTATCCAAGCCAAGCCAAAAAGGAGATAGTTTCGTAATAGGTACAACACGGCAACAGTGGGGCACCTCAGGGCAGGAGATGGCGGCGGGATAGGGAACGAGAAGGAAAAAAAAAAAACAGGGCAGGGAAGGATGAAACGGAAATCTTTGTAATTCGATGAACAGGAAGTAAGAAACTTACCCCATTCTCCATCATGGCGATTTTGTCCGCACGACGAGCGGTGGATAACCGGTGGGTGATAAAAACGACATTCTTGATTCGATTACAGGGGGCTGATTTTGAGATATTGTCGATTGTGTCAAATATCTTTTTTTGAGCGTGTGCATCGAGGGAAGACGTCTAGAGTAGGAAGATTGCGATCAGCACAGTGTATCTAGGTAGGTGGGTAGGTTAGGAAAAATTTCGTAAATAAAGGGAAATTCCGAAGTTTGTATGATGGTGGGAGTACGTTCATCCCCGTTCAGGGTAGTAAGTAAGAACGTATGAGGATGATTCATCAAGAAAGCTCAAAGGTGGCAAAAAGGCGCTAGAGCAATTACTTACGGGTTCGTCGAAGACCATCAGATCGACTTCAGGTTCATTTGCTTTCATGAAAGCACGGGCTAGTGCGATTCGTTGCCACTGTGAAAGTTAAGAGGGTAGTTAGTATATCCATTTGTCGTACTCGTCGCTCAGGAGCACCAAGTCAGAAGTACCGATGCTCCACAAGTTTTGGTCCCAGACCGGGAAAAAGGGTACACACCTCGCCACCCGACAGACCTCCGGAAGATCTTGATTGCTGATTGCCTCCATGACAGCCAGAATATTGTAACATTGAGTCGAACCCCTGTGGTTGTAACACAGTCCTTAAACCCTCCGGAAGTGACCGTAATATGTGATGTGCCTCAGCCAAACTCATAGCATGATTGATGGCGGTGTTGGAGTCCATTTTCCGTGCATTCCCTAATCCAACATTCTCCCGTAGCGTTGAATTGAATTTAGAGAAATCTTGGAACACGCCTGTGAGGTGGAGATGGTATTCTGATGGATTGAGTCGCCGTATGTCAGCACCGTTGATGTGGAGTTCACCATCCTGGAAATCCAGAATACGCATGAGAACCTTGGCCAAAGTAGATTTGCCTAAGATAAGTATGGTTATCAACAGATGACCCCTTTCGGATTTTGAAAAGTTCCTGGATTAGCCACTTACCTGAGCCATTGTAACCAACAATAGCCAAACTTTCACCTGCGTCCAGGTGCAGATTTATATCACGAAGGGCTGGTCTACTGCTTCCCGGGTAGGTGAAGGAGAGATCACTGAGGGCGATTTCAAATTGAGTCATCCGATCGAGCAGATTGCAAACGCCCATAACGGTGATTAGGGAAAAGGGATAAGTGAGTACGCACATATCAACTCCAATTAATACATGTGCTTAACGTACCTAATCTCAATGCACATTCCACCGCCTAACCTTTCCGGATATGAAATTGCATCTTCCTCTTTGGGTTGTAATAGCGGCCTCAGTTTCATGCTGATGCAAAACGCCGACATCATAAAGATTCCCTGAAATGCCATCTTCATGGTCGTGATGAGACTTTTTGAGGCAGCTACCATCGAGAATATAGAAGTCCGGTACACCGCAAGAGACCCTAGTGATGCGCCTGATGTCTGAAGCAACAACACGAGGGGGACCTACAATTTTAAAGGCGGACATGTGGGGTACAGGAGGTGAGTATTAAGGCCTACCCGGCGTAGCACAAGCCGAACAAGACAGAGAGACACATTCGATACTCACATTCTGTAGCACGGGGGTAAAATCGTGGAGATTGAGCTGCGGGAGGAGGGATTGCTGGGCTGAGAGATGTGCCTGTTCGGCTGAGTGTAGGACGCTCCTCGCAGCTGCCCATGTTTGCAGAATCCACTTCTCCAAGCCGAATAAGGCAATTTCGGGGCGGTAGGAGTCATTATACGCGAGGTTGCGCATGCGTTCTTGTCGCTTCGCAGCGTCCACTTCGCATGCCGAGAAGGGTGACGGTTCGGAATTGCCTTGGAACCAACCCAACCAGGAGAGTAACGAGGGCAAAATCACCGTGCAGATGGATAATGCGAGGACATAGACATGAGTAGCACCTCCAGTGAGTGAGAGGATGAGGAATATGTGGGAAATGATCTCAGTTGCAAGGGATATGATTCTGATGAAGTCAAGAGGTGAGAGCAAGCCAAATCCAGCACCACTCAAGGACTGTGCAAAAATGTCAGACTCCTGAAGGAGGTCGCGTATTTTTGGATCGGCCAAGGTTGGAACATCTAAGCGAACGCGATGCTGCAATTGTTGGTGCTGTATATAAAACTGGGCAGAGTCAAGAACAACTTGTTCATTGGCAAAACTGCGGAGGACGTATAATTAGGCTTTGGAGTCATCCGCTGAATTGTTACCTGAGCTTACGCAAAATTATCCAGAAAGCCCTGGGCTGTCCGCTGGAGAAGCTCAGTGGAAATCAGCGCGAGTAACCGGGACCATGTGAAGCTCCCAGAAGCGATCAAAGTTTGTAGCTGTCAATAAATTGTCTATCAGAGACCTTTAGCTCGGTAACAATGGGCGCTCCCACCAACCTCGTCTATGATGAGAGCCTAATGCAAGGAAGAGAGGGATGAGTGGTGGGTATTGGGGGGATCACGCAGCTCAAGTTACCTGGGAATAACCTCGGAACGCAGGAAATGAGGCGCGTACAATTTGAAAAGCTACCATGAAGGTCGTGCGCATTGGGTTTAGGCCCCATAGGACTTTGAGCTGACGTATATGGTGAACAAGATACGGTAAATTGGGGAAAGGTACTCCACAACACTCACGAGGTCAAAAGCACACTGGCGGGCCAGAGAGTAAGCCAAATGAGCGTTGGCCATATTTAGAGGTCTCTGTGCGCCTGGTACGAAACATGATGCAGGCGTTCCGGGAATCTGTCTTGATGCTAGCCACATGCCAAAAGCAGACTCGGAGCTCATTGGGCCGCTGTGCTTCCTAGCAGACGACGGGGCGTCGCGGTAGAGAAATGTAATGGCCTCAGTGGATAACATGTGCCTAGTGGTAAAGAAATGGCACAGAGAGTAGTATATGGGCTGTATCCACATGGAAAGAAGAAAAGAAGAGTGGACGTGGACGTGGACGAGGGTCAAAGAACGAAGTTGGAGGGGCGTAGAGGGGCGACGAAGGGGCGGGCGATGGGGAAAAGGGAAAAATACGGAGGGTAATATAGGGGGCCGGGTGTATTACATGACCGTCTGATTGCAGTGCATGCCAATGAAGGCGGGCTGTACAGAGTGTATTCGCATTTGGTAGAAGCGACCCAAAGGACGGAGGAGTAGTTTGGACATTGACAAATATCCAATTTAATTACCTTTTTATTATTATCCAATATCTTCCCCTTGACATACCCTTTTACGACGTTTATCCCCATAAATTGTCCCCGATCTTACCTTTTTCGATCAGTTACACACGTGGCCAATCTTTTAATCTTTCTAATTTTATCAATTAATATTTTCCTCCACCTCTTTCTCACCCACTCGATGTCTGATACCCTTTCTCACGTCGCCCAGCTATCCGACTCCCTCCATCAACTCAAGCTCCAACAGGATGCTGCCACCACAGACGACCCTCAAACTATCTCCCCCAACACCAGCCCGGTCACTTGGAATCCTGTAACAAAAGATGGCTATGGTTTCCGAAAATCAGGCATATCATCTCCCCTGCGTGCATCTCCCCTCACAGAGCTCGTGCCAGACCCGAATGGCTTGGGTTGGCCAGGCAAGTAATCCCTTCCCATTCGTTACCCCCGTCAACCTATCCCATCTAGCCAAGTCCACTATATCGCGCTTAAATGCTACACCAGAGGAACGCGAAGCCCGTCATCAAAAGTTGTGTTCCGCGGTTCGGTCCATCCTTGAATGCATCGGTGAAGATCCCGATCGGGAGGGTTTGCTTCGAACCCCCGAACGTTACGCGCAAGCTTTGATGTGGATGACGCGTGGTTATGAGGAGCGCCTAGCAGGTTCGCAATATCCCACTTCTTATTGTTCCTTTCTATCTTTCTGCTCTTCATTTCCTTCACCTTTCCATTTTGTACAATCTTCATCCCATCCATCTAGGCATCTGCTAACCTTATACCAAACAAAATGCAGACGTCATCAACGATGCAGTGTTTGCAGAAGACCATGAGGAGATGGTCATCGTTCGTAATATTGATATTTCCAGTTTGTGCGAACACCATTTAGTTCCATTCACAGGCAAGGTACGTATCGCTTGTGATGCAGTCATCGCCACCTTCCCTTGGACTGTTCTGTTCCTACCTGTCTCGCTGCTTTTCGCTCATTCACCCATCCCTTACAACATATTGGACCCTATTCTGGGGTTAGGTTGCAATTGCATACATCCCTAACAAACTCGTGCTGGGCTTGTCCAAGCTTGCTCGAATTGCAGAAACATTCAGCCGTCGCCTTCAGGTCCAGGAACGACTCACAAAACAAATTGCAATTGCCGTTCAAGAAGCAATTCATCCTCGTGGTGTGGCGGTCGTAATGGAAGCGACGTAAGCCTCACTCATTTTCTCTGTCCCGTTCATTAACCTGCACTGCCTCAACTTCTTTAGCCACCTTTGCATGACTATGCGCGGCGTACAAAAGCCAGGTTCCATCACCGTTACATCGTGCATGCTCGGCTGTTTCCGTACTCAACAAAAAACTCGAGAAGAATTCCTTACTCTCATGAGAAGCTCGTAGAAGTGCGTCATCGACCTCTTCGTCACGATTCAACTCGCCAAACTAGAGGAACCATCTAACTTATGCTGTATATCACCCATGAATTCAACATTGCGACGGGGGGAAGTGTTTAGATGCATGCCGATGTGACTAGGAGGGGATACCTCATATTATGCTATTAACTACGCCAATTAATTTATACATGAAATCTATCAGTCTTTCCTCGCACGGCCCTTGTCACCACTTGAGGAATCTGGTAGGAATTTCTTGATCAACCCATGAGTGTTTTGACCCGGCGGATATCTGTTTCGATTGATACGAGGTCGTTTCGGCGGCTGTGATGAGGAAGATGCCTGTTCGCTTCCAGATGCAGGGGGATTGTCGCTGAGTTCCCTCTCACGCTCTGTTCATGCATAGCAGGTAGTAAGTAACAATTGACATTGAAGGCGAGGGGGGGGGGGGGGGGTGAAAAGAAAAATGAGTACCTGATAGCGTTCGTTTCCGACTGTCCCGATCGTCTTCCTTCCAAGGAGCCTCAGGTCGATATGGGTTGGCCGGGGACTGTGGTAAAGTACGAGGTGGTTCCTTATCCGAAATACGTGACCGGAGACTAGCACCGCTAGGAGCGTTGGAACTAGAACCGGCTACCGCACCACTGCTTCCATTGACATTGCTAGAAGCATCTGCAGAGGCCTGTGATGTGATTGACGAATTCGTTGTGGATGCAGTTTGGGAGGTGGACTGGTAGTCGCGATGTCGATCACGACCAACACTTAAATCTGATTTTGTGCGAGCTGGATCAGTCGCTGCCATTGCTCTGGGTGCAGATGGTGTGCTCGACGGGAGTGTTTTGGTAGATGAAGACGCTGAAGGAGCGTCTTGGGGTCGTTTATCTGTAGCCTGCACATGCTAACATGAGTCGTTGAACGCAAGCACATGGTGCTTCCTCACCTTGTCAGCAGCTGAGCGTGCATCGTCAACTGCATCATGTTCCTTCCTTCTATCAGAGTCACGAACTCTGTCATGGACATCTTTCTCAGCTGGCCGGCGATTCCTATCATCTCTGTGTCCTTCTTTTCGTGAGCTACGCTTCGACCCACGATCCGGCTGTCAAAGATACCCAATCGTCAGTGGACGTGTATGGTACAAGGACGGCACTTACATCATCATCGGTTGGTCTCCGCCGTTTACCAAGACCATCATCTCCACTAGGACCAGCTCGATGACGAGCTGGGTCTGGTCGTGTGGGAAGTCCACGGTCTTCTGGTGCAGTTGGCACGCTGCCTCCTTGAGTCGAGATGCGAGAAGTGGACTCGCGATCCTTCCGACTATCACGATCCCGGTCTTTGTCATCTCGCCGATGACGGTCGCGGTCTCTATCGCGGTCCCTGTCTCTTTCTCTGTCACGCTCCCGGTCTCGTTCCCTATCCCGGTCTCTGTCCTTTTCTCTTTCTCGCTCGCCATGTCGGTCCCGGCCTCGGTCACGTTCCCTATCTCGTTCGCCGTCTTTGTCCTTGTCACCATCCCTTCCACGGTCCCGCCCACTTTTTGAACGGCTGTGGGAAAGGCTATCTCGTTTGCTATGTTCACGCGAGTCTTGCCTCGAGATGCTACCGGTGCTACCTCCATCCTTATCAAGCCGACGATCGTCCGCTCCATCCCCGTGTGAACGTTCTGGGCGAGATCGGTCCCCACTAGCCCGACTATCGCTGCTAGGATTTCTCGTCCCTGGACGGCTGGACGGCGAAGGGGAACGATGTCGTGGAGATGGCGCTGCAGAACCATTTTGCCCACGCCCTCTCTCGTCACTTTTCTCAGGCCGGGGGATCGACTGCTTGGCTGTCTCCCGTAGCTCTTGTGCAGAAGCTGTTTGACTTGGCGCACTTGGTGGTGGCATATTTGGATTCGAATCTGTTCGTTGAATTCTGTCATCTGGAGTACGATGCCCACGCGGCGAGTTGTGCAAATCTTTGTCTACTGCACGAACGGCGAGCATAGGGTTTTGTGGTAACGATAAAGAAGGCCGAAGTCCCTCGGGTGCATTGGCAGGACTGTTGTACCGTGAAGCAGCAGGTCGATTGGGAATATTTGCATCTTGATTAGCAACATTGGCGATAGGTTTTGTGACATCTGCATGCGGAGCAGTTGGGGTATCTCCAGGAGGAGGCTTGGGAGATTCGCTATTCTTCGTATCAGGCCGTACACGCCGTACAACTTCGGGACGCGGAATGCTGATGATACATTTGGTTTCTGGGAGGCAGCTCAACAAAAACGCGTACGCACCTGTCGGAAAATTTGGCAGCGCTGGGTTGGGGTGTAGAAGGTCTTTCAGAGCCAGACGGCGCAGGGTTTGATAATTGTGCTCTAGGTGCCGAGGGGGCTGATGCAGGAAGGGGTACTGACCGAGAGCCATTTGCTGCCGTAGCCGTGCTAGCAGCTGGTCCGGTTGGTCGTCCTTTTTCTGCAGCAGGATTTGTGGGTGGTGTAGCTGATTTTGGAGATGCGCCATTAGGCTGTACACGAGTGTCAATCTTCGTATTGATAAATAGCAGTAGACATACCTTCGTAGGAGGGTTTGCCACCGCCCACAACGATTCTCGCTTCTTCAGGCTAGCAGAATATCTTTGTAAAAAAGAAAATAATCAAGATGCGTCCTTTCAAAGGATATTAATTTAACCTACGCTTTACCCAGGATCTTGAGGTCACCACGCTGCTCCTTCTCAAGGAAGTCGTCAATAGCGCTATCAATGCTGCTTCCTCCATCGCATACTGCAGCTAGAGGGAAAACAGGCAAGATCTCTTTCAATACAATGATAGCATTGTATACGTGCATGAATTCTCCCGTTGAGATGCTGTCTGTAAAGCACTGCACATAGCATATCGTTAGATGGTGTCAGAAGAACTGCAAATAGTAATAATACCCTTGTGAGTTTGCGATGCCACTTGCGAAGGATTTGCTGATACGAATTCCATGATTCCGGTGCACCTCCTTTGTTCTTCCAAGCCCTTTGGAACCCAGGATGAAATACGGTCTTTCCCGCCACCTTTGTGCGATTGTCGAGGTTGTACATTTGCTCGTCGTTGTGCCATTTCAAGAGGTCGCCCAAGACGCCCAGTAGGAAGCGCCCTAGTGTGTCCTGATTTAGCATCGTACAGTCTTGTGTATAGCGCCTTCTTACCGTAATTGCGTGCTTCGTATTCACTACACGAAAATATGACAACTTTAACGTGGTCCCCTAAGAGCTTTTCCAGAAATTTCAGTCAAAAATCAATGCCAAAGTGGATTGGAATTTACTCTGTCATAGCAAAGTAACGTATGAAACCCAGGGGTTCCTTGTGTATGCATGACCTTGATAAACTGGGCACAAAAGTCCGCGTCCATGGGTGATAGCAGGCACCGTGGTTGAATACAATGTTCTATTATTGCATTGACCAGTGGCGTCGACTTGGGTGCTGAAAATAATGATAAAAATCTTCGGAGCTGCTCGTCGGATGGCGGACATACACTGTGAGAACCAATGGTTTTTCTCCTTCGCTAATCGCTTGATGGTATACTCTCGCGATGCGGTTTGATCCTTGAGTTCATTGTTCAAGAGGTCGATGTAGAGATTGTATCGATCTCGTTTGGCGCGATGGAGAACTGCGGTCATACGTTTGGACCTATCCGCAGACCTATCAGCCGCTATATATTTGGTGTCTTCTGTCCGGCTGTACTGCCGCAGGGAAGATGACGTCTCGTTGTAGTTTGAGAAAGGGGGCGTTAGATCGTATGTCGACAATTGCCAAAATGTGAGATAAAAACCAGGACTGCTGGATATCAACATATGGCCGATGCTAACAGGTAGGTGAGATACTGACCCAATAATCTCTATTGCACTTTTTGGTGCAATTTGCTTAACATCTTCAAAGATCGCTTCCAATTCTGGAACCCAGGGGCTCTGAAATAGAATAAACAGTGAACGATATCATTGGGTTCAAAACCTACCTCAGGTACTGGTGCAGCAGATGGGGCGGGGTCTTGATCCATAGGTATATCGTCAGTGCGGCTTTGATCATCCACTACTGGTGCAGCAGGATTGCCGGGTGACGCAACTCGAGATGCCGATTCTCGCTGAGCGGTCAAGGTTGCTTTCAACCTCTTCTCAGCCTCTTCGGAATTAAGTCGCTGCTTACTCGTTGCGGCAGCCTAAATTGACCATGTTAACCAAACATGAAGTGAGTTGGGTAGAAGGACATACCAGTAACGCAGTTTGCAAAACTGGTCGAATGATTTGCATGAAAATAGGTGCGTCGATATGGTATACGTCGCCAAGCTCGGCAAATGATGGAAGGACTTTAGTGGCGTAGTCTTGAGTAGAAATAACAGGGGGGGATGTCAGGAGCTCCAAATACTGCAATAACACGCCATGCGTCTGGAAAAATGCGTAAGTTACATCGGCCGCGCTGCGGATGTCTGCCAACTCACCATGTCAAAAAGACCGGCAAGCGACTTAAGGGGTGCATTTGGATTTTTGTGAACGCAAGAGAGCCTCTGGTGGGCTACTTGTATCAGGAGGGGAAGGGCTAACCCAGAGTCTAACAAGACCTTCCCAAGCCTCTGGGGTCCCTTGAGGATGGCATCACCTGGATCAAGCGCCGCTCCTCTTGTTTGAGATGCTACCGACTCAATACGGAGTATAGGTCCACCTGCCATCGCTTGAATCTGTGACTCAGACAAGCTTGGTAGGGGTTCGATGCCCGCCATCTTCCAGATTAATTCTCGCAAGACAACAATTTCCGTTGCCTGTTCGTTATGCAGTTGGTGAACAACATATTTCAGTACTGGTGTCAAGTCAGCGCTGTAGCGTCGGAAGAGCATCCCAGTGAATGACGCAAGGCCTATAGGCAAGGCGCTAAGAAAATCGTTAAAGATGAATGGACGTTCATGACGCACTCTGCAACCAATCAGAAATGTTGACCCCATCACTTTTCACCCTTTGCTTGTTCGGATCGGCGAGTGCATCCAGGATCACGAAGACCAATACATCGAAACCCATATTGGTGACATAGCGCAAAGCCTGAATTACCACACTTGCCAGGTTGTCGTAAGCCATGATCTGACTGACTGCATTTGCAAAAAAGATGCACGGGTTTGAATGTGCAAGCTTCGCAACAGACCCAGCCAATGAATCGATGGTATTATGTGACAGTCGACGCAAAATGCCTTTCGATTCTCTGTCTGCTTGAACGGCGCGTACACGTAATTCTGTATGCGTCTTGTAGGTTGAGCTTTTCCACTCGCCATATAGTCGCCAACGCCACGTTGTCTCGTACAACCGTATAATGTTCCAAATTTCGACCGTGCAAACTGCATTGCCTCGAATGAGTGGCAAGGCGGGAAGAAGGTATAGACGAAGCATCTTGAACCAGAATAGCCGGATAGGGTGCTCAGCATCGACGGCGCCAGTTGGTTTCTTGGTCTCTGGATCAAGCACGACCTGTAACGGCGACAATGAGCATCAAATGACGTCTTGGTGATGGAAGAGTATATTACAGTTGATTGCAGGTGCACACGACCAAGTCGAACAAACTTTGTTAACAAGACAGGATCACGCGAGATATGTAACCCTATGAATCGCATCATAGGCTCAAATATGTCCACGAGATCGTCAAGAGTCGTACATAGGGGAACGTGTTCAACCCAATCAGGGAAGAAAAATGCGAAATCGGTGGATGCCGTCCCAGGCGGTGTTGGAGCCCACAACGTCAGGACTGATTTTTTGGTTGCATTGGCTGCTCCGTAACGCATCCGCGGGTGCGTGAATACAGGTTTCGGATTGCGCTCGTTGATGGTCGACTCATAAAGACCCGAAATCGAGACTTTAAGAACTCGAATCACGAGGTCTGCAATTTCTGGTCGGGCATCAACAAGCCACGGGAACTTGGATAGCGAGGCGATAGCGGGCCGGAGCGATCCCACGGAAAGTAAGGCTACGAGCAGTCCGATCTTTTGATTAGGTGGTTGCTTCACCTCGGGTTTCTTCTGCTCGGTTGGGATAACTTTTGGCTTGCTAGAGGACGGGCCGGACTCAAGGGGAGCCGCCATGGCTAATTGACTGATTTTTGCGCCTTCTATGCGTGAATCTACGTCCGCAAGATATGCTGCACGAACCGACTCCATATCCTCATCCCGTGGTAGAAGCTAGGGGCATACGTTAGGTGCAGAAATAAAGATTAGTCGGACAATGGCACGTACATGGGGATACAAGTCTTCCAAGGTGATGAACCCTTCTCGGATTAAAAGCGCAGCAGTGAGGTATAGGCTTCTTGGTGCGCCTTCTGCGGGTTCAGATGCCTGCTAGTCTCAGATTAAGTATGTCAAGAATAGAGACTCGTTATAAGACGCACCGCATAATGAGTAAATTTGAAACCAAGAACCTGGGCAAGTACACGAGTTTGGCTAAGGGTCTTGTGCGTTTTGGAATCCAAAACAGAAAGAATTTCATTCAGAGTTTTGCCTCTCGACGTTTGCTGTGTATCTGCGTCCATAGCTGAACCCTCGGCATCTGGGCGTCGGTAGGAGCCGCACCAGGGGGAGAATGATAAGAGAGCGATGAAGAAGGTGTAGTGAGTAGTAAGGTGAACGGATAGGACATCAAGGATGATATCCAACGCTCTATTAGGGTCCAAATCGAAATATCCAATGAGACTTATGACTTTCTCCCACACAGGACGGGCGCGGTCTATGATAGCGGACCAAGGTTCTTGAGGACGACCAGTGAGTGCTGAGTGCGGCAATCCCAACCCTGCGGTCAGCTCCGCTGTAAGCTTGCTGTATCCTTCGGATTGCTCGCGCAGCAGGTTGAACTTATTTTGTTTGTAGCTGCGCAACGATGAAGTTTGGCATTTAACAAAGCAGTCGAAGCAAATGCTTACAATAAACCTGTGCGCGTTCGTACCTCTTTTTTCTCCTGTAGCGTAGCATCTGCTATAAGGCCCACTCCCGCAAGAGTCGCTAAGCCCAATCGCTCGCGACAAATAGATTTGTGGATAATATTCCGTTCCTATCAAAATGTCAGGCTGTTGTTCACTTACAAGTACACCCTATCATACCAGTAACCTCTTAACAATGTCGCGCAATACCAATAGGTCCGACTCAGCGTCAGTTTGGGCCTTTGCGGATTTGGAGATAAGTGCAGTGACCGTTGGTGAATGCGGCTGGGCCTGGAAACTTGAAATAGATGCCTTTGCCTCGGAAACAATTTCATCGAGTTCCACATCCAAAGCCCATAGCATATCGACTAAATGCTCTCCAAATGGATTCACTGAGGAAGTTGCTTTTGAGGATGAAGGTAATGTGGAGAGAACGGAGTCAATGAAGTCCACGAGTGCTTGTGGCGACAATTTGGAGTCGGAAGACAGCGCCCAAGTCTTGAGTGTCGCAGCCAGTAGAGTGTGGTACACAGTCGTCAATACATCAACACAATTAGTGTCCGATAAGTTGCAATGCGGAGAAGTGAGTATAGCGCGGCTGAACGCCAAAGTTAGAGCAGAAGATGGAGTAGTGTGGCGAAACGTACCATTGAGCCTCGCCCTCAGTTGACCATTTCTCTAAGCATTCCCGAACTGTGGAAACCGTATCCATTGGCCTGAATGCCAGAGCCAGTGGTGAGTAATAAAGGAATGTATAAAGGGTGTCGGTGCGATAGAACTGGTCACCAGTGAGCAACATGTTTGTTGCCGGTTGTTGTGCAATACCTTCTTGAGAAATGATCACGTGAGTGAATTGACCGATCCAGGACCGAGCGGTGTTAAGTTAGCCGTGTCAGGGCTTGATACCCTATTCCATGCTCATGGACTCCCTTCATCAGAGCCATAAGCACCTATTCCACACGCGCACCACAAATATCCGTTATATCCAAGGACTACGGAGAAATCTATGTCATTTTTCATTAGCCGTACTTCTTGCTCCAATCGCCATCAATAGACACGGTGCATCCGAAGTCTTTACGATATGCGACGGATGGCAAAACTAGAGCCACAGAATAAGCATAGCGACCCATGAGTATTCTTAGCCTCTTGTGTTGCCATTTCTGCGTACGCCAAGGAATGATCCAACCCAATTAAAGGCCCTTGTGGATATTATACTCTGGTCCCTCCGTTATTCTTTCCGTTCATAGTCACTCCTTTATCATGCCTCCCCTACGGATGGCCCTCTCTGCACTGTTTTTATCTCAAATACCGTCCGACTTCCAACCTAACCAACTCTACAATGTTAGAGAACGTCTATTACAGCGAGACTTGCAAAGGTAAGCACTTTGAAACGTGTTCAAGGCCGTGTTGACAATTCAACCATAGCTGGGAGCTGGGCACTGCAGCACAAGCTCTGACAGAGTACTCCTGGCCTGGACTATCTGTGTTCTATGCCTCTGCCTTTCCTCCTCCAACACCTTTGCCCAATTCTATGAACGCTTCTGACGTGCTCGACATTGCTCACCGGTGAGTGGCCACTGGCATCATATTTGATTTCCAATCTAGATTCTGCCTAGTGTTGTGGCGGAAAAGCCTAGTGACAGTTTGCCACTAATTGCGAATCAAGGCTCTTCGGCTGATCCTGCCAGTAAGTAGAGCCAGAAATATTGACAGCGTATATTCAACGCAAAGCTTGACAGGTATCGGTGTTTCGGTCTTGCTCGCTAACTGGACGCGAACTGATTTATCTAACAACGCCTATGCCGATGCCGCCGGCGGACAGCTTGGCTTCCTCCTCCACCAAGTCCCACGTACGGAATCTGGTGCTATTTCCCACAGGAATGAGCAAGTCCAGCTCTGGTGAGAATTTTCACAATGGTTCCATCCTAGGGCTGTCTGACAAAAATTTGACAGGGCAGACTTCATTTACATGGTGCCTCCGTTTATTGCATACTTCGGTGCCTTAGAAGGTGGCCAAGGTGAACGCAATCTGATGCAGATTGCATATGATCAATGTCGCCTCTATCGTGAAGCTTTGCGGGACGATGGTGGTTTGTGGAGACACATCACATATGGAAGCTGGGATGATCCTACTCATTGGGCAACGGGTAAGGGGCCTCGGGTTTTCCCAACCTCCACTACTTCTTGGCCGTTGATGGGAAATTTGATGACAGGAAATGCTTGGGCTGCTGCTGGCATGCTGCGTGTCCTCCAGACACTCAACCACGCTGATCAAGCCAACAAATTTACAAAACAACAAGCAGATCTACGGGAATGGATTGACGAAATTCTGGAAGCCGCGTGGGCTCACCAAGTGCGTTGCCACGTTGAACTCTTGGCGGGAAATTTTTGATCATTATGATCCAGCAATCGAATGGCGCTCTTTTGAATGTGATCGATGATCCTGGATCATTCACTGACACTGCTTCCACGTCACTATTAGCGTCCGTGACCTATCGTATGGCGGCCATAACAGGAAGTACACGGCATCTTCAATCCGCGAACCAGGCTTTGAGCTTGATAAAGGATAGCATCAGCGAAGATGGCAGGCTCCTCAACACGACGGACCCATATACCTTCCATCAACCAACTGAACCTGATCAATATAGCCCCGAAGGGCAAGCATTCGTGCTTCTTCTCCATTCTGCCCGGCGTGACCTTGTCAGCTCCAGAGGTGGTTGACGCAGATTGTGAATGCAATCATGAAAAGTTAGATACTCAGACATATTGCATTAAATATTATCTTTACCTATACCTTGATTTATGGACGGACTTCATCGTCTATCATATGTTGTCACATTTGCCGTAGATAGTGATCTTGTTGTCCTTGACAGCGGCTTTGCTGGGCATACAGCCATCCCTTACTTCTTGTTCCTGTGCACGTGTACCCACATGTGTGCGTCATGCTTGTGACATCAACTTCCCAAAAACTGGCGGCTAAAGGAACACCCACTGCTTGCATGCCCTGGTTGCAATGGCTTGTGTGGGACTGCGAGTGCAGCTACAACGATGCAAGTTCAAGTCGGTGGCCACGTCCAACCTCCGCTCATATGTTTCTCTCAGCGACAGTCCCTTATCAGTTCAAGAACTGAAAAAGGCCAGGAAGTAGCAAAATTCGCATATGCCAGGTATCGCAATGGCGCGCTCCAAGCAGTAAGGTTTTCGACGCTAAGTGATTGATATTCCACCCTGAGATTTCTGAACATCATGGTGGTACAGTATATATCTATCCCCCTTAACTCATCTCAAGCATGATCATTCGTGAGTGGAGTTTGGAGAAGATCTGCACTTACAGGTCTAGATGAGCCACACACTCGTCAGTCTGAAAAAGAAATTCCTATCTCTCGTACACGTGGATGGCCTGGATGCCCTCATAACTTACTCCTGTTCTACCGTTTGTGTACTGATTCTGAGCCCCCAGCGTAACACCCTATTCAGTACTAGATGGCATACTATGCGATTAATGCATTATTGATGACCCGACCTTCACGTTACGCAGCGCGTACAGTAAGATGAACTTGTCTGGCCAATAGCCGTTGGGTGAGCAAAGGCCGGACAATGCCGGCAGATGGACATCCGATGAATGTGTCAATGAGGCTTTGAGATCGCCGCAGCACTCGGGGTTACGAATACAACTATGAAATCTCAACAAGGTGGAAGTGCCAAGTGGCGATATTCAGGCACCCTTGGCCGCTTCTAAGCATGGACAGTGTCCATATCGCAAAACTATCTTGACCGACTGTGTGGGCATGAGTGTCAGTTTGCAAGGAGTAGTTGAAGGTGGCAGTGGTATAGTGCTGCAAGTGTATCAGGGAAGTATAGTACTACACTTACTGCGGATGATTGACAGGCACACTGCACGAGTTGGTATTGACCAATGAGATAGCACGTCATGCATCATGGCAACGAGTCATGTTACACTATGGTCAAACGACTGGTGTATATTTTACCTTGCTTGGTATGCAACGGAATCGCGCAGGAGGCCTGCATCCTCGAGTCAACCGGATGTACACCTACTGTCTTGATGCAAAAGTCTCAGGGGAGACAGATCGCCCCAATGTTTCAACTGCATCATGCACGATGGAGGTTAGCCGTATGCGTGTATCGAGAATGGTAGTTTCGGTAAGAGCCTCTGTCAAGAGAGCCTTTTGAATCAACTCGTTGGGAATGGGTTCGCCGAATGTGATGGTTAAGTCGGCTCCAGGTTTTGGAAAGTAATTGAATGGAAATGGACGACCTGCAGGCATCAAGGAATCAAATCCAGTCAGCCACATTGGAATGACAACAGGTGAAATCTGTGTATCCATAAGCATTCTCCCACTATAAATTGCTCTTGAGAATAAGAGATAATGAGAATGTGATTAACTCACACCCCCCATTTGAAGCGCGGAAGACGTGGTATGGTTGGTGTCGATTGGTCTTTAGGCCATCGAAATGGTTGGTAAATCTTTCCTTCACTGTAGAGATGTACCTGAAAATCATGGGCTGTCACTGCAGGGACACGTACGGTAGAAATAGCATACCCAATGGCCGTCGTTCAATTTCTCGATCGCAAAGTCAACAGCTGGTTGGTATACTCCCTGGCCTCGAAATGTCTCAACCGTCTGACCGAGACGAAAGAAGGCTGAGAAGATTCTGATTTCGGCGGCTTCCGTTACGCCAGGGAACACTTATGAGGCATATAAAACGCATCACTTACGGGTTCGTGAATACGATCTCAGAAGCTCCAAGGGTCCATCTGGTCGTTCTAGAGTTGAGGTAGTAGGAGCTCGGAAGAATACCCCATGTAAGTGGATCATCCAAACTGCATAGGATGGACTATGAAGGGTTTGCGAAAACAAAAGAATGAGAGGCGCACGTGGAAATATGGTTTGACACTACAACCAACAATAAAAACCGTCAACCACGGAAGACTCTAAAGACGAAGGGCATGGGCGGCCTACCCGTGATGATGCCTTGCCCTTGGTCTCTTGCTTTTGATTGCAGAGCGGTAACGAGATGGCGAAAACCGTTGACTTGAACAGAGCCGCAATAGCCCAGGTTAAGAAACGACTTGCATGCCAGGCCGATGGTGGTGACTGTAGCGGACGATAGAAAGGCTCTGGACATTTCACGTCAACGCGTTCCGTCTTGCTGGCCAAAAGTGGGCGCGTAGAGATCGAGATCGGGCGAGTCGTCACGCGAGTTACGTAAAGTTGATCTCAGCAACAGCCAATAGCATGATGCCCCCAAAAATGAGACGCCTTGGCTCTCAGAATTCAAATCTCACTCAGCCCACTTTAGTCCCTTCCCCAGGTTCTCCTCAACTCTCTGCCCCCTTCCTCGGTTCCTGCTTGTCGCAGGCATCGACAACCAACAGCTCTGGCGCTCGCTGTACAAGCTCCTTAATGACCATGCTTGCCTTAATGACGCTAACCTCCATTGCTGCCCTTGTCCTCGTCTACTTCTTCATGCCCGCGCTATGGCTATCAATAATGGCATTTGACGACTCGCTTGACGCGCATGAAAGTGGCATGACTCTTGTTGCGGCTCGTATGTTAATGCTTTACCACCACAACAGCAATTTACTTAGCTGCTTTATCAATCCAGGCAATCCTGTCCGAGAGACAGGTCCTCCCGCTAATATGGCGAAGCTGATCCTCCTTCGGCATAAAGTAAGGTTATCATGTCACCTTCCTGTCTTTCTTGCCCAGTAATCCACTTCTCAGATACAAACAAGCAATCGAAGGCGTCGCGGTGCATCTCAGACACGGAGACCTGCGAGGCCCTCCCGATCTTACAGCTTCACACAACCCTCCTCCATTCGACCCCACAAAATGTCGTGGATGCGTTTTGGAAGACCATTTGCCGGGAAGCAACACCACTAATCAACGAAGCTTTGTCGCATTCCTCATCATTCAACCTATTCGTCCCTGCGCTTCCCGCATGTTGGTCACATGCCCTATCCTTTCTGGATCTCTACATGATACCCAATACTCAAAATCATCCAGTCGTACCAAATCTTTGGATAATGTAATTATAACGCAACTCATTCTATCGCCACCGCCAGCTCTTCAACGTCGTTTCCTAGTGCAGGGCGTGTTTACCTGCCTCCTTTGCATTTTGTTTTATTCGCGCTTGTTCGTTCGTCAAAGCCGTTGACTTTACAATATTTTAGATATTCTGTACATTACTACACCATTGCGTACGTAGTCGCCTTGGGGGAGTTCACTAATGTCGGAGGACGGTGGTATTCGGGGAGTTGCTTGCTTTCTAGTTCAGGGTTTAATACATGGGAAATGAAGTTACATTGTTGTCTGATGTCTGTGATATCGTAATCTTCCAATTACTCATCGCATTTGTGTCAGCTGATGAGGTAATCATTGGTTACCCGAGTTACTTACCTATGATAGTCGAATTTCATTTCATTTCAGCATATCCGTTAACGCGTCAACTCTGATATCCTCTCGTGTGCTCATCGTATCAATGCCAGGCGAGCTGGAATTGCCTATTATATCGTCCTGTATATCTCGTAATATGTGCTAACAACACAAAATTAACATCCTATATGTTCTATATATAGGCTGCGTCGTCCAAGAATAAAATAAACGCAAAAGGAAATAAAACGAAAGTTAAAGGAATGGCGCACTTGGTATACCAACACCGTGACTGGCTCAGAATATCCAGCTTTTTTTCTCAAGCAAACCTACTGCTGCGATCGGACACACCAGCCAACACACTCGGCATGGCCGCAAGTGGTTTCGTTTGCGGTTTCTCTTTAGCTTCTGCCTCTTTCGCCTTGGAAACTGCATGTCCCGAACGGAATGAGCCACCCCCTTGTTTGGTGCGGGATCGTGCTGTTACATGTCCAGTAATTGCTGCTCCACCAACCGATCGCCCAGTTGTGCCTGCAACTCTCGATCGACTCTCCGCTTTCGCCCATGATTGAAGCCGATCCCTATCCCGTTCGCCTTCCATGATTGTTGTGGTAACTCCAGGTCGTTCAATCTAGAAACGAGAGATGTTAGAAGCTGCGCGTAAGGGACACAGAGGAGAAAATGCGCAGTTTGGGGGCTTTTTGGAGGTAATAGAATGGAGGTGGGACACCGCATTGAGGATGAGACGTGGTATAAGAATGCATCATCATCAGTTCCACTTACATCTGCGCTCTCAACTTCAGCGCCTCGTCCTCGGATTAGGCCACCGTCCGGAACGTTGTTAAGTCGCCTAGCAGGTCGTTTCGAAGACATCTCCTTGACGCGCACTTGCGGCCGCCCAAAGTCCTCAGTAGACATCTCGTCATCAATCCAGGAGACATCGTGGGGATTAAGAGATTCTTCAATCTATTTCA
Source organism: Volvariella surrecta (assembly GCA_951802395.1). Taxonomy (NCBI): domain Eukaryota; kingdom Fungi; phylum Basidiomycota; class Agaricomycetes; order Agaricales; family Pluteaceae; genus Volvariella; species Volvariella surrecta. The sequence goes on from OX637785.1 coordinate 863,089, forward strand.
CAGGGGTTAGCTCGCAGATGATGCAAATTATGGCCTGGAGTATACCTCGCCTTGCGGCCGTTGACCAAGCTCTCTTACACGTCGAATAATTTCGTCTCTCGTGATATACTTGTGAGAGTCGTATTCTTCCTCTTCATAATCGCTCTCGTCATGATCGGGTTGTGTCTCGGTAATCGTATGAGTGCTCTGAACAGCACCGGTCATCATCACAATATCTTGCTCCGGCTGCCGCAGATACTCCAGCTCCATATCGTCATCTATTAAAGCATGCTCATAGACCTTGTAGAATGACTTGGTCTCGTCATTATTGCCTGAAATAGTAGGTTGAGGTTAAACAATCAAAAGTGAGGATTACGCATATGCTACTTACCCAATGCCTTGATGCTGTCACGATCGATCTTCTGTTTTTTGTACATGCCCTTTCGAATTCCTCTATTTCTTTCATCTTCGTCGCTGTCGTCACCACTATCATCAAAACCAATTCCATTGCTTCGTCGCTTTCTTCGCAATTCTCCCTGAACAGCCGCTTGATGCAATTTTTCAAGCTCCTGGTCTTCCTGTTCCTCTTGTTCCCTAAAGCGAAGATATGAGTATCACCAACTTCTAGAAATATATCTAGGAAAGATATACTTGAACTTCTCCAGGACTCGTTCGGCAGCCAAGGTTGTCTCATCCATGGCTCGATCGTCAACCAGCGTCTCCAATGTTTTATCCAAATCTTCGCCATCCTCCTCTTCCTCATCATCTTTCTTGATTCCGAACCCAAACCCAAATTTATTCTCTTCATCCGATTCTTCGGCTTCAGCCTCCACAAAATCAGATCTCTGAAGTCGCTTTCTGGGATTTCCTTCCTTCTGCTTCCCCTTTTTTCCAAGCAAATCGAAGGCGTTTACTGGTTGGTTTCGTTTACGGGCGCTTGCGCTGCGTGAAGGGCTTGGCGACCTAGAGGGGCGATTCAATTGATGACTAGATGACGCGAGCACCGGGGATTCATCGATTCGCCTGAGACGCCGCCGAGGCGCCTGACTGGGGGATTCAGGCTGGAAGTCAATCTGAGTGAAAGATATTGTTCTAAGCGGTTGTCGTCCACCAGACGAAGTCGTTGCATTGCTCGTCAATGATACATTCCTGTCGCGGAACGATGCTTGGGATGGGGAGTTAAACTTGTATACTTCAGGACTGGATCCATCTGGTCGGGTTTGTGTAAGGAATCTTCGGGGTATTTCAGTTATATGTCCGCCATATTTGAATGGAACTCACCCAAGTTCATTGATGTATATTTCTTGCTTGGATGGCGTTGTTGTGGATGCAAGGATATCCTCTTGCTCCCGCTCAAAGATGGCATCCGCCTTCTGAAGCAAATCATTCCTAACCTGCAGCGCAGCATCAAGCTCAATGTCTTGTGTTAAGCCCAGGGTGACTTTTCCTGTCTTCGAGAGAGTCTGGAAAGGTATCAGGGTAGAGTTCGTTTAGGATTTCTGTTACAGACCTTGGAAAGCCCGCGAGGCTTTGGTTTCTCTGTCCCCTCTTCAAACAATTCGGATAATCCACCCTGGAAAGGTGCTGCTAGGAAAACCGATTCTTCGTCATCCAAGAATTGAGAAAACCCAGGGGCTCTGTTCTTGCCTCCAGCATTCAGAAATGGTTCAAAGCCAGGACTACGTTCAAGTGTCAGAGGTGGCGGTGTTGGAGACGACTTCTGTGACGATGACCGTCGCAAACGGTCAGCAAAGGATGCAATGGTCGAGGAACCTGGGTCAAGAGTGAAGGAATCATCGTCCACTGCTCTGAAAGGCGTAATTTCTGGCCGACCGGGGCCGTGATCATGTGTTAGTGCCCTGCCTCTTGGGGTTGGTGAGACCGAATGATCTCTCATCATTCGAGAGCTAGTCGCCAGAGCATGGCGCGCCCCAGACCGCACAGCGTCTACATTTTCCTTGTCTCCACCATCATCGAAAGCTAGCGATTGATCATTCTCCTTATCTCCCTCATCCTCTGTAGGCTCGTCAGACGAAAATGATTGAATATGCTGTCGCGTTGGAGGGATCCGTGATGGTGCTGCGCTGTTCTCGTTGGTGGAATCCTTGCCCGAGCGAAGACCGGTCGGTGCCATGTTCTCTCCATCATCTAATTCGGAATCAGAGTCGATTCGAAGCGCTGTACGCCGGATCGGACGTGGCCCTTTGCCCTCAGCATTCCATTCATCAATAGTTCCTGACGCTCTCCTGTCTCCCTCGACCAAGGCATCCCCACTATCGTTGTCGCTTCCTCGGTCATGGTTTCCGTCTGTTTCACCCTCCTCATCGTCCGCTCCAGGTACCGGACTAGCGGAACCCCTCAACGCAGGGTCCCAATCACCATCACCATCACTGTCCTCGCCATCGTCCTCATCTTCGTCCTTTTGTTTTTCCGTCTGCACCTCAAGAGATTTTTTCGCGTATGATTTCCAAACTTCCTGGAGACTAGAGGGCTGCTGTTCCGCTGCACTTTCCTTGGCAATCTTTCCTCCTCTCCGAACCCACTCTTCTTCTTTCTTTCGCGCCATACTAAGGCTGTCTTCGTTAATTTTCTTCATCAACGCCTTGTTCAGGTCTGCGTGGGTAACTGGACTCTTTCCTTTGGATTTCTTGGCGTCCTCCCTATCCAATAATGATGCCAGATCATTTTTCTTCGGAGTCTTGGAATCGATACGCTTTGTCGCAACGCCACCCAATTTCAATTGGCGCATCTGCACTTCGGATATATAACGCTTCTTCCCAGACCTACGCGCCTCCTCTTCAATGATTAAGTTCACCTCCTTCTTGGGTGAAGTAAACACGATATCTAAGTCATCCTCTTCCGCATTATTCTCAACAAAGTGTTGCTCTATCTTCGCAGCTTGCATAGCAGCTGCACGTTGCTTTAAGTCCATTAGCTCTTTGGTCCTTTTTATTTGATCTTCTTGGGTTATGCTCGACGCAGCATGGAGGGAACGTGATTGTTTGTCCACTGGAGGCACATGAGCTGCCTGAAGGAGCAAGGAGGACGGGGTACCAAATATATCTTCAACTTGTCGAGGAGGAGAGTGCGGAAGTGCGGTCCGTGGGTTCAATTCTGTTGTGTGATCATCTTCACGTGAAGGTGATGAGGAGAATGGTAGAATGGGATCCGATGAAATAACTGCAGAAGTGCTTTCAGGTCTACTGCAAAGCATACTTAGATGGGACACTGTCAACGAAACGCACAACGCACGCAATAGAACTGAGGAAAGAGGACATCGAGTATTTGCCTGAGGTTTGGAGTCGGGGTATTGATACTTCTTGTTCTGCAGCAATGCGCAAACGACTCTTCGCAGTTTCTGCGAGTTCTTTCTTGGTGGGTGGCTATACAGTGTATGTACGATATAATTGAGATGTTCAGGAGCCATATTAGCGACGAACCTTAATTTTGCCTTGGCGTCGTGGTTTAGATAGCTCCTTTCTAGGTGGATCGAGTATTTGATCGTCATCAGATTCGAGAGAAGATTGAGGCCTGGATGCCTTCTTCTTGTTCTGTGCCATAGACTCCGACGATGTATTTCTTGGCATTTCCTCAGCAGAAGTAGTAGGCGAGCCAGTAGCTTGCTTTGCTGGAGAGCGAGAGACTTCAAAGCTGGGGCTGAAGTGCCTTAGGACATTTGGATTACGATTATGTATGCGGGAACGGTGAGAGGATTGGGGGGACAATCCAGAAGGATTTGACCCTGTGGCATCAGTTGCAGGACGACTGATGTCCTCATGAACATCAAAATCTACACTTGGGGGGTAGGATGAGCCTGGAAAAGATCCCTTTGATGCAGCCCCTTGTGAAGACATTGGCGCATTGACTCCCAGATCGTGTCCTATCGTGTTTACATCCACTGTTGTCCCAAAATCCTCCTCTTCATCCATATCTCTTAATTTTTGTTTCCAATCAAAAGCGAACTTTTGAGGCCCGTCATCCTCTTCGCTGTCATCTCCTGCAGGTTCCGAATCGGATGGCCAACGTGACGCTTCAGAGCTTGGAGGGACTTCCTCGTCCTGGTGATGGAGACCGGTCTTGAATACGCTTTCACGAGAACCAGAACTAGAAGCAGATGAAGAAGAATGAGCATCCGGGGACGCAGGACGCCTTCGACCATAGGTATAGGTGGCTCTCTTGATCTTGGGTGTTTGGACATGAGAGGGCGAAGAACCTAGGGTGGAGTCCATCACGATTGATGAGCTCTTGTCAACAGGCATGGTCTACACGCTGTAAGGGATTTTCAAACGCAGGGAGGTCAGTTGTGTTTGTTGAATGTGACTGGCGAGTTGAGTTAGAATCATTCATATTGTGACAGGTCGTGTTGTTGATCCAAGTTTTTAGATTTATTAATATATCTCGCAACTCCTATACTATGGCATAATCTTCACGCGTTTTCGCCAGAACTATGTATCGCAAATGTCAGGTCGCGAGCCAAGTTTCTTCTCTGCCAACGACATCACTGTGGTCAGTGGATTCTTCGCGCGACCGATGCAAGCGTACATGATCATGAATGTCAAGCTCATTAGCGATTGGTTCGTGGAGACGTCCGCAATTATCAAGATGCAAACGAGAAAATAAGCAGCTCAAGAGCCCTGGTGTCATGCAGAGTGAGGTTGTAATTCCCGGGGATGACGTGCTAGTCAATCACCATCCGGTAAGCCTGGCTTGGTTGTAAAGTACACCCTCGAAGCAACCATGACTTCGTGGTTGATCATGGTTGATTGCACCTGAACCGTCCTGAAAACAGACTTCCGACAGAACATCAAAGGGGTGCTGTTATCGGACAAGCTGGGTCGTTTCACATCTGCCGTCTCGAGCAATGAGCGACTAGGTGGTCATGGACTCTTTTTTGGTGATCAGTATTTCAGCTGACAACATCTTGCAAGTGAAACCCTCCACATGGATGGGCACTTGTAGTGCGTATCATCCGAGTCCCATCTTCCATTCCTGGAGCATGTCATTATTTTTGGACTTCAAGGGCTAAAAGGATTGATCCCTTAATCTTGTTCACTCGTCTCGCTCCATACTGTGTAAGTTGCCATCCAGGATATCCCTATTCACGAGTGGCAACATCGGCTCCACAAGTAATGCTGGCATGCATATATTCAACTGCCAGCCGCGCAAGTGTCCATCTGGGCTTATAATCTGTAAGCCATTGTGTGACCTTTTCAAACTTTAGAGGGGCATATAAATCAACCTCGAGGCAATCAACAAGGCACAGCACCTGATACACGAGGACCATATAAAGGAGTTTAAGAGGGTAGTTGAGCCAGGTCTGACAACTCTCCATCGACATCGAACCCACATCACCCAGGCAGCTCGCCATGACCACAATTACTTACCCACCGTACGATGGTGGATTCGCACGGTCGCTGTCGCATCGTCCTTCTCTATCCTACGTCCCGGCACCCCGCAGCCATGCATATTCAGACCACCAAGGAATATATGATCCAATTGTTCCAGCAGCAGTTCCCACAGAGGTAATTCGTCATCATCATCCTTGGCAGCTCGATACACTCTTATGCCCTCTTAGTATCACCAGCCTATTTATCCTTCTTATGTACATAGCGCGCCGATTATGCAACGTGTACCCCCATCACGTACGTTTTATCCCCACTGCTCACCGTGTGTAGACGTTCTGATGTCAGCTGGCAGCCTATGAGGACTACTATGATGGGTATTACCGCGATGGCGCACGAACTCCCGTTGCACCACCAATGACTTACCCTAGCACGAGCATGGGCGCTCGCCAGCGACGACACTCAAATGTTGGGTATGCCCCGCCGCCCGTCGTTACCACTCATAGAGCAGGCAACGGCACTAGTATTAAATTTAAGCGAAAGGGTGTCTTCACGGCCGGGATCAGCCTTGCTGAAGCACAGTCGCATATCAGATTATCCAGCAATGACTCCTATACAGTATACCACTTGCATCCAGATAGCAGAAATCGGATCCTTCTGAGGGCTCGGGTAAGTGTTGTCTATAAAAAATACGCAATTATTATTTTGATCAATGCAATGGTGATAGTGGGCAAACTACGCACCATTGACATACGAGATTCCGTTGGATAGTGACGCAAATGGCCGCATCAGCCTATCAACTCTAGCAAGGCGTGTTTCCAGGGCATGTGTCCATTATCTTGAGGTAACGTGTCTGTCCCTGACATAATTCTGGCCCCGCGTTATGGGCGGAGTGGATGCGGTTTTCTTACCCTTTATTCTCAGACAAACCTTATCCCAGTCGTATGGGATCGTGTGGAGCTCCATCACCTGGAAGAGATACAATACGGCGTTTGGCAACCAATGCTATCCGCCCATTAATTCGGCATCGACCCTGCAACTCATCCCCAATCTCCTTCAGTGCCCATCGCTGCCTGGGGTATAGGCTGTGTCAAGTAGTACAATGGCGGTCGGTGCACACCCATGACAGTGAGAGCTGTGCAGCACCGAGTTCAGTCCTTGCCGTTCAAGTTTATCTGCACACCGGCATGACGCTACTAAGAGGAGAGTACGCTGGGTATTTCACTTGCTTTACAGTACTTTATGTTTCCTGTGACCTATTTCCCCGCAAGTGTCATGTTCTCTTTGAACAAGTATTTATATATCTTTGTATCACCTCTATGCGAAGGGCAGCGGACTCGTTTTACGATAATTCTAGACAGCTTTTTGTTCTTGTGAGACATGCCGCGCCCACAATCACCTACCTTATAACGCACTCATTTTTCCTGGAATGAGGAGGTCCAGTCAAGATGCACTTCTGGGGTTGGTTCTTTTATTACATCTTTCAAGCGCATACCGACATACATATTAAAACCTCAATTAAGGTACAATGTATCCCGATTGTTACATAATGTATTGGGTGGGCTATCCACGGCAGTATTGATCTATCTCACCGAAGATGGCCGTGGAACATTGAAATAGTAAATTATTACTCTAGGAAGGGATTGCATGCGCACACAGCTGCTCTGACCACGAAACTGGCCGCACTGCCTGTCACCAGTCCACCAACAAGACAAAAACTAGCCACAGTCGCGCTAACGTCGACATCTTCTCTTGCCTTCCTTGCCCCAGCAGTTACTTGACGTTCGCGGAGGAACGGGTTGTGCGCGATGGAAGGTACTGACATCATGAATGACGACGACAAGTACCCATTGGAAGTTCCGAAGAGGAATAGAATGAGCATGTAGACGAAGTCAGAGCTGATCACAGGTCCTGACGGCAAGGAGCCTGATGCAGAGGAGACGGCCCTGATGAGCGCAGACGCCACAGGTGCAACAGGTGCCGGAACAGGAACAGGTCTTTGCACATTGCACGTCAAGAACAGCGGTATAAAAAGGGTGCGAGCGAGTGAGAGGAAGAGCAGCCGCTTGGACGACCATATGAGAAGGGCAGAGAAGGAGCATAAGTAGCGGCCCACGAAGTCCCCTATGTTGAACACCAAGAAGTGAATGGCAGAGAAGAGGAGTGGGTGTGTTGCAGGATTAGTTGGTAGGATAGAGATCGTTATCGGCGGGAAAACAGCCTATCGGGGTTGGGATGTTAGTCAAATTAGATTCCGAGTAATGAGGGGAGGATGTTCACGGACCAGGGTGACCAAGAACACGTATGCAACGCCAACTTCATAAATGATGTTGCCTTTGGCCACTCGGATGATTTGAGCCCTTCGATCAACCCAGGGTGAAGTTCGACCTGCGGAGATAAGTATCTCCTCTCCTTGTGGATCGCTTAGCTTAGCTTGCTGCTCCAACGGTGCTGTTACGGTTTTGTACGCATGCGATTTCACCAACGAGGCATGCGCGATGGCACTTGTAATCAGGAATACGGTAGAGAGAGCGAAGAAAATAAACGCCGACATCTCCTCTGGTGTCCCATCGCTCACGTAGGATTGTACGGCTTCACGAGGTATTCCCCAGAGTGACCCAATGGCGCTAACAACTTGGACACCACTCACGGCGACGGCGACTGCTGCTTGACCAGCATACATGGCTTGAACCGCCGCTGGACCAAATAGCGACGCCACAGCAATCAGAGACGCCGTAAGATACGAACCTGCGGCTGCCTGCAGCGCTCCATTAACCACAATGAATATAAAGAATAGTGTGGGTGGTGCAGAAACGAATGTGCTGAGAGTCAAGAGGCCATTCAAAAGAGCCAAGTACAGAATGCTTCTTCTCGTTTGCTGCGAGGGTATTGTCTGGAAAACATGAATTATAAGTGATGTACTGAAAGTATAAGAGGGTGACGGCACCTGCTTGGATGTTGCTGTGGCATGTGCCAGGAATACGAAATTTGATAACGTAAAGGTGATGGCAATATACGAACTACAACCTGTCCTCAAAGGTGAGCCCTCCACTCGCTTGAGGAAAAACGGAATTGCAGTTATCATTACTGGTCACGAGTCAGCATGTTAGCAGGCGACTGCTCCAACGACGCCAATACGCACCATTCCATGGCAGAAGGACGGCGCACCCAAGGATAAAGTGAATCAATTTGATATTGCTGTCGACTGCTGCTGTTGGAGTGTCGGCAGGTGCTAAGATGGGCTCCTGATCGATCTCGACATCCGAGGCATCGGGATTTGGTGACTGAGGAAGCGCGTGGTATATTGCCTCTGGCGATGACGGCGACATATTAGAAGCTCAAGGCCGACAGAGACTGAATGATGGTCTCTGTCAAAAGTGGTGGTTGAGAAGTGAGGACAACAGAGCACTTGTGTGTTGTGCTCTGCTCTGGACCCTTATAATCCCAATTGGTCAAGCATTTGCCGGTACAGTCACAACCCCATCAAGCACTTTCTGCTAATTTCGCAGTGGACCAGCTCCCATTCCAAGAGAGCGGACACAGGATTAAACTGGTGTAAAATGTAGGTACATTATGCGTCTAAAGGGCTTGTTGAGGAACGACCTGGTTGGGCTCATCCTTGAGCGACAATTCGGTCAATCTCTTCCTCATTCTCATCTCCTTTCTCTCTCTCCTCTTCGTCTTCCTCTGCCATTCGGCTTCTGCAGCCTTATGCTTCCATCTCCTCTTTCTGTCTACCTCCTTCTCCTCCTTCAACTTTTCTCGCCACTTGAATGCTGCTTCCGCCCTTGCTTCTCGCTCAGGCCTTCCGTTCAAACTCTTCATTTCGGCAGCAATGAAGTGGTTCAACAGGCCCTTTTTATAGAACTGATATGACTTCCAGCGTGCTAACTTTTTTGCTGTTGAGTGGGGGTTTGAAAGCTCACGGTGGAGGTAGACTTCCACGGGAGCGGATGCATCTAATGCTGACTTAATATGAGGATTGAAAATCGTGGACAAGAAGTCTTTCTCCGATGGAGGACGTGGAATAGGGCCACGGAGTGAAGAGACAAATGCAGGCGGACGGTATGTTACTTGAGCCACCACGTCCTTCCCTGTGTCATAACTCGTCGCTACCGGTGTACTTTAGTAAATGTAGTTAGGTGTGAGAAATCGAACGACATACGTTCTGGTAAAGGTGGCTTCTCGTATTTCGGCCAGGGAATGGGAATTTTCTCGCCTTTCTGGTGAGGAACAACAGGCGTGGTTCGGGTTGCAAACCGTTGCCAGTCATACCGTCGCAAGAAAGAGTTCCACTTCGGTGCTGTTGAACCAAGGCGGTGTGCAAACACGCTGATAACGGATAAGTAAGAACTTTAGGAGTGCAGTTGCACAAGACCTACGGAACAACCCGTGGTTCAGTTGAACCTTTTGCTGGTGGGAGCTCATAGTTTCCTACGAATAACTGGCACCTCGAATAATGGTAGTTCTTGCTCGTTGGTACTTTACCACTGTTTTCTTTGCCGGACTATAGCTCAAATCAGACCAGGGCCGGTGCGTCAAGAAGGCACTTACATTAGTAGTACCCTTGACGAAAACTCGATTGCTAATCCGATTGATACTCAAAACTTCGTGTAAAGTATTAGTTTTGTCTCCCAGCAGTCTGATTTGGTCCCCTGGAACTACATTCCAGTGTTTTATCCTGTCCCGTGGCCGAACGGATTTGATGAATGGGTCGCGAACGCTTGTACGTTTCAACCAAAACCTTGGGATAGGAAGGAGATGTCGGAAGTCAGTTGTCCATGGGTATGTGGTTGCGGCGCTCAGCAACTGTCGCCGAGTGAAAGGCTGAATAGGCATGGGTGCTGAAGTGCAACCTCGACGCGACCTTTGCCGGTCCATCAAATTTCGGCGTCACGTGGGCGGTGACCCTGTATAACATTCCAACATCGACTTTGAATGATGCACACGATGGAATTGTAGTTTCGCACAACAATGGCACTGATACATAACTACAATAGCACAGGCACAGCATAAATAGCAGTCTGAACCAAGTACAGCGGAATAAATAATTATGCCCGTAGGCTTAACTTGTGGTTGCAAGGGTCGCTTTCATTCCACCCCAGGCAGTAGATGATGAGCTAGGTTCTTCGGACTCCAATGTCTAAGTCCCCGTTTAAACCAGAAGCGACTGAAAAGTTGAGCAGACTCACTTCGAGCAGCATTCCAAGAACTTGATCCACTTCAGATGGTGCTAAACCACATCCTGCTCCAATCAACCTTCTGTACTCGCCCATGCGGCCACTTGTTCCAGCCTCTGCCTGGAATGCAACAAGTTCCTCAAACATTACCTTCCGTCTCTTCCGTTGTCCTGTAATATCTTCCCTCAGGACCTCACAAGCCTTGCCGATTTCCTCCGGATCGGAAGGTATATTGGTGGATAATGCTTGAAGCTCAGAGACATCCTCCAACTCTTCGGATTTTCGCTTTCCTTTTCCGACTGAATTACTGTCTATGCCATTCATCGACGGCCCTTCTGCATGCGCTGAATAGGGAGAAACCAACAAGTCTCCTCCAGAGACATCTCTTATCACCTTCTCCCTCGATTCCTCGTCCTTCACCCACTTTTCCCAACCAAGACGATATCTCCGTCCCATTTTCGTCAACAATTCCTCCTCCATTGCTTTTAACCGATCTTCCGTCAGTCCTAACCCTTCTGCTTGCGCCTTCAGGTGTGTGACTGCACGTTGGCTGTCTAATATTTCTGCTTGGATATTACTGAGCAACGCCTGTGCCTGTGCCATGTCCCGCTCCTTATCCCGCAGCTCCTGATCAAAGGCAGATGCTAGATTGTCTAAGAGGTTGGCAATCTCATTCACACACCGTGTACTCGCTCTTTGCGCCGCAACGGAGTGGTGAATTGTTAGCCGGTCTCCATTCGTAGTGCCGAGAGAATGTTGAGCCCCCGAACTGGTGGGCGGAATGGCCAGTTGTTGGTTGCGATACGACATGGAACTGAAACGGGAGAGGGGACTGGGCGAAGAACGAAAGCGTTCATCCTCGAGAATGTAATCTTCCGTATTTTTCCCCTCCTTGTTGGTTATTTTTGGGTCAGCACCATGGTCTATGAGGATTTTGACCAGGCGTTTGCTACGGCATCTTGCAGCCATGGTGAGTGCAGTTTCCCCATCCCCATCCTGGAAGTTGATAACATCCGCCAGTTCTTTAGGATAGTCGGAGAGTCGGTTGAGGATGGTTTCCATATAATATCGTGCTGCGTGGACCTTCCCTTTAGACAGCGCTACATCTACGACATGATGAAAAACAGTGCGATCGAAGTTGTCAATATTGAGGGTGGATCGATGCAAGAGCTCGTAGAGGTCGGGAAACTTCCGCACGTCGTAGTTGTTGGCAAACATGACACTTCGCATTAAGGCAGTTTGTCCAGCTTTGTTCACCTTGAAAATATCTGCTCCAGCTGTGAGAAGCAGCTTGACTATCCTGATACGACCCATTGCGCATGCCCAGTGCAAAGAGGTATGCCCATCTTCGTCTATCGCCATATTCGGGTCGAAGTCCGGAGGTGGTGAAATAAGGACTTGTGGTATCTGATTGCTATCCGAGATGAAGTACTCCAGGATCTGGTCCCCATATACACGGGAATCAACAGTGCCATTGAGTTTTGGAGGTTCTGCCTCAAGGACCCTGTAAGCTGCTTCGTCCAAGGTACGATGACTCCTAATATGATCGGATGCATTTCGGAGTTCATCACCAATATCGTCTTCTGCAGCTGGGCTATGTATTGGGGAGGGTGTTCGCGAGCTTGACGAAGCTTCGGACGGAGAAGGTGTCATCGAACCATCCTCGGACCCTCGAGCAGAGAGGGTTTCATGGTCAGACTCGGGTTCAGCGATGTCTTGTGCTTGACGACGGGAAGAACGAGTGTTGACTGCAGGAACACTGTTAGGTGCATCAATTGCCGCACCACGTCGTGCAGGTCGTTGCACAGTATTTGATACCAGGTGTTTCGGAGCCAAAGGGGGACTTTTGGCCGCTGGTTCAAATTCAATGATTGGCCTTAGAATCTGGTCACAGCCATATTGTTTTGCCAGGGCCAATCCACGTTCGAGTGGTATCCAAGTCCCTAATGCATGAATTGTTATGTGGCTCTTGATACTAACAACTGAAAGGTAGACAATTAAATAGTGAGGGACATACCTTGATATTTGCCATATCCTCCTTGCACCTTCTCATGCTCCCCTTTTTGAACCTCTCGCTCAAGGACACGAGTTCGCTGCGGCTTGTCAAATCCAGCAACCTTCAGAATTTGTGTCGCGTTCAGCCATGAATCGGAACGCCGCCTCATTACCGCGACACCTTTGCACATCCTGCGCGTGTACGACCGATCAATAAGCGTGTAAATTCGTGTCATATGCTACGAACATCTCATAGACAGGTATCCCACTATAAGTGGCCTAAAAGGAATTCAAGTGCTGATGAGACTCGATTGAGGAAAGGGTTTAAGGTTTTGTGCCTCATACCTTGAATATCTGGGTGTCGGGCATGCCTTAAGTGCTACAGCTGATAGTTGACGGGTGGCAAGCGGTGAACAAGATTGTTTGCAGCAACCCTTTGGATAATGAGATGGTCAGAAACTAGGTGGATGAAGCGGCGTGCTGGAACTAACGGCGTGGGCTTCGAAACGCGCATGGATCAACAGCTGTAAACAATGACTCTTTCGGGCCAACAAAGAAATCCACCAAGCTAGCCTTTTCAACAAAGGCAATCCTCACCACGTCTAGCCCTTTATGAAGGTCAAGTATTCTGACTCGTGTCATGCGGATCATTGCACAACCTTGCTGAGAACTGGCTGAGAGGCTCGGGTTCGTGATCTTCTCCATCCCATAGGTTGCCAACGTTCTGTACCAAAATGAGAGGCAGCTTTCTTTTTCTTTTTTTTTTTTTGGAATCGAACTGAATTTTGTGACCAGTATTTGGCGGCTACTAACGTAGAGTATACACTACAGAGAAATCGATGAAGACGATGAGAGTGTAGATAGAGAAGTAGAATGAAGCTTGGCATGCTTATTCTCCGGTGCCGATCACATCACCACGCAGTGCCATCTTCTGGATGCTTGGTGCTTCAGAAGTCATGAGATAGCTGGTGCCATGCAGCTTATATCAATGGTATAAGATTGGTTTTCGAAATACAATACTCGGCCAAGAGGCGATCATGAATCCCGCACCGCAACTGTCGAAAATGATACATAACTGCTTGGGTGGTAGGTAACGAGCAAACTCACACAACCGTCATAAAAGAGACCGCATGTTTCCAGCGTTCCGACCTGATATCGAATCTAATACTATCTCAATCGATTTTCGGTTCGGTTCAAACGGCCTGGTGACATCAAAGAATTCTCACTTAGCATGCAATAATATTGTAGACACCAAACGTACCATATACTGTTTTTTTCATAAACGCTGGTCAGTGTCTCTTCGTCACTCCACACCGCATGGACTACTCAGGTTAGATTAACAGCACAACGGCATAATTGATCTTTGTCTGGATTAGTCAGCATTATTAACGAACTATGCGGTTCAGTCCCCGGAAATTGGTGCATTGTTGACTTGCCCGTATTAAGGATCCTTCCGTGAGATAACTATAGAATTCGACAGCCGCATTTCCCTCGGACTTCTTTGCCCTCCGTGTCCATTTATTGTCCGCACCATCGTGTTGCCGACATCCGTGTTTACATCTTCGACGTTGTAGTGACTGCTGGGTGCAACTCCACTTATCAGTCAGCCCCCACGCCATGTTCCAAGACACAGATAACATCTTCAAGCTGTTGGCTGCATTGGTTGTTCTGTATGTCCTGCATAAATACCTGGAGGAAAAGCGGTCTCCCGTACGCATGGTGTCAGATTTCAATTAAATGATGCTAACCCTGTTTCAGTTCAGCGCAATCCCCACAGTTGGTCCACAAGGTCTGTTTGGCTCGTACCTTGGAGCGGTCCAATCGTTCTACAAGATGCAAGATTTCGTTCAGGAGGGCTACAACAAGGTTAGACATCTCACCTTGGGAGTTGAGTTGAACGACCCACAATGCATCCCAGTACTATGGTTCCGCTTTCAAAATTTCTACTCCCATCGAATGGTTGGTCATGGTCACAGGCCCAAAATTGATCGACGAAGTCCGGAAAGCCCCTGACGATGTCTTATCCTTTCAAGACGCTGTAGCGGATGTAAATCTGTAAGATTTGTTGCCACATTACATGATGACTGACCATACTCTAGATTCTCCAAATTGACTATACGCTTGGCCCCATGATTCGTCGTGACCCATATCATGTTACTAGCGTACGCATTCCTTTGACAAAAAATTTAGCCATTCGTTTCGGCGATGTCCAAGACGAGATCGCTGCCGCGTTCACGGAGCTTGTTCCCCCAACAGAAGGTTTGAACCCATGGTTTGATATTCACCGTAGTCCTCATATTATTGCACAGATTGGTCTCCAATCCCTGCATATAAAACTATGATGCAGATTATTTGCAGAAGCAGCAACCGCTTGTTCGTCGGTCTTCCGCTTTGTGAGTAGTCGTTTACTGCTCACTTTGTCTAAATTAAAAACTTGCATCTTTACCAGGCCGTGATCCTGACTACCGCCAACTCAATGAGCAATTCACAGTTCAGGTTGTCACCGCATCGCGGGTGCTGCAACATTTCCCGTCGTTCATCAGACCGTAGGTCTTTGCCACTCTACAGTGCTGATCATGACTAAGGTCATTAGGTTTTTGGCACTGTTTTTCACCAATATTGAAAAGAGCATCCAGCGGGGTAGACACCACCTCGAAGGAATGATCCAGGAGCAGCTGGATATGGATGAACGATACGGGTCGGACAGGCCCGAGCGACCGGTAATAGCGCACATGAATTCCCTGCATAGAGCTAAGACATCTTCTCAGAATAATTTGATCAGCTGGTTGCTCGATTATGCTCAGGGTTATCAGCGCACTATACGTGACATTGTAACACGGGTGCTTACAGTGAATTTTGCCGCTATACATACATCGACAGCAGTTCGTGGTTCCAACTTCCATTTACATGACAAATACTCAGAGGCAAATAGGGTTTTGTTAATGTGCTTTTTGACCTCGCAGCACGACCGGAATATGTGGAACCATTACGTGAAGAGATTACAGCTATCATTGAAGCCGAGGGTTGGACGAAAGCAGCCATGGAGAAGCTACGCAAGCTGGACAGTTTCGTGAAAGAAGCACAAAGGATATCATCCAGTGGTGCTAGTATGTATTCATATTTTGATTTGTGCGCAGGAACCCACATTTAACCTGTACGACAGTAGTAATGGGCCGGAAGGCGCGAAAAGACCATACATTTTCCGATGGTACATTTGTCCCTGCTGGTGCAACGATCGTAGTCCCACAACTGTCGGTACACTTGGATAAGGCTAATTATGAAGACCCCCATTCGTTCCGAGGGTTCAGATTTTCTGACAGACGAGCCGACGACACTGGGGGTCTCCAACATCAGACTGTTTCCCCAGGTCTGGATTGGGTCACATTTGGTAGTGGCCGTCATGCATGGTAAGCCTGAAATGCCCTCTATCTGTACCGCTAAGCCAGACTTTCTGTATCTAAGCCCGGGGCGCTTCTTTGCCATCAACGAAATCAAGGCGATGCTTTGTTATGTCTTGTTGAATTACGATATCAAGACGGTTGATGGAGCTCGTCCCGCTAATTATTGGCTGGGGACCACATATATTCCACATACTTCAGCAAACATCCTTTTCAGGAAGCGAAGTGCTTGAGCATTCTAGCGTATGCAGACATCCTGGATGTTCTTATGTAAATATAGCCGTCGGTTTCGCTGCAGCCTGCAGTCTAGTTATCAATCAAGTAGGATCCAATTAAACACACTTGCAACTACCGTTCCCTACGTCTTGAGTTCGGGATGTGTCCCCTGAGGGTCCCAGAATTTGGCTTTCAGTACTGCGTGCTAGATCAACTTCAATTGCCACCAATATCACTTGCGGGGCACGATCCCGATTAGGTGTTCTCTCACCAACAAGGTAAGCACATGGAACCCTTTACCTAACGTTTGGGGTCACCAGGCTTACACAGTTGTCCATCAACCTTAAGTTCAATCCGTTCAGGCATTCGTCAATGCAATTCGCCCTGTAGAAGGGCTGGCTGAGTCCCAATCCAGAGATTATCCTCGAGAAGTAAGTTAATTGGGATGAGATGTATTGTAGACCTAATGACGGCGTAACGATCGAGTGCCGATAGCTCCGCAACCCGAGGCGACTAAAGGGATTCTTCCGCCATCAAGCAGATACGACACAGCATCAAACTCAATGCTGAATCGTTTCAAAAAGAGTCCTTGCCCAGGAGATTACAAGGCAAACTTGAATTCATTGGCAAGTGTGGAGATAAGCAAGGATAAACAAAGGTTCACGTGCACAACTCGGTTTTCGAAACCAACGCCTCACAGCACCACGCCCCTTTCTCCTTCTACCATCGTCCAGAATCCTTACATTCTTCCCCCACGGCTTCGCTGTCTCCCAGCCTCTATCTTAATGGCCCCGAAATGCGAGCCTCTCTGCCATTTTGGCGATAGGTAAGTCCCTGTCGCGTCCTTCAGGCTCTCATATCTCTAACACGCGACTTTCATTCACAGGCTATATTTCACTACATTTCCTCACCCCCCACCTTCTCCACCAACTCTCAATCGTCTAGCAGCTCAACCGGAGAACCTCCCACGCGTCAGGGCGCGCCAAAGAGGCGGTCCTTCAGCCTCACCAGATGACAATGCATCATACTATTATTTCACAGTTGACGACCAGCTGCTCTACTTTCCGTTTTTTCAAGATTGGGGACCCCTTAATATCGCGATGGTCTACAAATCGTGTATCCTGATACACGAACTCCTCGAGGTACGGAAATCAGCTCCATCACTGCAGCACCTGCACCGCATGCTGCTCACGTGTACCACTTTGCCAACCTATACACGCCCTTAGGACAATAACTTGGCTGCGCACCGATTGGTTCTTTATTCATCGGATGACTCGCGGAGGAAAGCGAACGCGGCTTTGTTGATGGCATTATACGTGGTGCGTGCTACTTTGGTGGCCCACAATGGTCCTGGGTTTTGATGCGTATGTCGTAACTAGATGATCGTGCAGCGCCGTGCACCGTGGGAGGCGTTCCATCCTATATCAGAATTGGAGTTCATTCCCTTTCGTGATGCCGGACGTGGTCCGGCGGACTTCAACCTTAACATTCAGGATTGTCTGTGGGGATTATGGAAAGCGATGCAGAATGGCCTATGTGATATGAATGAGTTTAGCGTGGAAGAGTACGAATATTACGAGAAGGTGGATAATGGAGACTGGAATTGGCTAACTCCAAATTTCATCGCGTTTGCCTCACCATCGGACCCTAATTGGAGAGAGACGCAGCCGAAGGATGGTGCACCAATGGACTTACAACAAGGGAGCGCCTCACCTCGCAAGAATCTTGCATTACAACGCAAATTACCACAACCATTTCTCAACTGCTTGGATTATTTCGAAAAGAGGAATATCAAACTTGTTATACGACTAAATACCAAGATGTACGACCGGAACACATTTTTGGAACGGGGAATCGACCACATGGAACTCTATTTTGATGACGGGACTAATCCGACAGACGAGATTGTTAGAACTTTTATCGAGGTGTCGGACCGGATAATAGAACAAGGGGGCGTTGTAGCAGTTCATGTACGTCTCCACTCTCCTCGTCTGATTTATTTCCAATGATTTAACACATCATAGTGCAAGGCCGGACTCGGACGCACGGGTACCCTCATCGGAGCCTACCTGATTTGGAAATACGGCTTCACAGCGAACGAAGCAATCGCCTTCATGCGCATCGTACGACCAGGGAGTGTCGTCGGACCTCAGCAGCAGTATATGTATCTGAAGCAACTAGAATGGGCGAAATGGGCAGCAGTAGACGAGATGAAGAGACAGACGGCCATGAGCATATCACCCCAACCTGTTATCACCCCTGCCACACCTCCAGCTGATACCGACGACGAAATGCGACCTGCCACACCCCCAGCGCCTGTGCATATACCGCCTGTTACGCCTGGAAAACACATAGCGACCGCTCAAGCCAAGGCGAGGGCAATTGCTCCACCAGGACAACCGCGTAAGGGTACTATGGCCAAACGAGTTGCCCAGGACTCTGATGACGAAATGGATGATGCACTACCTGCATTAGGCGCTGGCCCTATTGCGCGAGCAAGAGTTAAAACCACCAAAATGACTGCTCCGAGGGGTGTCACGGCGTCAGAACCCAGACTTACGCGGATCACTCGGTCGGCAGTCACTGGCGTACGCAAGGCTGCTCCTCTCCCGCCGGCTTCACCGATTAAATCCAATCAAGGGCCCAATAAAATACCTAGACTGGCAACAGCGAGGACGACGGCAGCCGCTAAAGCCATCGCAGCAGGATCGAAAAATTCACAAACAACTCACAACCCAGTTCCTGTACCAACGAGACGCATACATACACCTGGTTCACCGGGGCTAGCGCCCTCTCGGCTACCGACGCTGATGTCATCGAGACGGGCGAATCATGTGTCGACAATGAGCGAGGTGACTGTTCCTGCACTAAGGACACGATCTGCCACGGCAGCAGCTGCAGCAGCTAAAAGCTCGGATCCCTCGTGGGTACACAATAACTCTGGGTCGGTTGTCGTACCTGCTAGCAAATCTGAAAGGCCAGGTTTGAAGAATCCCAGACGCCGAAGGAGCAGCTTCAGCGCTGCGGACGTGGTGGCTTGATTTAATATTTTTATTGCTTACCTACGAGCAGGAAACCAACTTCCCGTCCTTGACATGTACCTGTTATCTTCAAGGCTTTCGTGATCACGCATATTTTTCCTGGTTTATTTCCTTGCATTACATCTCTAACGCAATTATTGCCCTTCTCCACTCATAGCTAGGCAATAGCATCCTGTCCCCAGCAGTAACCCGATCACCACAATCATTTACGTCGTCACGCATGTTCTCCCAACCCACAACCCCTTTAATACCGAGCATATGATATTTATGACCCCAAATTTGGCTGAACGACTCTCGAGCCAGTCATCTATCTGAACCCCTCTGTTGTAGTCTTTGTCATAGCTTTCGTTTATCTATTCCCAATCCGGAGTTTGGGAACAGGTGCTGTAAATACTGCCGGTCGCTTCTGCGTCAACACGTTTCTACTTAAATCAATATACGACCATTTCTTCAAGTCATCCCTCTGAGGAATATTTCCGCACACACTCAAAGAACCATCTCAAATCCTCTGGGTCGACACCGGGGGTAATTCCATGACCCAGGTTTGCGATCCATGCACCCCTCCTGCCGTGCTTAAAGCCTTCGCACATCTTCCTCACATACCTCTCAATAGCATCTCTACCACCATACAGTACGTTGGGATCCATATTTCCTTGTAGCGCAACTCTGTTGTTGACAAGTCGACGAGCTTCGACAGGATCAATCACCCAGTCTAGGCCCAAGACATTATAACCGGATTTTTGGGACAGAATGGGAAGCGCGTGATTCGCCCCTTTGGCAAAGAGTATTAAGGGAACTTGAGGGATGTTTTCGTGAGACAGACGGGAACGGACGTCGTTGGCTATTCGCCTGAGGTATGGGAAAGAGAACGTTTCAAAATCGCAGGGAGAGAGCTCGCCTGCCCACGAGTCGAACACTTGTAGAAGCTGTACGTTGTGCAGATGATCAGCAGGGGGACAATTGAACTGCGCATAAGTGTACCTGAGCACCTGCCTTCACCTGACCAACTAGATAGTCTACGCATACATCAGTAATGCGGGTGAGCAATGCCTTCGATTCTTCTGGGTATCGGAATAACCAGGTTTTTGCCTTTTGCAGCGTCTTGCTTCCACCACCTTCAATCATATACGCGAAGAGCGTCCAAGGCGCACCGCAAAATCCTATCAAAGGGACCTCGCCATTCAATTGTTTCCTCGTCAATGTAATGGCCTCAAAAACGTATCCTAGTTCCTTATACACGTCAACACTCTGCGAGAGTCTAGTGATATCGATGGGTGTATTGAGGGGATCGGGGAAATGGGGTCCAGGATTCATGACCACTTCCATACCCATGGCTTGTGGAACGACGAGGATATCACTGAAAATAATGGATCCATCCACTAGACCTGAATATCTTCGAATTGGCTGAAGTGTGATTTCAGCCGCGAGAGCGGGGGTACGACATATTTCGAAGAACTCATGCGATTCGCGGACTTTGCGGAATTCTGGGGAGGGAGGAGAGGGCATGAAAGAAATTGTTATCACTTGTGAACAGAGCTGACCATCAAGGTGAAATCGAACCAGGCAGGTATCGGCCAGCTTGTCGCATAACCCAGACGGGCGCACGTTCCGTCTCTTGTCCTAAAGGCATGTATAGATGTGTCAGTCATATATAGATCGCACATGGAGGGAGTAGATGGGGCATGCCTAGAGCTGCCCGGATAATAAGGTCATTTTTGAGAGGGGGAAAGTCTGTAGAATACATGTCTTGGGAAAGAGAGGCCTAATAGTTATACTTCTTGATGCGCCTTGTCCTCGTCCTGGCGGCTTTGAGATGGATGCAAGCAATAGCGTGAGAGGGCGAGAACGTAAAGATAATCTTATCTGCTTTGATTGTTTGGCACCACCATCCCCCTTTCACAGAGTGCAGCCACAGAGCGCGTAGCAGCCTCGACACAGAAATCAGATTCTAGATGAGCATCACCAACCCTACTCAATTGATTGACGAGTGAGTCCACCGAATGAGTACCACACTCTCTACACGGGATGTGTACACTGACAATGGCCCTTCGCACCATCCATTTCACGGAAAAGATTCAAGAAATCGGGTGAATTCGATCGTTTGCGACGCGAATTGTTGGCAGAGTTTCAAAAAGGTGTGGGTAGCCTAGTCAGCTGTTTGACGTATACGCTCGGTTTATTCATCTGCGAGATTCGTTACCAGGAAGCGTTCGAGTCATTTGATAATCGGGTGAAGGACATTGCAAAGAATCGTGTCGATGCCGATTCACGCCTCCGGAATATGATGACGGAGACAATCCACCGAGAACTCATGCAAGAGCTGGACAGGTCGGTCGCGTGTGATCCGATACCCTCCCCATTTCGTCCTCGTTATCTACTTCGAAGCCAGCGCAATGCTGATACCGTATGAACGTGCCTCATTTTCACTCCAAAAGGTACCCACTGGTAGAACGAACAGTATCTGATAACCGGATACTGTCAGACTCTGGATTTTCTGACAGCATCCGTCGCAATCTCGAGAAGATGCTGAAGGGCGGAAAACCCGAAGTGATACCTATCTCAACTTTTACCAAGGGTAGGCTCGTTCAGCACTCGGTTGCACGCATAGTGTCACTTAATCTGCACGTTAACCAGGTGCTTCAGTGGACTCAGCAGAGGGACCTTCGAACTCGATGGACGAAAAGATGGACCAAGACCCATCAGCGAGCACCAGAGCTAATTTGGATACTGGTCCAATGGATTCACCATCACCTCCTTCATCCATATCCGAGTCATCGCCGATAGATTCAAAGCCTCCATCCTTACATATAGTGGTACCTGAACAAGCTCGAAGTGGTACCGCACACCGTGAAGACTCTGAGAAACAGCAACAAGCGCACACCGATGGCGAAGGAAATCTCCATGGAGAAGTTAAAGAGTCTTCGTGTCCTTCCTCCGACTATCCCGTTACCCACGCCGATGGTAGCAACCGAAGCGACCAGAATGACGGAGATCATGCAGGCGAAGTCGGGCTGCCGCCACCGCCCGTAAGAGACGACAATTTACCGACGAACGATGTAGCTCATGAAAAGCAAGGGGAGACTGCTGACAGCCGTGAATCTAGACAAGGTGGCCATGATGTTGATATGAGGGATGAGACAAAAAATACCTCCCATCACTCGTAATTATGCTGTCTATATGGATCCTTTTCCAATGACAGGACTACACTCACTCTGGGATATCGCTTATATTTTCACAACACGATTCCTCGTAACAGTCAGCCCTTGTATCGTTATTACACTGTGGACACGAGTTGTCAAGGTGTGTGCATCTAAGCTACAGACACGCAATTCACATCGAACAAGAAAGGAGAACGAAATACGAGAAAGGTAGCGGGGATGGATAAGTCGAAAGCGAAGTAAAAAAGCAACTGTAGACAGAGAATATCGAAGCACAAGCACACTGCGCGCGAAACGCTGCAAAGAAATTCTTCAAAATATCCACAGGCTCGAAATCGGTGATAAAACACCGCGATGTGATAGTATGCAGAAGGGGGAACAGTGGAGAGTAAGATACACTATATTTCGGTTAAGTAAACCTTTTGACAAGGGAGGAAGCAAAGCATAGAATTGGGTAACACTACCGACGGATATGAAGGCGTGTATCCATAGTATACACTTGCGTGCTGTAGCGAGATGGCACGGAGGATCCCATAGCAACGAAGAGAACCAAGACAAAACCATAAATATGGGGACGGAGTTGGTGCCAACCAGTGGGACCGGATATTAGGTTTGAGGGGACAGAAGGGTTACAGCCTGAGTTCTTCGCTTTGGATTAAGGATACGGCCTTCTCTGAACGAGGTTTGATAGTGCATTGGAACGGTCTGGGATGACTGCGACCCAAGAAGACGTAAGTTACGAAGCAGAACAAGATCAAAAACGGGTAAGTGGTGGGGCAAAGTTGGCGTACCTGATTGTACCTGTAGTGTTATCATGTACAGGTTCGATTACTACGCCATTCTCTACCCGCTTAGAAACGTCGAAGACGGCAAGCGACATTGCGCACGAAATCCAGACGGAAGCGTCGGCTAGGTGCATACCTAAATCAATTGGTAATTATAACAAATATGAGGATAATGACATTGGCCGGAAGAACTCGAAAGATAAAGATGATTCACCTGGACATGTTCTACAAGGTTTCATTCATAAAATGACAAACAAAAAAAATTAGTAAATCATCCGTGGCTGCTTGGAGAATCATCGAGCAACGAAGCTTCTTACGGACCGTCTTCCGAAACCAAACACAAACTCTCTGGGATCGGGCTCAGCTGGCTTTCCTTCTGTCCCTAAAAAGCGGTCTGGGTTGAATACGAAGGGTTCGCGATAAACCTTGGGATCGTGCGTCAGCTTCCTGCAAATATTAAGCAACGAAGAAGTAAGTCAGTTACTCAGTCGATCTTCTCGGGAATTTCTCCCGCGTAGTTGTAGATCAAGTCCGCGGTGAATGAGGAAGTAAGGCACCCACCAAATGTTAGGAATCACCAAAGAACCTTTGGGGATGAAATACCCGTCATGAATATCGTCCTGCATTGCGCGGTGTGGGATGGCTACCAAAGCGATGTCAATGAACGGCGATCAGTATCAGCGCAACGATAAATCTACCGACCTAGTGGGGCAACAGGATTCCAGCGGAACATTTCCTTAACAAGGGCGTTCACGTAGGGTAAGTGATCTCGATCTGCAAACCCCGGGAGCCTGTCTTGACCAACTACATCATCAATCTCTGCTTGCGCCTTTCTTGCGACCTGAGGATGTAGTGTCA
The DNA here is from genome assembly GCA_951802395.1 of Volvariella surrecta. NCBI lineage: Eukaryota > Fungi > Basidiomycota > Agaricomycetes > Agaricales > Pluteaceae > Volvariella > Volvariella surrecta. Next base: position 887,041 of record OX637785.1, read on the forward strand.
TGGCCAGGAAAAAGGCGTAGATGGCAGACACAGTCTAATTGAACGCGAATTAGTGGTAGATCACTGCATTGCTAATGGGTCCAGGGTATCACGCCCGTCGGGTGTCACTTACAGTATCGGCAGCACCTATTAGAAGCAGATAGATCAGGCAGAGGGGAGAGGAGTAAGTGAAGAGTTTGGCCGTTGAGCTTAGGACAGTAAAGGCTGATATCGCGAAGAATGGCGAGCGCAATAGGGTGAAGGTGATGTAATATTCGGATATTCGTACCTGAGTAAAGACTCGCCGCACTCCACTTTAAGTCGAACTCCTCCTCTGATGTCAGTTGCTTGCTTTCAAGGAGTGTCGAAGAGAAGGAAATTGGTGCCGTTCCTGCCGCCTGGATGAAGATGAATTAGAACAATGACTCTTCTCCCCTTCCATGCCTGAACCTACTAGTTGTTGCTTGACATAGCTGTGAGGCAGTTCGACCATGTCGGCAAGTGTTAATGCCCATGACCTAGCCTTGCGTTGGAAATCCGCCCCCGGGAACCATTGCGGGACATGACGTACTGGAGATAGATGAGCAATCACACACTCAAAAGGAGAACTGCACGGGGGCTGAGGGCACGTACGGGCTGGAATCATATCGACCAGGAATCCACCTGGAGTGGTGGCCAGGGAGAATTGTTCTGTAGCCCTATCTGCTAGTTCTACGAACGGGTCATTGTTTTCCTTGACCTCATATCCATAAGAGATGCGAAGCACAACTGCTCCTGCGGTTCTGTAAACAGTGGGAGCCACATCCATGGGTTTGTGGAAGCAGGGAAACTGGATTAGATTAGACTTACCTTCGTATGTGTGCCGCGAGTTCCTCTGGTTTGGTCAAGACGCGGCGCAGAAAGCGGCGAGTCTCGTATTCTTCTGCAGGGAAGTACTGCTTCATCGTTTTATGACTCCCGATGAGGCTGTGGAATAAACGGCGGTAGCGTCGAAAGCGATCTCCATACGGAAGCAGAGCCAGTGTGTTCTTCCAGCCAACGAGCTCGCCCCCCATTTGAAGGACAGGCCGGTCAGAATAAATTGAACTCTTCCTATCGAGCATCTCGACAGTGGCCTTGGAAGAATTTAGAATAACTATATGCTGGCCCAGAACAGTCACCGAACATATGTCGCCTGCAGAATCCAGCGCGAAATCCTTCTTTAGCCCATCGAATGTGCATGCGTGGAACCGCTCACTTACCCCAGATATCTCCCCACTGTGAAAAGGTGAGCCACTCCTTCTCGGAAGGCATGTCGAACACATTACCGATGAGCGGTAAACCCCTCGGACCAGGGGGAAGGGGAGCTCGGCGTCTCGAGCGAATCAAACGCATCAGTATGAGGAGGCCCAGTACCCCCAAACTGAAGTCAAAGCACAGGACGCAGTAACGAGATAGCATGCTGCAAATAGATGGACCAGATAGATAGGTATTGTAAGAGAAGGAGAAAGTGTTTGGAAGTTGCGATTGAAAACGTTGGAAATTGAGGGGAAGGGGGGAGATGGAGAGGTGAGGGATGGAGGATGACAGTGAACGCGTCTGAAAGGAATGTGGTGTACCGATATTATAAACGTATGAATTAGGATACGCCAGAAAGGGCCTGAAGCGGGGGACGTCTTGACAGGAGGGGGTTTTAAAGGGCAGGTACGAGTTGGAATGTTGGTTTATACGCGGAATAATTCATAAACGCGTAGATGCTGCCAGGTCGCATCCAATCCACTAACTCTTCCCATCTATCATCCAAACCCCGCGGGAACCACTGGTTCCCATTCTATTGAGTAATTGGCGCCAGAACTTCCTAAGAAGCACCTGGGACCCTTCCTAACTCCAGATACTTTATCTGGCGGCGGCGACCACGAGGCAGCGACACCATTAACATCTCCCAAGCTTGACAACTGAACCTACACGTGTAGTTCTGTTCGTAAAATTCTCCTGTTTCCTTCCATGAAGAAACGAGATGGTCCTTGAGCGCCACTTTATTTGTGGAGCAATCGTCGCCACAATTCCGCGAATGCAATTCTTGATGGGACAGAACCAGGCCAAGGAATGGAGAGTATTTGCTAGGCCAGTTTCATACCAACCACTGGCCAATTAGGAATTGGAGTATTTGCTCTTGTGTTGCCTGCGAGTCCCAAGAAGAAGTCGTTCAAGTCAAATTTCATGATAACGAGTTGAGCACCTCGACCGCTTAGTTTAGTCGACGTGGGATTTGCAAGGAGATGTCTTCATGTCAACCAGCCACGAGGATTCTGACACAGGCTATCCCTTATTAATCGTAGCGCTCCTACAAAAAGATGAGGGACCGAGAAGGTTCCCTAGATTCTGATCCAAGATAGTAGGCAAGCAGGTGCACGAAGAAAGATAACGAGTTCTTTGGCGTGTCGACGTCGCTTATCTTTAGGAAGGCAATGCACACAAACGTTGGCACTGGCAAGACCATATTAAGACTGTTCGATTTGAAGGGACCGGAGGAACACCAACCTGAACGCCGCTTCCTTATATATTATCGACTCTCGAAATGTTCCAGAGGTCGACCAAGATGCCGAATAGCCAGTATGCTTCATTTTGGACCTGATTCGGTTGCGTCGGTCATTCTGCGCGGTTTGATCAACATTTTTAAGGCAGAATGCCAGATATAGTACCGGTATGATCAAAGGGATTGGATCCACCTCACAGGATTGAAAATGAGTACCGCAATTGTCAGAGACTCGGAGTTCGACGGAGTTGTCCCCCACGACACGAGAGCAAGTCGCTTCACGTTGATTGAACGTGTCGCGTGCTCAAGACTGACGCTGACGCCAATGAGCAACTTTGCGACACACATGGGACCCAACGTTCAAACGTGTCTATGATCACCACCACTGGCACCAGGGACAGGAAGCTCACAAGCTAAGAGCAGCTAACCCGGTTGTCGTTCTCTCGTCGGGAACTAAAATCGGCGACTGCAGTGTAAGGGATGGTAAATAGGTACACACAACGGGCAGAGAAGGACGACGGCGACGCGAACAAATAATGATCTTAAACATGGCGATGCGCCAACGGAGCCGGATGTCGGGCGGCAACACACAAGGAGTGCTGGATCCCACCCTTCGAAGGTGCTGATAATAGAATAAGAATTCTCCCAAGGGGTCGAAAATCTCGAGTACAAATGGACTGTCACCTAGATATGGTGTCTAATTATTTTCATTTTCTGCCTTGCATTGCTACCCAACAGAGGAGGGTCGGTCGGTGGTTGCTCAAAATGGATCATCACGAGCTTAAGTACCCGACAATCTTAACAACCCAGATGCAATTCAAGGATTGAAATGAGTGAAGAACTAGACTAAGAGGCAGGTATAACTTACCACTTTATTATGCACCCATTGACTGAACACGACTCGAATTGACCAAGGAGCACATTAGTTAGTTGTGAACCGAAACAAAGGTGGGTATTTTAGTTACATAGTTGATATTATCCATCCCAGTATTATTAGTACCGTCTGCGGTTCTGTCGAACCTGTGCAAGGCAAGCGGAACTGGGTTTGCGATGCATGTTGGTCGTCGAACAATGATCGTCGCTTCAAGTTACCGTATATGGATAGGTGCCTGATCACGTAGGATTCCTACTGAGAAGTGAGAAAGGGGTCCGGAATCAAATCCCGGAATGGGGGTCGGTCGGTTGGGTACTGTACTCACTGTGGGTGGTAACCGATATCGGATATATTAGAACAAACTTTATTCTCATTATCTTTCACTGATGAGTTCGGTCAGCAGCCACGGTAAAAGGAGTTTGATCACTCCCGAGCAGATGCCTCAAGACTCGGGAATAACTGTCGCACAATGATTATTGGCTTATTTATGTTAATACTGGCGTATTATACATTGTAGGATACATCAATAGAGGTCATTTCAAATGCATTGGACACTCCCCACACTGTGACCCATGCCGTGCCATTCTCAAGTTATCCCCACGCAACTGAATCCATACTGCAGCACAACCTAGGATACAGACATTTCGATCAGGCCAAACCTGTACATGCATTTTCACCTGGAGGTTGGGTTTGTGATGCCTGATTATATAATACGGTCGGTCTACGCCAAAAAAAAAAAGAAAACAGAGAAAAGAAAAGGTTTCGACTGTTCCGGTTCCGGACCCCCCCCCCCACGTTGAAACTCCTTATCCGAGCAATGGGCAAGATGTATTTAAGACCGTCGATGAGGTTGCAATGGTGATCAAGTTGAGTTCAAGGGCTGTCGCCAAGGACATCGTTTGAACGACAAACAATGCAGGAAGTGGAAGGATGTCAACGAGCCTTGGAAGCTTCAACGGCTGAGTCCTGGATAGTAGTGATACATATACAATTACCTTGGCCTCTTGCTCAAGTTTTCAATATATCATATGTGTTCCTTCAATCACGCTTGCCAAGATCAAATTTCAGGTCGAAACTGTGCCCACAATCACGATGTTTGCCAGCGTCGTCAGTGGTTCGTCTTCGATCAAAACGCCACGCACTTTCGGAGATAACGTTAACAGGCCAACAACTGAGTAGTCATATACAAATGGACTTGATCCATCAGTTGGACCCATTCCAAGTTGGGCTCTTGCCAACTCCTTCTTGATACCTTCACTTCTCGCTTTGACTGCACTTTTCGTTCGCCCTGGTGGTGCTAAAGCTGGCTTCATTTTATTTTCTGAACTCTTGCCGCTCATTGGTTGTGACGTCAAGCAATCCTACCTCAGATATTCTCTGTATTGCTTACCTTCCTTTATTATTTCCTGTCTGGACTGACATGTTCTACCAGATCAACCTAGTCTACCCGTTGATATTGTCCGGGGAACCTATAGCCAATTAATTGCATTCCTGGTTCTAAATGTCTGGCCGTCTCATTTTGGGTTACCCTTGCTGTTGTTCGTCATCTTCTGGAAGAAGATCTCCCGACATGCCAAATTCATCAATCTGCTGGTAGCTTCATCGTTGTAGGGATGTGAGTATTGACTTTTTGACAGTAACCTAATCGTGCATATCCCAGATCGTCGAGTATAATGTGAGCGGACCCATTGATTTGAGTTGTCAGGGGTCTGATTGGACAATCATGGAAGGTTATACGCTGGAAAGATAGAAGGGCCAGAGCCATCGAAACTCCTTTGCTTGACTCAAGCATCGTTGATATATGGTGTACCAGCATTGTGAGTGGCCCTCTTGTCTTGAAACCCTTTCATCCTCGGTTGACGCGATGCAGAGCAAGTTGATCTGCAATGATACTCATAGTCCAGGCAAATCGGTATATTATGCCTGAACTCACTTTCGTAACGCAAGCCTAAAGATGTGGTTCATCATAAGGGCATCATACCAGGGCCAGCAATATTTGGACTGGGATTATGTTGTCCTTGGTCGGTAAGTCTGGATGGCTTTATATGCGATATTCACAATTCAGATCTAATACATGGAATACGCAGATGATGATATTCCCTTGGTTAACCTTTGTTATCAGCGTCCTCGCCACTGCCGTAGTACGTATCTACGTATCGTTCCATTGCAATGGCCATAGAGTGATCGTTGTAGATTGGCTCACATAATCCTAGTCGCATTTCACGAAGTCGACGCTTCCTTTATTGCTCTATGGAAAACCTTCCATTGTACTGTACGTTTCTTCTGGGCATTAATCAAAATTTGTCAACTTCTGGCTACTAGAACCAATACCCTCACAACGGTTGCAGCCATTTTTCTATTCGAAACCTTCGTTTTCGGAGGTATCTATACTTCTTTTATCATCCCTCAATCTTTCACTGATGATGGTAGTCTGGACCATGGTCATAATCTGCAAACGTTGGTTGGCCATACGGTCACAAGGAATGACATTACGCTGGTCCATGGAACTCGGCATGCCGCTGCGCATTCTTGCTTTCGGATTGTATGTCATCGTCGCCTTGAGGTATGCCTGCCTGTCGAGTTTTGAGCGTCATCTAACGATCGCCCAGTCTGAGTCTTCTGTCGGTGAAATCTCCCCAATCACCAGTACCACAATTGGCCATTGCATCGGGTATCGTTTCCCCCTCCCTGACTAGGATTTCCGGGGGCTCAAAGTACTTCCATTGTAGCTCCCACCGTTAAGCTTGACATTCCCTTTCAGGGTGGCGCTCTTCGTTATTGACTCGTGGTCAGGATATTATCCGAGCGTTATGTTTCTGGCGCAAACAACCTCCAGTACCTCCCAGTAAGACTCTGTAGTCGTCCACCGAAAGTACAGCGAACTTGAATTCTTTCTTGGACACAGACAACGCGTCGATCTTTAAATCGAGTTGGTCCCGGCCACAGTCCTCCAACACCTCCCGAGTTGGCTTGTTGACGGTATGAAGTGTATATAGTGCAGTGCAGTGTACGACCATCGGGTGAAGCATGGACCTACACGATCAGACCTTCAAGCTTGCCTTCAAGCTCTGTAATATTTCTAATATGACGAACTTGCATGACACCGGGTCGCTGACATAATCGCGCGAAATACCCAAATATAGTCACACACGAGGTCAAATTTCGGAACAGGGCTTGTGCAGTCACTTTTGTTGGTCACGTATTTTAGCCCCGTTCATTAGCATGGCAGTAAGTCGTCAAGGTACAAACTGCATTACGAAGATTCTTACGCGCCTTTGTTCTTCAGAGTCGTTGCTCTGGTGTTCTTCGCGTTGTTTCTCGACCCGGTCGTTTCACACCGTACGTCGTTTTCTGTGCTTAACCAACATTGCAAATCTAACGAATTTTGGCCGCCTATCCGGGATTACATGACGGGTGTGTTCTTGTTCAATCTAAGTTCACGGACGGTACTTTCCGCGTCACGCTGGATGTCAACAGCGACCGATGCTGCCAGCACTCAAAATACCCCTCCGCCCCCCGCAACTTCCTCAGATCCACTCATTGGACGTTTGGTCGATGATATCTCAAAACTGACACTCCTGCAGGCGGCAGACCTCGTCACGGAGCTAAAGGTCCGTCGTTTGCATACGTGTGCCCTGGGAATGTTGGCTTACTTCGTTTTCGGGGGCTCGTGACTGTTCCGGTTCAACGACACGCACATATAGTCACGGCTAAACATCCAAGAAATAGCAATGCCAGCTACTGCTGCCCCCGCTGCTGCCCCAGCAGCAGCCGCTACTGACGAGCCGGCCCAAGTATGTTAGATCTCTCATCATTTTTGCGGTCCCTAACCACGCATGTATAGGAAAAGCCGAAGGAGAAGACGGTCTTCAACGTTAAGCTAGAGTCTTTCGACGCGGCTGCTAAGCCCAAGATCATCAAAGAGGTTAAAGCTTTGATACCCAACCTCACCCTCATCGATGTACGTCTTTTTTCTTTTGTTTTACGCCATGTAAAAGAATTCGCTCTGACCTTGAATGCGCTCCAGGCCAAAAAGTTCGTAGAGTCGGTACCACAGGTGTTGAAGGAGAACCTACCCAAGGAGGATGCAGAGAAGCTCCAGAAAGTGTTTTCCGATTTGGGTGGTGTTGTCAAACTAGAATAGATGCAGTATTGCTGATAATATCTGTCATATCGCCTCGTCGGTCATACACTACGTACTCACCTCTCTGGACTTTGAGTGCAACACTGATGCAGAGGGTCATGGCAAAGTTGTGTTGTTTCATTGAGTAGGTAATTATTACACAACTCCCGCGATGCGTGGGCGGGGAGAGGACAAAAACGAAAAAGTAGGCCTGATGGCATAAAAAAAATTAAAGTCGAATTGCGTGTCAAGATACCTCAAGACCCAGCTACAGGATTTCATGGACCTAATCCTCAGAAAGATATCGATACTCAAAGCGGAAGTCGCTCTTTTTGCGCTGACACCATGAACCTTCCCAATCAAAGTAGACGTATACGCCTTGTTCGTACTCTTCTGTAATGGCTTGAGGTTCACTATGCCGTTGGAACCACGTGAGGTACTTGACATGGAATCGCCATGATTGCCTCTTCAACTCTTTTGCCGCAAGATACCTGTACATGATGTCAGCTCCCACAAATTCCTGGTAACCAGCTTTAGGGAATTCTTACTGCTGATATGTTCCTGGCTGGAAGTAAAACACGTAGAACAGGGTCTCCAGGTCTAGTTGCGAGAAGAAGGCAGGAGTACTTAATAGTGGCAACGGCTGCTGAGGATAGTACTGAGCTGTTTGGAACAGTTGCCTGGGCACATAGAATTTGGGTCTACTTCTGTGGTTGAATGATCAGCCATCTCCGAAGCGGCATCCAAGCGTGTCCTACATTTCGGCATCCAGAGGCTGAGGAATGGATGAATATCCGCCTTCAAGCATTTTATGCACCTGCTCAAGGTTGTTCATACGGATAGAAGCTGGAATTCACAGATATGAGGACCAGCCAAGACAAGGAAATAATATGCGATACCCTTTTGCTTCACATTCTCAAAAGACACGACGAGATCCTGCAGAGAACCAGGGAATGCATTTGCAGGTATACTCCGTGTTTGTTGCTGTTGAGCAGCTGAACCAGAACGTTGGCCACCAACAGTTGTTTGATGTGGAGGCAATATCGAAGGAGAGGGACCCCTTAATTCAGTAGCTTGTATCGGCATTTTAACACCTGGCGGAAATTGGGGTTGCTGCTGAGGCTGTTGCTGCGTTTGTGACTGAATTGCATTCGAGTGCGGGGAGCTTGTTCCAGATCCACCTGCAGTTGCCAGGGGATATTGTTGAATCTGCTGTGGTAGTGGTGACAGTGCTGCTTGTGATTGGTTCTGAGTTGCCAGGGCTCCATTCGCCTGCGTCTGTGGTTGTTGCGTTGGAGCGTCCAAGAGCTATTCGAGGGGTGAGGGAGCAATAACAACGGACCGCAAAATATTCCTCACCGTTGATCCGTTCGGTTGAGATGATGGCTGGGGTGAGAGCTCGATGTCTGTTCGTTATCGTAAGGATCGCGTGTCCACCTTAAAAAAAGGCAGGTACCTTTCCGTGTCATTGGAGGCGGAGAAGATGTTGCTATAGGACCACCAATGGAGCCAGGTACGGCTTCAGAGAGGGCTGGAGACTCTCTACCAGAATAGAATGAACCATCGGGCTGATGTGAGGCGGCAGAAGACAATATCGGACTGGTCACAGAAGGGTGTGTCAGGCTTGGCGAAGACGACACCTGTTCTTGTAATGCGGATGCAACAGTGCTGATCTGAGGTGTGGACGGTGGTATTGACGGAGCTATAGACTGCACCGAAGCGGTATGTGCTGATACCGTTGCTGTTGCTGGGGTTGATGGTACAGGAATAGGTGTCGATGTTGAGGTAATCGCAGATGGGGTTAATGGAGTATGTTGTGCCGAGGGTTGAGCAGCGATTGCTGCATATCGAATTGGGGGTAGTTGTGCCGGTGTGCGAGGGCCTTGCTTGACTACACTGGCCATTGGTTGCTGGGCGAAGTTTGGATTTGGTGGGGGTTTGGCTATGGAGAACGGATAAGTCAAGGGATCCAACGCGGTACAATATTACCCTACATTCCACCACTGATAATTCTGTGAAGAACATGGTTAGTTCACGTGCAAGTATTACCAATGACACGTACTCCGTATGCCTTGGAGAGATATTGATGCTTTCTTCATTATTGGGCTCTCATCTCGTCTGCTGCTTGTCACACTCTCCTCATCTTGTTTGTCTTGGACCTTCTTGTTAGGCGTCCGTGGAGGTAGGTCTTAACATATAGCATAAGACATAAAGAAGCATACTCTGGGAAGAATGTGCCTACCCTCGCTTGCTTCATCCGAACTCTCACTGCTTGGATCGTCATTGTTCCCGAGACCGAATTTCTCCTCTTCCTCATCAAGATTCAGATCATCATAGATACCTTCATCTTCGTCGAAGTTTTCTTCCTGCTCATAATTTCTTGAATAGGCTCACGACCAAGAAGATGAATGTAACATAACGAACCGTATTACTCTCCACAAAGTATTGTACATCGTCCTTCAAACCGAAGACCTTTTCTGGTGACATTGAACCATTGTTCAATAACCGTAGTACAATTTCCAGCCGGCTGATGTGCCACTTTCGACGTTCATTGAGAGCCTCTAGTTCTTCTAGACGCCCAGCTGCAGTCGATGTACCCTTGTTGCGCTTCTTCCCTGCGCCTTGTAGAGCTTCAATCTCTGCCTCAGATTGTTCTACCTGCATTTGTAATTCTTCGACTTGAGCTTGTAGCCACTGTGTTGCTTCTTCTTTCTCCTGCTCCTTCGGATCAAGCTTCGCTGCCTGTATGAGGCCCTCCTTCGAGAAGGCTTTCGTCTTCATCTCTTTCTCGCATGCCTTAAACTTCTCCATTTGCTATGGCGAAAAATGCATTTCATGAGTTCATAGGTTCGTGATGTTTGAATGTCGGGTTGACATGTCGGGTAGGAAATGACGGAAGTGCCGATTAGTCACGAGATTCAATCGCAAAGACAATGTATGTGCCATAGAGCCGCGACAAAGAGCATTGAGGGGGGGGAGAAGTAAAGCAGGCCCGCTGCTCACTCACCGTCTCGATCAATCGTCGGTTGTCCAGCAACTGGGACTTGTCCTTAATGTCATTGCTGGCGACCCATGTCTTTATCTGGTCTCTTAAACGTTGTAGCTTCTTTATTTGTGTCTTCAGGTCAAGCTCCAGCTTCTCCTTCTGAGTCTGGTTTGTTGAAGCTTGCATTTTATCGTAAATGCCCTCGAAGACCTCAACGCCTTCCGCGACTTTCTTCAGGGTTCGATCAATTTCCGCTGGATATCACATTTGTAAGGTTAAGAACTCTCATTACGAGAAGGACGGACTTTGTAGTTTTCTGGCCGCCATGGTGAGCGAAACTGGATGATAATAGGATGAGGTGAAAGGATAGCGAGGTAGCGAGGAGCTTTGGTGTTGTTTGACATCCAGCGTGCTGACTAAGCTGATCCCACCGCAGTCAGACTGCTACACACATGGCGATGCGAGCACCCTTTACATGATGCAAAGCACAGTCAAGATTTACATATAAATTAACAGTCAATGATAACTTGGGGGTAGACTCACAATGCGGCAGGTGCAGTAGGGGCCATTGTTTAGGAGGTTCCACGTGAACAATCAGACGGCTAAATCCAAATCAGGAAATGCTGCACAAGACTCTCCTACTCCGAGCTCCCAACTCACAACTCTCACCTTCACGACCGCGACGACTGTTACTTCATTCCACAAAACTCTTAGGGATTCATGAAATCTCTACGCAAGTCCCTCAACGGGAACAAGGATTCTCTTCGGACACACATATCCACTCCACAACCCTTACCTACCATATCGAAGCCACCCACCACTATCCTACCTCCACAGAAGGTTATTCGAGCCCTCTCGGGTTACAAGTCTCAGGCACCACAGGAATTGTCATTCCATAAAGGCGACTTCTTCTACGTCCTTCAAGATGACAGTAATGATGGGCCTTGGTATGAAGCGCACAATCCCGCTACTGGTGCCCGCGGATTAGTGCCCAGAGCCATGTTTGAGGAGTTCGGCAAAACCGCACAACAGTGAGTCGTATAACTTGCCTTTAATCACGTTTGCTTGACATATCCGGTCCGCTCTTATTCCCCACACAGAGGCCGCGCTTCTCAGTACGGCATCAAGGGGCCAGCCTCACCACCTATGAACACCATGGGACCGACTTCACCGATCTCGAACCCGAAGCCCCCCGTCTACTATGCTGTCGTCCTTCATGATTTTATAGCGGAACGTCCTGACGAACTAGATGCTAAAAAGGGTGATACCATTGCGGTCGTTGCTCAATCCAACCGCGAATGGTTCGTCGGAAAGCATATCGGGAGGTTGGGTCGTCCTGGCCTTATACCCGTTTCCTTCGTAGAAATGCGTGATCCAACCACGGGAGGTACTATTCAAGATGTAGAAACTCTGATGGATCGCGGCGATCTGCCCAAAGTTGAGGACTGGAAGCGTGCCATGTTCCAATACAAACAAAACAGCATCAGCCTCGGAGTCATTGATACCTCTTTGTCTACACCTGGATCACCACCCCAAAATCCTTTCCCAACCATAGGAAACCATACGCCTTTCGAAACAAACGAAATCGAAGTTTCGGTGCGCACCGAGAGTCCCAACAATCTTCCTGATGGTCTGGTGCTTTCCGCTCGTGTCGTTTCATTCCATTACGAAGCGGATGATTACTGGTTCCGTATCGATGCTACATTTCAGCCCTACGCGGAGACCGACCAGTCGGACATCCCGCTCGCAAAGTCGCTCATTCTCTTTCGTGTCTACAATGACTTCTACGATTTACAAGTTACCCTACTCGATGCCTTCCCGCGTGAAGCCGGTCGAGAGCCGCCATATCCTAGATCATTACCGTATATGCCTGGCCCAGCAGATGCTGTTGACGATGCCCTAACTGCCAGTCGCCGAGGAGAGTTGGATGTTTACGTCCGCGAGCTATGTAATTTGAATCGCACAGGCGGTCGGTATATACTGGAGTCTGACATCGTTCGTCAGTTCTTTGCACCCAAGAGAGGAGACGCTGAAAATGATACTGCACCGCGCACGCAGGAGTTGGAGGAGTTGCTAGGCGATGGGGAGTATGGCCAAGACGAATATGAAGGCGGCGGTTTTAATTCTTCAGCTCAGGACGACACTCTTCATAAACGGCTAGCCAACCTTTCCGTACGGGGTGATAAGGGAAGGAATGACGTCTCAGATTATCAGGAGGAACGACGTTCAAAGCACCTATACGATCGCCCTCCCTATGATACGAGACGGCCATCCCATGATCCCGTGGTCCCCCTTTCACAGAGTCTTCGACGTCCCGGGTCGTCGTCATCCCACCTCGCTAATTCACCTTATCTTGCTTCAAGTTCAAGATCAAATTCACCTCTACACGGTTCACCGCAACTCCAATACCAACCTACACCACGGACCCAGTCAAGGGATAGCGATTACTCCAACCAGGCACGCTGGGATGGAAACTATAATACCAATGTGCCATCACCGTCCACTAATTCACGTTCTTCATCCGGACGACCACCCTCACATGCTACGTCGGCATCAGTGAGCAACGTAAACAGCCCTTCAATCTCAGCTGTTAATCATCAAACCGCTTTTGTCAAAATCAAGATCTTTGACATCGCTGCTAACGATGTCATTGCTATCCGTGTACACCCGCGAGTCTCTCTGGGGGAATTATGGGAGAAGGTTTATCAGCGCTTGGGCCATGACATACGGGCTCTCCAATATAGGGATCTTAATACCAACGCCGAGGTTAGCCTGACCTTTGATGCACAATTGAGTGCTTGGATAGATGCCACGGATAAACATGTGCTCTATGCTCAAGTGTAGGCCGATGAAATCGCATACTCCCGGATTACCTTCTTGCCGCTTCTTTTTTCCCAGTGTGCCACAAGCACCGCATTCTTCAATTTGTTTTCCCGAATTTCTCCAATTTTGCAAACTTTCCATTCATTTGTTTCAGTCTTTATCTTCGATTTCGCCTTTTCTCAGTATATATTAGCCCCTTCTACTAGGGATGTTTTGGTCTGATCCCACGTTGTTTATTTTTCGTTAATGTGTTTGTAGCCATTTTAGCATTCACATATGCTCCAATCTCAGCATGTAAAGTAGGCCAGCGTCACTTTCAACAAGCTTTTGTCTATCATAATATTGCGCGGTGTATTCACAGAGGCCATTGTGGATGTAATGACGAGTTAGTCAAAGCGCTTACCTCCCTCCCGGACAAACCCGCGTAAACAAACTCGTGCCTTCACCTCGCCTGTCTCCTTGCAAGAACACACAAAACATGGTCTCTTTGATTCGAACCATACGAAGTATACGTCGGGTGGGTGTAAGGGAGTGGTGGAGACAGATGCAATATATTGGCGATGCAAAGTCCGGAAGATTTGTTGGAGCCGACCAGTATGCATTCGGACATTTTATATGCACAATAAACTGACTGAAGGTCGTTGGGGCTTAAATGCACAGATTCGGGAACAGATATTTCGAGAACAGGAATGCAGAGGAGGAGATTCCAGGTATGCGCTGGCCATTTGCTCAATGTCGCGAACTAGGGCGTACTAACGCTTCTCTCATTAGGCCGTCACCGCTGGGTAGATTTTGCACAAGTTCGTTGTTCAGCGCCTATATTCCCTTCGTCCAACTTATTCCACCTATATGTTTAGCACGACTACCATGCTTCCCAAACTCCACCGGAATGGCACTCTTGGCTTCAACACATCCGACAGGAGCCCCCTCCTGAGGACCCCGTCATGAAGAACTCGACTCAGCCATGGCAAGCAGTATGTGTGCACCGCATCTAATACATTGCGCTTCTCTCACTATTTACGATCAATCAACTCCTTATGCAGCCTTGGGTCGAGAATTTGACTGGTACCCGTGGCGCCTACCGGCCATACAATACTGTGAACCCTAAGATTAATGGATGGGAGCCTAAAGTTACTTCTCGTGGTCAATAGAAATGTGCATAGAGGAGCCCATAGTACCCCATATAATCCACGCACCCTACGATTCGGATCATATCTGTTGACTCGATTCCGTTTCGCCTTGGGATATCCATGGACAACGCGGTGCGATCAACTCGTCCACTGTCATTTCGGCAATGGCAAGACTGGATGTCAATCCTGGGCTCTCGATCCCCAATAAGCTGACCATTAGCCCGGCCTTTGAGTAGGGGTCAGAATAGTCGGTGCGCAGAACGAAGTCTTGAAACTTTCCCGTCGGAGGGACTAGCTTCGGACGGATTCCAACATAGTCTGGTTGAAGTCCATCTCGCTTTACCCCCGGAAGATAGTCCGTAACAGCGTCATACATTTCCGTCAAGCGAGATTCGTCGGGGATGAGGTGTTTCGTCCAGAAGCTAAATAATGCGTCCTCATCTTCGATTTTTGACAATGGCTCTGGTGCGCTAATCCATTCGATGTCTGGTCCGAACCGAACTTTACCTTGCAAGTCGAGGGTGAGGTGTGTACCCAAAGATTGGAACGCATGTGCGTCGCTTCCAACTCTTGGACATGGATAAATCAGATGTGAGATATCCTGTGCGCCTTGCCCATGATATGAAGCATAAGACCCGCGTGCAAAGTAAATGGGCATCCAATCGCTTTCGAGAAGTACCGAATTTAACAAAAATGTGCCAGAAAGCCCTGATGCGTTGATCAGCACTCGGGAAAGTAAGGCAATTCCTTCGCTTTCTCCCTTGGTAATAGTTTGGACAACCCATCCATGGTCGCTTGGCGAACTCCCTGCTTGTGGAACGGGTTTGTGACGATCAAGTCTGACAACGCGAGTGGCGTATGCCAAGTCACCACCTGAATTCATGATGTCTTTCTCTAAACTTTCCATGAATCTGTGGGAATCCAAGATGCCGGTCTGTGGACACCAAAGTGCTCCAGTGATACTTTGTGATAAGTCGGGTTCCATGTTGCGTGCTTCGTTTCCTGTCATAAGCTGTGTCTGTAGGGTATGAGGAGTTGCCTGATGGGGGATGCGAAACTGAGGGTTCCATTTGAGTTGTAGGGATTTGGAGTGAAGGTTTTCAATGTAGGCTTGTTGTTTTGGTCCACTTGCCACGACGAGTTTTCCCGTTTGGCGGTACGGTATACTCTGAGCTTTGCATCTTTCGTAAAGCAGATCACGACCGCGGAGACATAGTCGTGTCTTGAGCGATTCAGGCGGGTAATAAAGACCTAGTAGTGGTACTTGGTTGACCGGTGACTATTATTGTAAGAAAATGGTATTTGCCTGAGTGTATAACCTCCGAATTTCTTGAACTGAGACGTCTTCAGTATAGATCATGATGGACATGTTTGCAACACACCTCGTTTCTTCACCAGCGCTGGCGTGTCTTTCCGCAAGGATGGTGGACCGTCCAGGGAACTTTGAGGACAACCGTTGTGCAATTGCCAGTCCGACAACACCTGTATTATCCAGTAACTCACACGTGGCGAGAGCGAGGGGATGGCAATCACGAACCACCTCCAACAACTAGGAAATCAACTACGCCCTCTGGAGGCTTGCAAATATTGTTAAAGCTCAGTGAAACACGAACGCAGAGACGATCTCACTTTATACGCGAAGCGTCCATTTGCATTTAGGGCGCTTTTCAATGGGCGTATGTGATGCATGTCAACTTGTGCGGCCGGCTACTCAAGTCCGTTCAGCTGAATTTGATAGCCGACATATCTTATCTGGGTGCCATAACCACGACACACTCGAAATTTAAATGGACCTAGACAAACTCGCAGATTCATTTATCTCACGGCGTCCACTGACAGATGAGGAGCAATGGGCTAAATTAGCGGAGTTTGACTCAGTTCCACTGTTTATGAAGGAGCTCCCGCCTGAAGGCACAGATAACCCTGCCATCGCAGCACTGCAAAGCCTCGCCTACGAGGGAACCCCAGATGGTAAATTTTTTGGTACCATTGCATCTGGTAGATGATAACATGCGTCACTCCAAGAGATCGCTGGAAACTTCAAGGATCAGGGCAACTCTTACTTCAAAGCGAAGCGGTATAGAGAGGCATTGAGCTTCTATACTCAAGGCATCGACGCCAAACCGACAGACATTGCACTGCGGGAAGCATTGCTTTGTAACCGTGCAGCCTGCAATCTTGAATTTCGTGAGTATTCCTTAACGTCCAACCTATCTTAAAGTGATCGACTCTGTTAGAAAATTATGGCAGTGTCCTGCGGGATTGCTCTACTGCAATAACTATCAACCTCAAGTCCTCGAAAGCCTATTACAGGTCTGCCGTGGCATTAGTTGCCCTTCTGCGTTATCAGGAAGCAATTGACTGCTGTCAGCGATGTCTCGCTTTCGATGCAGAAAATAAAGCAGTCCAGACCATACATAAAAAGGCGATGAAGGGTAAGGAGGACCAAGAAAAAAAAGAAAGAATTAACCACGAAAGGATAAAAAAGGAGAATGAAGAAAAGGAGGCACTCAGACTAGCATTCAGGGTGAGCCCGTGGAAGCATGTCAGCTTTAGACCCGTACTAATACTTGTAGCGGACAGGACAGGAATATACTTCCTGTGTCCAATCCGAATGGGTCGCAAAATCCCTACTCCCCAAAATGGGACTCTGAAGATCCCACACGAAGTACACTCATCGTCCCCGTTTTCTTTCTATACCCACAGTATGCCATGACCGACGTTATCCCCGAATTCGTGGAGGATACGACGTTTGCTGCACATCTAGAGAATCTGTTCCCGCCCGCAGTGCCTCCACCAGATTGGGATGTCAAAAAGGAATATATCAGCAACTCTCTCATCATATATGCAATGACACGTCGAAAGAGGTTGCTGAGAGTTGGCAAGAACATGTCCTTGCGTGACGTTTGTAGAGTGGCGAAAGAAAAACAAGGGGAGGCAAGGGATGGAATTGAGTTGAAAGATGGATGCTTGACATTTGTGGTGCTGCCAAAGGGCGAAGTCGAGAAAAAATGGGTCGAGGAGTATAAAGAAGCAAGGAGTGCCCAGTAACATCGCACAGGACAGTAGCCGGTAGAGTTAGATTCCCCAATATTGTTATCCAGCAGCAGCAGCAGCAGCTTATAGAGGTTGGGCATACATTGCCATCATGTAGTGGTGGCCACGCTCCGTGCAAATCTTCATGTAATATTCAGCGGCACGGACACGGGCATTCATATAGCTTCATACCTAACGACAGCAACGTCGCGCACGCTTATCTCGACTATACAACGCCAACATTGCTGTGTGATTGGTCATGAGCGCCAACTTGAAGGGATCTCCGCGATACAGATCTCCGCCATTCACGGGTCAAGTTACGTCTTACTCGCACAGCTCTGCACCCAGTGTGTGAGCGCCGACGTCCAATTACTCCATGTACCAGTAAAGATGTGACCACATGTTCAATGGACGGGTGGTGGTGTGGGTTTTTTTGACTACATTGTCTAACATATGGTCAGCGGCAGCTGTACAAAGACGTATACTGTAACCATTGTTTGAGACCCAGCTGCTTTCAGCACTGCCCTCAGGGGATAAAGACGAGCTACTATGACTGGCCGGCAATAGCCTAACCCGTTACAAGGGGCTGGTTTATGCCTTCATTCTTTAGTCGGATCACTTGGTTCAGGAACCCAATCTCCCGCCTTTTGTGTCTGTTGTTAGACAAATTACCAAGTACGTATATCCGGTGATAGACGGGCTAATGAGAACAGGGGACACAGATTTGACTTCTTCCAAAGACAGTACCAATTTAAGCATCGCCGAGTTATCAGCCAACAGCCACTGCCGATAGATATCCAAGATGGGCTTTCTTCATGATGTTGACGTTTGGAATTATGTCGTAGGCTTGGTATCGGCGGATTCGTCTTCCGTGTGTCGCAGGACTGGAATGGGAAACGCTTGCTGATAACGAAAGGCGGGTTGATCGGTTGCGACGCAGATAGTATCCAAAGATCCATGACTCAAGGTCACATAGCTACAATGGGTGAACGGATGCGTGGATAAAGCTACGAACCGATGGGGTAATCATTGTTTGCATCTGTTGTGATCGTGGATTACTCTAACGGTAGACACAAGCGTCACCCCACGTCGTCGACACAAGATTTGGTGAGTATAGGGCTACGTTTCTCGTCCATAGGTTGGTGATAGGGTTAGGAGATGAACGTTTGGATGGACTAGATGGATCAGACTGGAAACAACGTTCAGGAAGGGGTGGATGCTGCTTCGAGGGTATGGATGTTGATCACTTACCCATTTTGATTGCACTTGCAGAATCTAGGATATCAAGATGTCCGTCGCAAACAAGATCCTTCGTACTGCCAATGCACCTTCAACTGCTCCGGATGAGACCGAAACGAACGTCGCACAGGCTTTGATTGACTTGGAATCAAACGTTCCCGAACTTAAGGCTGAATTGCGACCTCTCCAAATTTCTGCGGCTCGTGAAGTTGATGTTCGAGGGGGCAAAAAGGCTATCGTTATTTTCGTGCCCGTACCCCAATTGAAAGCTTTCCACAAGATCCAGGCGAGGTGCGTTGATGTCATCCGTCTCAGTGTCATAGTGACAATGAAATTCTCAACTGGGTGACTTGGTCAGACTGACTCGCGAACTCGAGAAGAAGTTCTCTGAGCGCCATGTTGTCTTTGTTGCACAGCGTCGAATGCTGCGCAAACCGACCCGTACTTCTCGAGTCAAGCAAAAGAGGCCTCGCAGTCGCACCCTCACCCATGTGCATGAGAAGATCTTGGAGGATCTTGTGTACCCCACAGAAATTGTTGGCAAGCGTACGCGTGTCGCTGCTGACGGCGCAAAACTATTGAAAGTGTAAGTCGTCTCATGTGGCTCATCTTCGTTGGGGGGGAAAGCTAAAGTATGTGCAATTGGTAGTTTCCTTGACTCAAAAGATGCGACGTCACTAGAGTACAAGTTGGACTCATTTACGTCAGTGTACCGCCGGCTGACAGGGAAGGATGTGGTATTCGAGTTCCCAGTAGTTGCACCTGAGGCGGCATAGGGGAGAGTGGGGTATTTGCATGTTGATTCTGTGAATATGATGGATGATGACCATCGCCGAAAAATAAACTGGCATGTTGAAGCAGTGACCATTTAGATTTCACGGAACCCGATTGGGATTTCTCTGATATTTGAGTAGAGAAAGGAATTCCCACGTGGGCCAGAAATTAATCGGAGGGACCAAGTTACCGTGCATCCTTCTTCCTCAATCCTTCCCCCACCTCATCCGCCAGCCCTCGAGGCAAAGGCGTCCGCTTGACCACTCCCGACGACGCCGCCGACAAAGCGTGTGTGGTCGGCTCTCTTTCATTCTTCATCATGGACGATTACTCTTCCTTGGATCCATATTCGAGATCCAGATATGAGCATGGGATCGACAGCAAAATCGTCATTATGGGAAACTCAGGTGTGCTGCTTCAGGTTTTCTTACACATGCATCCCCGTAACCGTGCCCACCACCCCACAGGCGTTGGTAAGACCAGCCTGCTTCGACGCTACACTCAGAACAAGTTCGACCCCAAGAACACGACCTCTACAAGCGGTGCATTTTTCGTGACCAAGAAGGTGTACGTCGACGGTTACAAAGTGCGATTGCAGTTGTGGGATACTGCTGGCCAGGAGAGGTTCCGAAGTATGGTGCGTACCTACCGTTCATCCCGGTGATCCGCAAGCTCAACGACTGTCGGCGACTCAGGCACCCATGTATTACCGAGGTCTGTTTGCATAAAGCGAGCAGAGCAAGCTGTTCAAGTGCTAACTAGCAGCGTTACAGGTGCGAATGCGGCGTTATTATTGTACGACATTACCAATGCAGCAACGTTTCATGACATCCGGGGGTGGCTAGAAGGTGGGGAAAGCACCGTTTACACTGTCTGATCGTTAAATGACAAGAACTGTTGATAGAATTGAAGAGGAACTGTTCACCAGACCTCATTATCTACATTGTCGGTGCAAAAGCGGACCTATCCCGTTCTCGTCAAGTCACGTCTGACCTCGCGCGATTATCTTTGCACAACTGGTTTCCTCCTCCAAAACGACCAACTGCGCCCCCTCCCCCACCGCCTTCCACTTTATCTTATATTCGACCGCGTTTCACATCATTTCCCTCGATGCAATCACCTGCTACCGTTCCTCAATCGCCGGCTTACGTTGATCTCCCCCAACGTCGTCCTTCAGGGATGCAACGTAGTAGGGTTACTGCTCAGAGGACGCCCAACGCCGGATCAGGATCCGTGGCACATTCTAATACATCTCGATCAACTCACTCTTCGCGATATGGTGCAGATTACGGACAGACTGGTTGGGCTGAAGACACTAGCAGCAACAGCTTGAACGAGGAAGACGAAGACGAGATTGATGACGGAGATGAGTGTGAATGGGGGTTGAGCAAGGGTATGAAACTTTTCGAGGTCTCTGCCAAAGATGATATGGGTCTGTTCATTTCACTACGTGTCACGAGATCATGCTGATTTTGGGCCCAGGAATTCAACAACTATTCGATAATTTAATTGAAGCGATTATCCTTCGAAAAGACCAGATTGAGCAGGAAAACGAGATGAAGAAGAGAGATAGTGTATTTCTACCCAGTGTTTCTTCGCCAGGACCGACAGTTCAAGGTGATGGGGACGAAGAGCACCACGAGAAGGAGCGCTATGCAGGGAGTTGGAGCTGTTGTTGATGATTCGCGATGTCCTGCGCCTCACACTCTCTTGAACACCATTCGTTGACCATCTCTTCTCAACTCAACCACGCTTACCTGTTATGGACGACTTCCTCTCTTTCACTTCAGTTCGCTCTATCTAGCCTGTCATTTATCACCCCATTCTCGTTCATGTTTCTCTATCATACTATCATCCCCATTTCGTTCTCTAGCCCCTGTCTCTGTTCTACTGCCCCTTTAAGTCTTATTAGTGCAAGATCCCCTCCAATAGCAACATATAGCCTTGACTGATTATGCATCATTATTCATTACAGGCTCGTCTCGGATTTCGATTTGTTTACCTTAGCATCGCAGACTCTCAAGTATATACATGATAGATCCATGGATGTAAGACAAGTTGAGTGGTACCCAAGAAGGAAGGTGAATGGCCAGAAAAGTAAAGCTGTGGCCACTCGTCCACAGGGCGCCTTCCATGGCTCCTCCTCCCACCGAGCCAGCATCCTGGGATCCCGACAACCAGGTTTGCCTCCCAGCACACTGCTTCTACGCCTTTGATACCCTCTATTGCGCCCTCACTTCTGCCAAGCCCATAGACCCACCCTTTCCAGATGAGAAGTCGTCAGTCCTTCCTGCCTCGGTTCATCCCCGTTCATTGACCACTATGTTGCTAACCTTCCCCTAATTCCAACAGCCCCCTGTTTGTGACTTGGAATACCCGCTCTTCCAGACCGGGGCGTGCTCCGCGGTTGCGCGGATGCATCGGCAATTTTGAAGCCCTCCCACTGCAAGAGGGTTTAGCAGAATATGCTCTCATCAGCGCTTTCAAAGATTCAAGGTTTCCCAAGATTGACAAGAGCGAGCTCAATTCTCTGGAATGCGGGTGTGTAGTCACTGTCTGTTGATATCTGGCCCAATGGGATTTCTCCCTCCATGTTTTTCCTCGACGTGCGCACCCGCCTATCCCCTACATGATCCATGGGTTCTTATCTTGTTCCCTTCTCTCATGAGATTAAGCGCATTTTTATTGCTCGTGTCTTCCTACCATATGCACATCTGACTCTGAACTCCTCCTATCCACCCTCCACCTGACGTGCCAACGTGCCGTCTTAGAATTTCACTTCTCACCAATTTTGAAGATGCCGAAACGTACCTAGACTGGACGATTGGCGTTCACGGAATTTACATCACGTTCCCTCACCCAGCTACACTCCTCACCAACGGTGCTTCAGGAACGCCATCCCCTCTATCATCAACTTCATTTCTGCCAAGGTTTACATCCTCCAGACAGACGTTCTCTGCTACTTACCTACCGGACGTTATCCCTGATCAAGGTTGGACTAAAATAGAAGCGATTGACAGTGCTATTCAGAAGGCTGGATGGACCGGGAAGATTACCGATGAAATTCGTAGAAGTATTAAATTACGAAGATACCAAAGTAAGAAATGCGTTGTTACCTGGGAGGAATATGAACACTGGAGGTTTGGCGAAAACGCCTAATGGTTAGAAATATGGACACACAGCCGCGCCCCTCCATGTACTGCATGACAGGTAGTTGTACGCTTGTTGTCGTAAGAGAGCATCCATCATCATTATAGTTGGCTGTGGAAATGGTATATCTATGGACCGCTTCCTTGTGCCCTACGTCTGTGAACTCGACTACTGCTACTTTTACCGTACCTCCTCCGGGAAAAGTCTAGTCTGCCATCTGGTCAAACGGCTGTCTGCTCCTGCATAAGGCACGTTGAACTTGGTTTCAACTTCCTTCCAAACCTTGCGCAGCAAAGCAACATCTTGATTGCTCGTTTTGTCGAAAGCTACCATCAGCCAATGAATCATCGCTCGGGTAGGCCGTCCTGTATATGAATCCATAAAAATGTCGAAGAGAGGCAGGAGGTTTACTAAAGTCCACGTGGGCACATCCGCCTCCTGGGTAGTGTGACGAGCTTGGTGAACGAATCTTTTTGCCCCCATAATAGCACTTCGTGAAGAAATGGGTGGCGGTGGTGACTCTTCATATATTCCGTGTCTTGAGAAGCCCAAAAAAATGGCACGATAGATAGTTGCCAGAGCAGTTCCATCATCTTCCTCCGACGATATTTTGTCCCCCAAAACTTCTGAGGACATCATATCCGCAAAAACGGCCAGTGTGTTCAGAAGATTTCCCTCGTAGGCCATGAGTTGGATTACAGCAGCATATGACACTTGATCAGGTTTAACGTCTTCAGAGATGATAACGCCTTCGTCCTCTCGGAGTTGATGAACCATAGCCGCGACTTCGTCTGCGTCTTCTAGGTCGGGTGAATCATTATGTCGAAGGACACGATAAATCATCCAAACGACATCCAAGCGGTAATTACGACCGTAAGCCCAAATGCAGGCATTCGCTCCATCCAATCCAAGATCATGACCCTCCTTCTCCAACTTTCTCAAGGTTGCACGAACGCCAGCTAACTTGTTCATTGCTGTGTAGTAAGGGAGCATGGCGAGGTGCGTAATCCTGCTTGGAGCGCCCGATTCTTGATGTAGCTTCGACGCGTGAAGGATACACCGAACATCCAGTGTGTGACTGGCAAGACTGATCAAAGTGTCATAGGTGTAGATGTCGGGTTTAACAGGAGTGCATACACTGCTCTCGTCAACTGGGGATGTATTCCCCGAAAGCGGATTGTTAAGAGCGGCAGTAGTTCCTGGGGCCTTTCCTGTAGTCATGTCCAAGTATATGCTGAAAGCGAGCCTATAGTCCTCAGGACGTGTCCTTCTCCAACCCCTTCCGGCATGGTCTATGAGGGCATTCCATTCATGCACATGTATGCGCCCACCGGCTTGACAAATGGTGGTCAACACGGATAGCAGTCGTAGGAACTGAGTACGTGTTTTTGGTCTATTTTGAGCGAGGAGGCGACAAAGGCGGTGGAGGTGAGAAAAGGGAGGGATAGACACCCCTGGAGGGGATTGCGTGATTGCATGGGAATATGCATGCCAGGCCTCTTCTGCTGACGATGTGGTGGCAATGACTTGTAGTTGCGGCGAGCGAGTGGACTGTCGTACCACGTTGCATGGATCAGATTTTCGGCTTGGTCCCAAGGGCCGTATTCCAGATGTATGTTCTTGTGACTCGTGTGATGTGGTCTCCCCGTTCTGACGCGATCTTTTGGAGGATTTGCGTGACTTAGCGTATACCAGCGGAGGGGGAAGGGTGAAATCCAGTTCTGCCGGCGACTCCTCATTTTCAAGTGGTTGAGGCGGAACAGCGTGCTCGTCCTCATTGATGCGAGAGGTGGACGCTAAGTTCATGGCGGGTGCGTGATTGACCTTGGTGGAGACCTGAGGTGACAGGAAGACCTGACATTGGCTGGGAAGTACCCGAAGAGCCTTTCGTTGGACGTGGAGGGATCCGTGATGCAAAGCTGTTGAAGCTCCTCGAAATAGACAGCATGCTGGCGAGGCGGTCAAATTTTTTGCTCTGAGGGAGTGTGGGCCCAGCCGGGACGCTCTGAGCATTAAGATGACACGCAGTCATTCTGAACGGGTGAATTAGGCAAAGACACACTATGGGTGCAGAGACATACCGAAGCCTGCGCTTGACAAAGGTAGTGACGTCCGTCTGCGGTGAGATGGGCGGGTTTATGAAGCGTCTAGACTCGGCGCGCACTAAATTGAACGGTCCCTTCAACCTTTTCCTTTGTTTGGTCTCATTTGTTCACGGAAGTATTTCTCATGTGCATGCAGGTGTGATGATGTAGGTAGGTACATAGTACGACAAAAACAAAAACAAAAACCAAAGTGCAACAGAATCACTATGTCGATTTTTGCTTGAGAGTTCCCAAGAATGCTGCCTTCTCCTCGAAGGTTTGGAACGATCCATGCTACGGGCCGGGACGTGTAAGTCGTATATAAAGCCTGAAGGGTGTCGGCACTCACACCAAACTTCGATGATGTATCGATGAATTTGAGCTGCACCTTCTCGAGATCACGACGAGAGGTGTGAACCATCAATGACTTGCGAATGGTGATCACACGCTTCTTAGTACCAGGAGCAGAGCCCTTGAGCATGAGGTAATCGTTCTTGACAATACCATAGTGAGGGAAACCACCCATAGGCGTGATGGACTTCTTCGTAATATCCGATTCGGTCGAGGCATTGGCAGGATCTTCTCCGCGGCCGACACGATATATCTTCTTGTTAAGCTCGGTACGGTGGTGGTAACCATCTGTGGTAATTAATGAGTCGTCTTAAATTACGGAATGGTAATTGGAAAACGTACTTTGTCCTGCACGAGCCACTGAGAACATGACTTTAGACGGGTGCCATGCACCAATACAAGCCACTTTACGAAGACCCTTGTGGGTCTTACGCGGCAGCTTCTTTGTACCCCATCTATGAGTTACACCCTCGAAGCCATGACCCTTAGTGACTGCAATGACATCGACAACTTCATCCTGCTCAAAGACGGCTGAAATGTCCACTGGCTTCTCGAATAGACCATGGGCAAACTCGACTTTATCTGCAATCGAACCACCATTGACCTGAATCTCCATCAAGTGTGCCTTCTTCTGCGTCAGGCCAGTCTTGCGGATTTGTGTGTGCGCAAGCACTCGAACAACGGTGCAGTACTTGCGGATGCGCTCGAGCTCACGGGCAACAGATTTGCCACCGTCTTCAGCATGTTTCTTGGCATAGCGAGTGAATGCCTTCTTTTTGGATTTATACCAGTTCTTGTAGAAGCGGCGCTTGAGTTCGTCGGAAAGGTGAGACGCCCAGACAGTGGTAAGTGTACGGAGACCACGGGGAGTTTCGACATATCCGACAACACCAACCACCATAAGAGGCGGGGTTTCAACGATGGTAACAGCCTCCACCACTTCACGCTTGTGCATTTCTGGGATTGGTCATCAGAGCGTTAAACGCTGCCAGCCAAACAGCCTGGAATACGCACTAGATCCGGGACGATCAAGGTCACGAACAACATGTGTCATACCAGCCTTATATCCCAGGAAGGCGGTTAGGTGGACTTTCTTCTTGGGGTCGTCCTAACACAAAGCATTTGAGAACCTGAGGACTATATAAAGTATTGCAGGGCTCACCTTGGGGAAGGACTTGACCTTTCCTCGGTGGCGGGATGACCGCTTTCTTGGAAGGAATCCTAGGGAGCCGTGACGGGGGGCCTCATACTACGTTTCCAGGTTAAGTCCCTCGTCCACACTGGAAGGGGCAGCAACACATACCTTACGGTGACTAGAAGCAGAAATCAATTTAGAGTGCGATTAATACAATACGCGACCGCATACTCACCTCATTTTTAGTGTCTTGAGGTTGAAGCGGGTGATGAGCTTGACGGGATTCAATCACTTGTTGTGCTCGGCTATTGCCGTAAGTGGCTTGGAAGAACTGCATAGTTGAACTCAGATCGAGATCCGTTACTTATTTAGGAAAATTAGATGCCTTGTGAAAAAATATACAAACGATCGGGAGTCAATGTGAGCGCTTGCCCCACTACGCACATTGTATTGACATGAATTCCCAGTGATAGCATAAGGTATAGGCACATATCTAATCTACGCAGCCCACGTTTCCATCACCTGCCTGATGCCAAACAGTTGACGAGCAGTGCCGTCACAGGGCGTAAATGTCAACGAATTCGTGTTACCATCCGGTGAGCATCCCTGTTCAGAAGCGAAATTACTAGTGACGCATCGACCACTGGCGTTGTTCCTAATGAAGCACCTTCGACCGAACACTGGATTCGTTGAACCGTCGTTTGGAGAACACTCTTCACATTCAATGTCGAAACTTTGGGAGCCGGATTGAGAGCTGTCGTAGATGATTTGCTGCAACGTGAAGGCTGAACCGGAGCTGTCCATTGCCGCTTGTAGATTCCTCTCCGTGTTTGAGACCAATCTGTTTGATAAGAAGTTAGCAGAGAATAAGGTGGGCAAATCTGGACGAACTTTATGTGATACGTATTGGATGGCTGACCGGTGAACTCGATCAAGAAACGGCTTGAAAGAGAGTGACCAGGGTTCGTAGTATACGACTGAACGATAGGTGCTCCAAGTCGATTCTCGGCGTTGAACTCTTGCGCTGGAAGAGGTTCCGAAGCGGTTGACCCACATGGCGTGAAGATAGATACGAAGTTGCCTTGTAGATTCGGTTTGCAAGTCTCTCTGCGCACAAGGGGCGCAGCCCCGGGGGTAGCAGCCAGTGCCAAGGTGGCTGTGGATAGGGAGTAGAAGATGTTGAAGAGCATGATGACTTTGTGTTTGATGGGTTTTTTACTGGGACGAAAGCAAGAAAGCAAGAAGGAACTACAGTATCACGCGTCATGTCTCTACTTATCTTCTCCATTTGGCCCAGCGGCTGACGTGCAAGCACTCTACGACAGATGAGAGATTACTTGTGGTGCGCCACCCTCCGCATATAGGCGCTTATATGCATGTCGTGCCCCATGTGTTCTCGCTGCATTGAGTCACCGTGGGCAATTGCGCAGTCGACATTTTACACAGTTGATTGCCTAGCATAAATTACTCTAGTGTACTTGCAATGAAGTGAACCGATTGCATCTATCAGAACTTCCAAACATTGTCAGATGTGAGACCCAACTCGGCTAAGATACCACCAACAGGTCCTTGAGTGAGATTCCTACCGTAAGGGCCAGCGATAGAGGTGATCATACTAAACGAAATAATAAGTCAGAGTACAAAACCTAAAACTAGCCCTGCTTACGGCGTAGGACCACAGACGAGAACAAGTATCTTTCGCTTCGGCGTGGGTGGAGTTGATGAGCTAAGCCTTGCCCACCAAGAAGATGTGCTGCCTGAACCTGCGATAGCCTTTTTAATGATCTCTTTTGAAATTCGCCCTTGGGTCAGAGCTTCGTCTGGGTTATTAGTCGAATCGCCCAGACGGTCGACGTGGAGCTGGAGCCGGAACCTTGTGGGATGTACTGCAGAAAAATCTTTCATCCTATTGAGCATGAACTGTGGCGGCAGCTCCTGGGGAGTTGGTGAAGAGTGGAGCAAGGTGAAGCGTGTCTGAGGCAAGACAGATTCGTTCGATATCAACGAATGAAATAATTGATAAAATGGTGTGACTCCAGTACCTCCGGAAATCTGAAATATATAAGAGTTTTATTGCTGAGAAATCAGTCAAGTACTAACCATTATGACCTCATCCCAAGCACCATCCCGCCACGGCCATGTTTGCAATGGTCCCCGGAGTTCAATTTGCTCCCCATTAGCTCTTGCGTGCAACCAGCGACCGACTTCGCCCTTGGGATACTTCTTTATCCAAAATTGCATGCGACCGTTGTCATCGATACCATGCAGAGGGGTATAGGGTCGTTCGACTTGAATATCATCATCCTTGATAAAAACGGACCAAATAGGTGCGATAGAATCCCTGCCCTCGGGGATCAATGCCTTTGGTATCTCCAGTTCCATGAGCTTAAAGTCGGGTCCGCATTGTTCATTTGAAATCACGGTAACTGGTGTGAAGTGGGAAGGTGAAAGCTGTTTCGCCTGCGACGTTGGTGCGGCTCGTGACTCGTCCGGTAAGAAGAAATAAGCAGCACCTATGCCACTAACAGTAGCCAATAAGGAAAAGAGAGCATATCGCTTGGTATGAAGTGAGAGGGTTGCCTGCGATATTGACCGAGTGCATGGCTGTTGAGACCGTAACAGGTGGGATAGGGAACGCCTGAGAAGCATGATCAGCGTGATTCTCAAATAACCACAACATGGCGTCGTCGTGGCCAAGCAGGGACAAACTTGTAGCAACCCCAAAAAGGCAGCCAGTGTTCAATCAACCTCTTCATCCTTCGACTATCTTTTCGTCCAATCGCCCTTGACGGGCTTTGTATTTTATCCAAAATTCAGGCACATATAACCTATCTCAGCTAAAACCATTGTATATCACTCTCATCACCTAGCATCATGATCAACACTACACTGAACTCCGCTACATTGGCAATGCCACAAACCAACCTATCCCTGGATCGACCTATTTCACCAACCACAGGAGCTCGACTAATTGCACAAGAATCTATTAATGTACAGCAGACGCTAGCAGCTAATGCACATCTCACGGCGAGGATGAAACCCAATCTGCAGGCGGAGGTAGGCTCGCAACCCGCCGTCACTCCCTCTTTGGCAGGGCTCGGGATACAACTACAATTTCCACCAGCGACGGCAAATAACGATTTCTATGGTGACCCCAACTCAGACGACTATCCCCAACTGCTTCAATCAGCTCACCCTCCAGACGAAGCCTTCTATGAATTCTATCGTTCACGCCCAGGACATCAAAATAGCGACGATCCCGCCTTTGTTGACCCTTGTTCCTCTTGGCTACATCCTCTTTCCTCCAACTCCTCCAGCTCTCAAGGCATCAATGAAATTGCCAGCTCAACACAACCTAACGGTGACATTGCAGATATCTGGGGATTGGACTCCTTCTCTGTACTCCCGCCTGGTGTTTTTGCCACTCAATTACCAGCATCTACCGATATCGCCCTTCAATATTTGTGTCAAACTTCTCAGGCTACCGGCGGTCCCCCCACTGTTTCAGTTGACTGTCCTTCCGGTGATGTAACATCTAATTTTGGCAAGCACTTCCTTTCTTCCATCGTGGCTGCGAGACTCGCTGGCGCTAGCTCTACATCTGATCCAGGTTATCGCCAAGTTTATACAAGTCATGGAACTCTGTGCATCAATCCTGCAGAACTATTGGGAGAAGTATATGACTCAGGAACTTTTCAGGACAATTCGTCTTCATCGTCGGTGTCATCAAGTTTGAATTCCGTCCAATCTCGACATGCCTACTCTATCCTAGATTACCCGCCACTGAATACAGGCGATCTCGCGAAACAAGATGGTCTACCTACTACCCCACCCGAAACAGTAGAGTCTCATCTGGATGAAATTGCCAAGAATACTGGAAATCCCGTTTTTGATTTTACGCCCTCTCAGAAACGCTCATGGGAAGCCAGCGACTATGCCCCCTCGCCGAAACCAGCCAGCATACCTAGCTCAACCTCGTCACCGTTCCCCAGCCCGCCAAAGAGAAGAGCGAGGGGTCGCGCTAGTAAAAACACGCGAAAGCCCTCGAAGGCGTCATCCAAAGCTGTCGTCGTAAGCAGCAACACAACTGGGCCCGACGAGATAAAACACGATGATGGCCACACCGTCATCCTTGGAACGCCAGTCTTGGACGCTCATAGAGGTGTCCACATCGAAGACCTAGAGGCAAAAGCTGAGAGGTACAGGCTCAGAAACCCAGGGATGGAATACGATAAGCGCTGGCTCTTGTCCTTTGCAGGAAAACTAACTCCACGCGGCGAATTGCTCGATGAATACCGGTGCTACATCATCGGATGCTCCCAAACTAATAAGCGCAGGGACCATATCCTTATTCATCTGGGTGCTCATCTGGACCAACGTCCATTCCAGTGCCAGTATTGGTATGTCAGTCCTCGGAGTAATTTCACTAGGTAACCACCACCGAAGCACTTCCAGGTTTTTGCGCAAGAATGAATGCAAACGCCATGAACTCGGCCACATAGGAACTCGGCCATTCTCCTGCGATTTATGCCCATTTGAGGAGGTGACCTTTGTACGACAGGACTTGTTGAAGCGGCATCTGAAGAGGACACATCATATTGAAGCTACCGGTAAAGCTAATAAAGAAAACCAACCAGACACGCGAAAGCCAGTCAAGAAGACACGACACACTCGCTAAAGCTTAATACTAGTACTGCGAAGAGTGAAATGATTAAAAGGTTGCATATCTGTACATCGTACATGTCCATTATGAGCACCATAATTGAGGAAAGCAATCGAACGAATATATAGTAATGCCTAAGACGATGCAAGGAACAGTTAAAAGAATAAGTCGAGTCTAAATCAGTAATGATTAGTATAGAAGTGGACGACCATTGGTATAGTTATGGCCGCCAGAAAGAGTTGGGAGCTGGACTCCTACTACGTGCTACTGGGGCCTTCGTTGGTGTACCAGGGCGTAAAAGTTCAGGATCTGCACGCCGCATGAATTGTATTGCAGTCAGAGGTGAACCACCTTTCGGCGTCGTGGAAATTGATTTGATGGAGAGGGGGCTTTTATCACCGGTAGGGGTTAATAGGGCGAATGACGGTATGAACGTCGTGACAGGTTCTGGCGTACGAGGCAGATCAGGAAGAGTATCAGACTCATTTTCCGCTTGTTCTAATACTGTAGCGGCGCTAATCCACTTCTCTTTGGCGCCAGGTCGTGAAGGAGAATCGGGCACTAGATGGAAATTCTCTGCGAAGTGATCCCGGATGAACCTGAGGAAATATACTGATAAGCTTGGCTGGTAGTGGGTGCTCACCGGAGATCTTACCTAGACAACTCTTGCCAACCTCCACCGACACGAACCATGACCGTATGTGACCGAAGAATCCGGCAAAAGCACAGCTTTGGGTCCTGATCCCCGATCCAATACTTCCCGCTTTGATCTTTCCACGTACCTGTGACCCCTTCCACACTGATGTTGATTTCAATTGGTAGCTGATTTACAACATCCCCCACGGCCATATCCAGTTTACTTTTAGGATCTGCGATATACTTTTTCCTCGCAACCAACTTGGGTTTTCGGGGCGCAGAAGGCTTCTTTGGGGTCAAGCCTCGTCCCACGAGGCTCGAAAGGGAGTTACGAGGTGCACGCGACCAAGTAGACATTGAGGTCGAGGGTCGAGATGTTCTAGAGGCCGGACGTGAGACTGAGGGGGCATCCGAAACACTCTCAGTACGCCTTCCCCGCGTCGTCGTCGTCGTCCGAGTGGCTGCATCGCGTCCCGACGAGGATGTGGAAGCACTTCCGTTTGTTGGGGTATTATTGACTGCAGACGGAGTTATGCTGTTCGTTCTTTGTCGCGACGCAAAGGTCGATGCAACGAGGGGAGGAGGATGTGGTCCTGAAGTTGCTCGTGAGGTCCTATTCGACATTTGACTGGCTGGTCGGCCGGGTGGCCGGGCAAGGCTGTTTGTATGCTCCCCTGAAACGGCGCGGCGCGCCACCGCTCCAGCATCAGTAACAGGATGCCGTCCTCGGGCTGCTGGCGCAACGTAGGTATTGTTAGATGCACCTGGCTTCTTCCCGCTAGCAACAATTCGCGTGGTTGCAGCAGTCGAGCTGCCTGATTTGCCTGGGCTTGGATGGGAACTGACCACACTCGGTGGTCGGCCTTTCTTGCCTCCCAGGTGATCGAAACACATTTCCTCCAACTCACTCCAAGCCTGAAATACTCTGTCCCTTTCTGAAAGGGCCCTATGGTCATCCGATATGGCTGAAAATTGTTTAGCCATCTTGTTGACTGTGCCCCTCGTAAAGTCCATTCTGGCAGAAAGTTGCTCTTGCGCAGGACGCCCTTCTGTATCACGATATGGCGAGGAAAGTATTCCCGAAGGTAAGGCAGGATAGCTATCAATGTGCTCCAGCAGGTCACTGAGTGCGGAGTCGCATGATTTGAGAGAGTCGGATAGTGATAGAAGAGTTGTAAGCCGTGCACTCCATTCTACGCATGTCTCTGCTTCTGCCCGCAGTGATCTGAGCTCCACATCAACGCTGCGGTCATCGACAGATGCGGGCAATTGCGCAACTTCCGTAGAGATTTCGTTCAATTCTGACAACTTCCGCGTTAAAAGCTCTTCGGATGGGAACTGAGAGGGAGACTTTGATGGTCGAATGATATCATCCACGCTTAGTGTGTGCAGACGCATTCTTAGTGCCAGGATTCGAGCTTGTAATTCAGCCAAGTGCGGTGGCTTGGCTTCTTGGTCAGACCCAGACACCCGCAAGCCAAATACGTCTATAATAACCTCTGTCAGGAGCGTACAAATGAGAGACTGAATAACATTTACCCTCAGATGCTCTCGCTGTTTGTCTTTCAATCTCCATTTTGGCGCGTGTACGCTCCTCCTCAATGGCCCGACGAAGTTCCTCTTCTGCGCGTTTCTGTTCTTCAGCACGAAGTTGACTAATTCGTTCCGCTTCCAGTCGTAGGCGTTCGGTCTCTTGAGCTGAAGCCCTTTCCCGCTCCGATTGTACTTGTCGTTCCAATGTCAACTGTTCTTCCATCAAGCGCAATTTTTCTTCCATATCAAACCTTTCTTTCTCGAGACGTGCTTTCTCTACTGCCTCATCTTCTCGTCGCTTCAATTCAGCTGCCTTCTGTTCCTCCAACCTCCTCAACTCCTCCCGTTCCAAACGCTGTCGTTCAATCTTCTGCCTTCGTGCTTCTTCCGCTTCCCTCTGCAAGCGTTCTTCTTCTAGCCGCCTTTCCAGTTCTAATCGCGCGTTCTCTACCTTTCGATTCTGCTCTGCCCTGAGCCTCTCCTGTTCTAATCGTGACCGTTCAGCTTGCTCGGCTGCTAAGCGGCGCCTCTCCACTTCCAACTTTTGCTCTTCAGCGATGCGTAACTGTTCCAGTTGCGTCTGTTTGTCCATTATTGTAGCGGTTATGCGCTTGGACAGGCTGACACATTCATCTAACCATGCCTTGAAGTCTGTCTCAACTTCATCTGTCGCCTTGCACCGAGCGAGGTACAACCGTTCGTATATTGAGGGATTCTGAATGCCTGGCATTCCTGACATCTCAGTGAGGGTATCCCGCGTAGCGGCAATGGATGCACTCAGGCGCTTCAGATGAGCTTGCAATGTCCCTTCTACGTCTTCTGACAAAGTAACGAGGTCGTCCAATGAGACCGTTTCGACGTCTGAGAGGGGAGTGAAACGCTTTTGATATTCGTCTAATTGTCCTAATATATCCTCGATATTGAGAGAAATAGAGGCAAGGTCGGAATCTGCCTTCTTCGCTTTTTTTGTGAGGGCGAAACGGGCTTTACTTTGGTTAAGCGTCTCCAGGCCGCCATTGAGAGTTAACGCGAAATTATTACATTCCGCCCGTATGGCATCATCATGAGAGGAGAGGTCGAAAGGAAGATCGCGATCTGCCCGGGGCCGCTTCGTGACAACCTCAGGCATAGGGTGGTCAAAGGAAACAAACGGTACTTGACCCGACAAACTGCCCACAAATTTCTTTACTTCGTCCTCAAGGACCCGGGTGTCAGTGATATCATGGCTTTCACCATTGATACCGTTTAGTTGGCGACCTGATAAGGTGCTCTCCGCTTTGGCGTTAATGCTTGATCTGGTGTCATTAATACGGTCGAGCAACGTCGTAAACTCCTTGCGTAAGGACTGGACAACGACGGTCTGTCGATCCAACGACTCGAGGAGGGACATCATGCGTCTACTCGACGAGACCAGATCCCGGAAACATTGCATGTCCTTGGAGAACGCATTGCTGAGTTGGTCCCCGAGGCTGGGACGTAGTGCTAATAGCGGTTCTTCCACGTCTCGCGAGAAGCCGCCCTCGATGTTGTGAAGCTGGCGTTCAATGGTTGCAATTAAGTCATTTCCTATCAAGCTGGGGGTATAAGCTTGGTCGGCAGTGCCGTTGCGTAGGGATCCCTTCCGTTGGCGCATCCCCGTCATTTCCCAGAGCCGATCCCGTATCTCGTCTACCTTTGATTGGTGTTCTTGAAGGCCATTCCAAAGCTTGCGAGCCTCTCGCAGTCGAGATGCCCGAGCAATGACATCATCCACAGTAGTCTTTACTTGTTTCCATTTTGCTGATAACTTGTCGACAGACGCTTGCACCATAGGTAGGAAGGCGTCATCAACACCTTCGAAGCTGAGGGCCGTAAGAATAGACCTGGAACTATTGACTAGAACGAGGGCCGCCTGATCGGCCTGGGTATATGAGTCAAGGATACTAGGTAGCAGAGCAAGGAACACAGAATGGCGAGTGGATTCCAAACATGAGTCAACGTTGAGGTCAGGCGGAGAACCATCGCCATCGCCGACACCGGTCGGGACACCGTTGACCAACTGTTTAGCGAGGGTGTCGAATGTCACCGCAAGCTCGCTCGCCGACTGACTCAGGGTCTCCGCGCGCTTGACAGCGTCCCATGTGGCTCTGTAGTCTTTCGCCATGACGTCCACTTTCCTGACATTGTCTGTAGCCGACACAATCTCTGCGGCAAGCTGTTGCGCAAGGTTCTCATTTATCCGACGTTGTTCGGGGAACAAGGGGTGTTCTGGACGAGGGAATGTGCTGGAGGGTGATACAGGATTGCCTCTCAATGCCAAGCGCTTGATGAGGGCATCAGCACGAGAGATAAAGGAGGCACTTTGGCGAGCTGTTGGGTGATGGAGTTTTGCTATCTCGATTTCTTCCATGAGGTTCTGCGCAGTAGCCAAGTCTTTGGTGGTCTCGACGTAGTTTTCGTCAGCCCTGGAACTGAGTTCAGCAAGGGAACAATGGAGCAAGTGAATATGAAATACTTTCTCCACTGCATAATAATGTTCATCACGAACTTCCCTAGGTGTTCTAATTCGTGAACCGCCTTTTCTTCCAAGTGGTCTTGCTCATCGAGAAGTGGATCCGGGACTGGCTTCCTGCTATTGTCGATCAGTTTGTCCAGTGCCTTCCCCGCAGCTGCTACTTTTCCTTGACGGAGACTGGTCACGCGCGCCCCATATTGGGCCGCATCCCGCGAAAGGATTTCTGCCATTTTAAATCGAGAGCTTCGTGATAATGCTGCAGTTGAGAACGATGATATGTCGGAAGCTATGGATGATGTTAGAGAGGTCATAGATCCGCGACGCTTAAGGGTTGGTAGAGGCGAAGGGTCTTCTTGCATGGGCATATTATCATAGACTGATGGTGACCAGCGAGCTCGTGTATCAAGGAAATTTTGAAGGTCCTGCAAGAGAGCTCTACGAGCAACCCAGGCTGCAATTCGATTTTCTTCCCATGTAAGGCGGATGCCCAGCAATTCGAGGTTCTCTGACCGGTTCCGCAGAAGATGTAGCAACTTGTCGAGGGCGTAAATGGTCGTTAGGGTTAGTTCTATGACATCGGTATCTTGTGGAGACAGATTGCGTTGCGTAGCGGCTGTAGGTGGTCAGCACCAGGCCATATGAAATTGGTGTTTTAATTGTGCATACCTTTGGTCAATTGCCGCAGTTTCGCCAGTTCACCTTTATCAAATATCTCTGTTTCCTTCTCTATCATATCATGCTCTGCCATCCATTGTTGTAGTTCCTCCCGCGTGGGAAGGCCCGGAACCTCTTCAGCAGATGTCCGTACAGCCTCCAATCCGACGAAGACCTCAATCGGAGGCATGGCTTCTAGAAACTGCCAGTACTACCATCAGAATGCATTGAAGAGGTGAATGAGCGAGCGAAATGACCTTGATCTTTTCCTCTATCCAGGCCCTCCTCTCACTAAACGTCTGGAGTTCGATTACTTCATGAGTTTCCAATGCTTGCGCCTCTCCATTGGGTTTGGATTCGTTGGACCTCTCCAAAGGAGCAATTTGAGCGTTTTTTATGAGGCGTTGTAAATCAGGAGAAACCTGAAGAATTTGAGTAGTCGTTCCAGACGACTGGGACTCGGAGCTCCGGTGGGGGGTATGCGGATGATGTTCAGAGTCGGACATGGTTTAGTAGGTTAGGAATGAGTGGATTGTATGTGTGGCTGTCAAAGTCGGTTAATCAAGAAGTATAGACTCTCAAATATGAGCATGACCGTCGAGAGATGATTTAGACACGCAGCATGCGTTGCACAACGAGGCGGGGGTTATGGCGAAATTGGGAATGCGGCGAGGGTGTGTGAACGTGTTTGCTCGTCCCTGAGCGTCGCTTGGTATTTCGGTAACGTACAACGCTTGAGTCCAATACTCAACTAATTATAAAACTACAAAATACCCCGCTGTGTATCACATTAGATCCCCTTCTTGCTACCTTCCTGCTCCCATGAGCACTTGGTGTCCTGTCTCGCCTCCGTTTGTTTCGGTCTCAGGTTCTCCAAATTCAAAGCCAATTGCCTCAGTCGTTCTACACCCCTTTTATCGCGATCAGAACCTTGCATGCCCATCTCGAGTTCTACTTCATGCATGAAAGCCGCAATATCAGCCAGTGATTTTCCCATATCATGAAGGGCAGCACCCTGGGTCCTGTGTTAATAGGTTAGCCGAATCTGGATGAATGTGAAAGAAGTGCTAGGAGGTGTTACCGTGTATGTTCAAAATCCGAGATCAACTTTCGTAAATCCTTGCGAACAGCTTTCTGTGACGCATCTTGCTTCGTCTCTTGCAACTCTAGCCTGGCCCATAGACTATCTTCCTCCTGCATTGCTTCATGCAACCAGATACGCAGCTGCTTATGTTCGTTCCGTTGAAGCATCAACCTCGACTGTAGTTTTTCCAAATCATGCTGTAGTGTTGTGGATCGCGATTCCAGTGTCTCGACCCTCCGCAGCAACCAATTGATTCGATGTCGGGCAGCAAGATACGGAAAGAGCGCAAACGGTAATAAAAAGCCGGAGAGCACTGCAAAGTGCATCAAGGCAGGATACCCATGCCTCTGTTGAACACCGTCGTCTAAAGCATAAGGAGTAGGAACCAGGACATCGGATTCCACCTCAGATTGCGGTGGTGCGTCAGCGTCATGATGTGAAGACATGGTAGTACAGGAACTCCAGTCACGGTGACAAGTTGAATGCAATGGTGCACGTGCCTAAACCAAAACAATGGTGAAGCATAGACGATTAATCCTATTACAGGATATTGCTAAATACTACTGAGGGTATAGATAGCACTAGCGCGAGGGAACGACGAGTATAAACGTACAGAATTCGTCCATGTTATACACGAGGATAATCTAGCATAGTTACAAATCAAGAGGAACATGAAATCAGCACTGAAATTCTTAAGATGTTCCAACTGGAATCAATCGCCGCCACCATTTCCGTTGAGGTTTCGTCTTTCCTTCTGACTTGCTCTGCTTAGGCGGTTTAGACAGCCTGCGGGTCGGCTGGGATCCCTTCGTCGGTAGTGGTGGCGGCAATTGAGTTGTTGACGCCGTGCGTTGGGTAAGTCTATG
The DNA here is from genome assembly GCA_951802395.1 of Volvariella surrecta. Taxonomy (NCBI): domain Eukaryota; kingdom Fungi; phylum Basidiomycota; class Agaricomycetes; order Agaricales; family Pluteaceae; genus Volvariella; species Volvariella surrecta. The sequence continues at coordinate 925,170 of OX637785.1, forward strand.
ACATTGGATGAGGATCATTCATTAGAGATATGTTCCAGACTTACTCGTCAAGGTGTATCACACAGTCTTTGATTTTTGGTAGACTTGCAACCGTACTCTTAATTTGTCGTTTCATTCTTGCACTCGCAGATTGTGATATGTCCACCTTATGCCTCCACATCGCCATGCTGTTTCCACTCTTTGATATCAGGTATACAAACACCAAAACTTGCTTTCCAGGTTCATTGACGGCAACTGATCGCTGAAGGATCCTGTCCAGTGATTGTTGTAACTGGGTATAGGTTAGCCAATCCACAGCGGGTTGTCTGTGGAACCAAAAATCGATGTTGACGAGGCAGGCGCCTCTTTCGTGGGTTTGGAGAAATTGATGCAGCTAAATCATACGATTAGTAGCGACAGGGGAGAACGCGTGCCTGCTTACACCATAAGTACCAATGTGGTGAGATATAGTGTCCAGCGATTTGAGGAGGCGCGAAACGCGTTGATCTTTCGCGGGATCGAATCCCCAATGTATACGATCCCGAGCAAGTCTGGATCGCCCAAACAACGCGTCAGTTGCTCCCAGTAGGGCTTGACCGCCGGAGTCCGCAAACGCAAGGTAGCAGTCCTCAGTTGTGAATGGGACGTTAAGATGTGTGATAGGCTGATTCGAACCCCGTATGTTATTAGCGTATGCGTAAGTTTTGGATGACCTCGACGACCGATTATCTGGCGTGTTGGGCGTGTGGTTCCAAGTAGAGTGTGTATGCTGGTCATTGTGATGAGAAGAACCCCACTGACCCCAGGTCGGTGAAACTATTCGACTGGAGTGGGATTGTCTCTTGTGTTGCTTGCCTGCATCATGTTTTGAATCTTGTCCTGTATAAGGGTCTGTCAGAAACGCCTCGAGCACTTGCGAGTGTTGCTGAGTTGAGAGAACGTTCTTCGTCGTAAAACCTCCAGGCGGGGCTGAGGTGATTTGAGTGGCCGGGTCAACGTCCTCCCACCCAGATTCGCCAGAGCCTCCACTGGCATGGCTCTCATCGTCACGATTACCCCACCCTGACGAACTAGCCTGTCCAACACCCCAATGCCCGTTGGCACTATGAGCTTGGCTACCAGAGGTCCAGACCTGCGCGACGTTGTCTACCTTCCAGTTTTGTGCTTGTTGTGTGTTCAGAGCAGAGCTGGAATAATTATTTGATAAACCCCAGGCACTGACAGAACTGCGGGAACCACGACCAGAGACAGTATTCCCGACTCCCCACGCACTAGTGGTCCCATTAGAAGCTCCCCATGCGGGTTGACTGGGGTGAGTGGGGGTAGTTGGGGAAGTGGGCTGAGGCTTCGTTCCGTTCCAACTTGATGCCTGTTTGTGTCCATGCCAAGCCCCATCAAGTGATTTAGGCGGCCCGGTATCATTGGGTTTCCTCCAAGTCTGCCAGCCTTTGAGCCCTGTTGATTTGTGTACCTCCGACGCAGGAGTCGCTGTGGTGATCCAATGCTGCGTAAAAGCCTTCGCTCTCGCGGACTCTGGCTGGCTATTGCGGTGTTGAGATGGGTCCCAACCTCCTCTCGTGCCGAAAGTAGAACTTGCAGGAAATGAACTATATCCATGAGCATTAGTTGGTGAAGGCAGTGTGTCAGATAGCTGGGCGTTGTTCGGCTTTCCCCCGGTAGCTGCAGCAGAAGCAGAAGATCTGGCGCCCCACATGGTTGGACGCTCGGCTGTATGGGAAAGGGGAGGTTGTGATGGTTGCGAGAAGTGTCGGGATTGGGGTTCGTCTGCATAATCCAGTGCTGGTAACGTTGATTCATCTGATTCACCACTACTTTCTTCGGTTTCTACACCCATGAAAGTCACTCGTGAGCCCCCCTTCTTCGGCACACTTTTCTTCGATCCCAAAGCCTCTCCTCTGGATACAGCAAAGTCTCCTGGACTGTCATGTAAGCTCGGCTCATTGTTTGAATGTCGACGTTCTGACGCATGACCTAGAAGGTTGGAGAACATAGCACGGATTCGAAACGCGAAGTCATCCTAATCAGCAGGATGGCTTACCAAGATTGTCTGTTGAGGCGACAGTTGGAACTTTTTCTACTTCCCTGACAAGCTTGGTTCCCGGTCCCTTTCCTTCATTCACCTGCCCTCCCGATGGAGTCACCTTCAGATTACCTTTTTTGGCCTTCGGCATGCTTTGCTACAATAATTAAACAATGCTCGCGATATACAGAGGCGCTACCCGAGATGTGAGCTAAGGAGTGAGAAAGGCCGGAAGATAACGGACACCAATCGCTCGACGTTTAATAGGGTATTGGGCTCCAAGAGGGCGGTATGTCGCGATTAAGGGACTTGTCCACGTCGAGCGCCGTGACGGCCTCGCCGTTGACCATGAGGCAGCGCTTAGATGTCACTGAGAACATGCGTGACAGTATTTGTGACCGGAGGATGAAAGACACCCTTAAATAGTAAAGTTGCAGAAGCTCTGCTGTGAATACCATATTTTACGTTTGCGCATTCCGACAACACCCAGTGCCTCTCGAGTTCAGTTGGTCCACAACCAATTCTATACAAGCCATTGTAATAAAATCAACATCACACAATGCACCCAGACATCAGGGTCACCCATGTATCTAGTGTAAGTCTGATGGATGAACTGGATGATCGCGTCCGTATGATGGGATCAGAGGAAGCACCCATTCACGCCTTTAGATCAGTCTCAAAACAGCGTCAAGAACCTGAGATGTTGTGCTTGTTCCTTTTAGGTCTGGGGTCAAGGTTTTACCGTCTCGGATGACTTGATCAACGGCGCTATCAAGTCTGTCTGCGCCCTTTGTATAACCGAGGTGACGTAGCATGAGCGCTGCAGAGCGAATGGACGCAAGGGGATTCGCAATATTTTTGCCTGCGATATCAGGCGCTGAGCCATGCACACTGTATAGCTATGAGTGCCAACGTAGATTAAAACAAGTTGTTTGTTGCTTACGGCTCTCCCATCACGAAGTTATCGCCTGCATTTACAGAGGGAATGAGGCCTAATGATCCTACCAATGCGGCAGCCGCATCACTGTAGGAAAGAAACAGCATTATTAGGGCTATTGCGACGTTACTGAAGAACGTACGATAGGATATCTCCGTAGAGGTTGGGTGCAACCATCACATCAAAGACCCTAAAATCTAATTAGTGCCTACACCTCGCGTCTGCGAGTAACATACTCTGGTTCGCGGAATAGCCTGGGAAGTGAGGTCAGGGAGCGCTAGATGTAAAGGAACGGGGACATACCTATAGACAGCGCTGTCAACAAGTTGCTCCATGACAGTAATGTCGTCATATCGCCCTTGGTTGTTGGCTGGTACTGCGCGAACTGTCTCTCGAAACAAGCCATCTGTGATCGAGAGAACGTTTGACTTGTGAATAATGGTAAGGTGCTGTTGATGGGGTCGTTAGCAGTGTAGCAATCATCTCATACAAAAGGAGCTGATACTTTTCGCGGTCTGGCACGGGCAAGTTCGAAGGCCATCTGCCCAATTCTTTTAGAGGCACGTTCCGTTATCAACCGCGTTGCGCGGGCCTCCTTCCCAAAGGGACCAGTTGTGGATTGTTCTTGCTTAACATACTGCAAAGGATCAGAAATTTTTGAAACAAAAAGGAATCGGCACATATACCAAGCACTCCGTATTCTCTCGTACTACTACAAGGTCAATGTCAGGTTTTTGTCCGGGTTGAGGAGCCACCTAAATTGCGTGAGTGACGTGACGATGGCTCAGAGTAAGAGACCCACAGAGACAACTGGCCTTATATTTGCGTAAAGGTCCAGCTCTTTCCGCAGGGCCACAATTGGAGACGAATACCCGGTGACTTTTCTGGATGGTGAACTGTACGTACAGAGTCAGTTTACTGGGTCCGGAGATGTATCTGACTATTACCTGACAGATCCAAAGAGAGCACAATCACAATCGTTTCTCAAGGCACTGTCGGTTGGTGTTACATGAGGTATATGAGCCCGAGGTTCTGAACGCGGAATTTAGGAAGGTTTCTACTCCACGGTTTCTTGTGGTAGTGCTGTTCCTGTCTTCGTAAATGTTTCCCAGCCTGCTGATAGATCAGTGAATTCTGGCTTTGGTATGTCGGACCCTAGGGCGGTTATAGCAGCCCTCGCAGCCTTGAAGAATTCAGATCAGCTTGAATCTCGTGTCCACTATTTGCAGGCAACGCACGGGGATGACTTCTTTTCCAATACCATCAGCAGGAATGAGACCAATCCTGAGTGTTTGTCGTGCAGTCGTTGAAAGAGAACGAAAGGGTGCCCTGTACATGATTGCAGGTATCTGAAGAGAAAATTGCCTGCTATTGATATTAGCGTGCTAAGCACGTGGCACCGCGGTGTTGTGACGTATTGTCGCGTTCACTAAACCACTCAACTCGAGAGGAGGCTTGTGGGCCACGCAAACCAAGTGCTCAAGATGTTGTCCAGTCCACCCTCATCTCCAGCGGCAGCAAATATCCTAACGAATCGAACAAATGCCCCCAGCTCACCAACCACACGGCTCTCTCGACGATCATCAAACCAGGGGAAGCGCGTCGCCTCAGAACTAAGAGAGGGTCGTAAAAAGCGAGCCAAGGTGCTAATAGAGGAAGACCAGCCGAATCATCAATCAGATTACTCCGAAGAATCAGACTTCGAGGAAGATAGCGATTGGGACGATGGCCTGACTGCCGCAGGACCAGTCACCCACAAGTTGCCACCTGTAGTCCCTCATCCTCGGGCTATCTTCAGGGCAGATCGTGCTTCTCGATTTAACTTAGCTCAAGGTATGGATTTCTTTTTTGTGCTAATGCCCCATATCAACCATCTCGTACAGTGTCCACTCAGCCAATACTCCAATCCTTTGTATCATCGAATAAGTCCGATGTGTTTAAATGCACTGCTAGTGCAAATACAGTAGGAACTGATTTAACTCCGCCATATGCATGTTCCTTCAGCCACGGTATGAATCTGGAGGCTGTTACAATGATAGGTGCTCATCCCTGCCGTGTTTTCTGTAGCTGCTAAGAAGAGCGGAAAACCTCTGTTGGCCGTAGCTACTGAGGAGGGATCCGTTCATATTCTCGATACCACGCCGAGAAAGGATTGGGACTCTGGTGAGTCTGAAGCAAGCTCGTATTCTCGTGTATTGATGATAATTATCATTAGAACCACAACGCACAACCTTACAACCCCATGAAAATGGTATATTTAATGTGCGGTGGAGTCCCTCGGATACCCTTGTCGCTACTTGCTCGGGCGACCATACAACGCGTATAACTCGGATCGAGCATGAACAGACGACGCATGTTCTTCGCGGACATTCCAGCACAGTCAAATGCGTTGCATGGGACCTTGCGCATGAGAACCTCCTTGCAACAGGAGGCAGAGATGGGACTATATGTATATGGGATTTGCGGATCGCCTCTCAAGCCACTGGACCGGAAAGTGCCCCAATAATGGAGCCAGTAATAACCATCCTGGGAGCACATGAAGGTGCTAAATCCATTGGAAAGCCCAGACCCCGTGGCCGAAAGAGCATACCTGCTCCAAAAAGTGTAACAAACCTATTATACCCAGATTCGAATCCTTATGCCTTGATCAGTAGTGGTTCTGCCGATGGGTGAGTTCGATGGGCTTTAACGCATGGTAATTAACTCTGACTGCTAACACAGGCTATTGCGTTGCTGGGATTTGAGGCAGCAGGCTTCCCCCACAAAAAGATCCAAGTCAACGAAGCAAAAGACTCCGCCAGTGACATCGACTTTCGACGATCCTACCACAACATATGGCTCCCGCCGACCGCGAGGCATAATCGGGCTGGCTGCTGGCACCGGTATAACTGCAGGCCAGCTATTTGCCCTTGGAGCAGACTCTAGAATCCACACCTACGCCACGTCGTCTTTGACCCATTTACCAATTGGTTTCACGCATGACCAACTGCAGGCCAGTAGCTTCTCAGTGGGGTTTTCAGCTTCCCCGTGCGGCAGATGGCTTGCATCTGGCAGTACTGGGGTGAAAGGGAGCTGTCTTCTGTTCAACATCGAGGGTGCTTCACGACCTTTTAGCCCTTCGACATCCGGAGTTTTGCTGCAAACACAGCGGGGAGATATTTGTGCGGTCGATTGGGCTCATGACACTCTGGCCACTTGCGCAGACGATGGTACAATCCGCATTTGGAGACCCGATATCGATGTATACCGGGACTGCCAAGCAGACCCAGAAGTGCAGCGCTGGGATTGGTCCTGGTCAGTGGCCGCTTGATAGCCTAAGGCTGCATTTTGCCGCGAATTATGGATACACGAGCACCGTCACTACTTATATCTGCAGTAGCTAACACGGACCGGTCTTGGTGGAATGCATTTACTTGTCTCGTGTGCTGGCGCACCACCACCGTTATTTCATAGCGTGCTCCTAACCTATACACATATCATGCAATTGGTTTCTTCAATATTATTTTGCTTCACAGCAAGGTCCCTAACAACAGCAGCAGCATGAAAGCAGGATGGATGAAGCCAAGTCTAGCATTCCTGTTGACTGGTAAGCATCATAGCATTATATTTCTCTTCGTAGCAAGACACTACTCTTTCAGAATTGCCATGCATAAGGATTCCAATAGCCATCTCAGGGCCAAAAACAGGGGTGTGTTCCAGAATTCTATGAAATAATGATGCCCCATTCATCGAGAACAATGGTTGCAACTGAATCTAAAAAGCAATTATTATCAAACAACACTGAAGATACAGGGTGACGTGGAAATAAAAGGGGTCAGATATCAGTTACACATAAAGTCCTGGCCTAACAAGAGGTGTATGGGTGGTATCCGTGCAATGCAGATGAGGTATGTGATGCCAAAGCGAGGTGCAGAAGGCATGAGCCTGATTCTATTTCTGTTGAATCGCATTAACCAACCTAAAAACAGGTGGGTTAAATATGAGTGGTGTAATGCATCAGTGATAGCGTACCAATCCAGCCCTTCCTCTAACCCTTCACCCTTAGTTGCACAACTCCCTCTGACACTCCATGGTCTTGACTTTTCGCCTCCAGCCAATCCCAGTTGCTCGCTGATTTCCTCCGGCTTAAGGGCGCCAGACACGTCTTGTTTATTGCAGAAGACAAGCAGTGGTACGCCTTTCAACTCTTCCTCAGCAAGCATGGTCAACAGTTCCGTTCTTGACGTCGTCAGGCGTTGGTGATCCGACGAGTCAATTACGTAGATTATAGCAGACGTGTTAGGGAAGTAACATCTCCAATATGGCCTACACCAAAGAGCGTGGGATCAGTATGAGTCACGATGAGGTACGGGGCGGAATATAATTACCGGATGCTTGACTGGCCGCCCAGATCCCAGACCTGGAACTTGATGTTCTTAAACTGTGAAAGTGTGAATACCAACGCCAATACGACATGATTTTCACGGTAGCTGACCTGGACAGTTTCGACGTTGAAACCAATCGCTGTATACTGTGGTTAGATGGGACGACGAAGTAATATCTCAAGAGGAAGGTGTAATGACTTACTCGGTATTGTGGTTACTACCTCACCAATCTACATCGAACCGCTTTAGCTGACGAAGTGCAACGGTCTCGAGTATACACACCTGTAGGCGGTAGAGTATAGTGGTCTAGAGCGCCCAGGTAAGCAAGTGAAGGTAATCAGCATTAGAACCAAGGTACTAAAATTCACACACACACCTTTCCGGCAGAATCCAAACCAAGCATTAAAATGCGAAGGTCCTGCTCCTTGCTCCAACGAACGAGAGAGGATAGCGAATTGAAAAGAGTAGATATCGATAGACCCATTGTAAACTATAAAAGTAAACGAGAAAGTGAGATAGTAAGGCGGAGAGAGGTTGCTGAGGAAGAACGCTTTAGGCGAAATAATATGAGACCACGTGATTCATTCATTGTTATTACATGTGGTCACCAAATCGGAGCACACAAAATTCCCTCACTGCCATCACAATGGAGGCAGTGGTCAGCAATGCTGATTCGCACTTAGATAACCTGGTTGTCAAAAGCTCCAAGAAACGGAGGAGGCATCATGCGGATAACGAAGATGCCGTACCCCAGCCTGTGCTTCCTGACAAAAAATCCAAGAAAAGTAAACGCGATAAAGGTGTGGGGATGGAAGAAACGACCGTGGTCGCCAATGAAAAGTCCGAGGATGGGTCTGACATCATTACGGGAAAGAAGAAAACGAAGGCCAAGAAGAGCAAAGGAGCTGGATCGGACGTACAGCCTCTTGACGATGGTACACCGCAGCAGGAAACGGAAATAGGTGCCTCGGAAGAGCCTAAGAAGCGAAAAAATAAAACCGGATTTCCCGATCCTCAGGACGAGGCTGGTCTCACTGAACAAGCTCGTAGAGGTAAAGCAGGCTCTCAGCTTTCGTTCGTAAGACGTACTCAGCGGCACCCAAGCCTTGGAGTATGCATTTACTAGGTTCCGCAAACCATCCAAGTGGAAGTTCAACAAAGCGCGACAGAACTGGCTAATTAGACATCTATGGGATTCTCAAATAGTAAGTTTCACAACCAGGCTATCCCATGAATGTGCGGCGATCCTGTCATTTGAATAGATACCAGATACTCAATATTCACTCGTGATAAAATACCTGGCTGATGTGCAAGGGGGGACGAGAGAAGTGCGTCATAATTATGCTGTGCGATTAGGTGACTATACAAACGTTTAGAAACTACTCAAAACGTGCGGAGAGCTTCTAGCACCAAAAGCAGAACTGGCATCCGAAGACAGAGGAACAAGTGTTGTCGATCCGAAACAAGTCCGTGCAGAGAAGTTACTAGAAACACTTGAAGCTTCAAAATGATATGGGGTCGAATGGGATACGGCTAGACGCCGACGAGTATCACTATTAGCTCATGAATATCAATTATCCCAAGTCCTTGTGATCGACCGTCATTTACCTCGCTGGAACCGAGAGAGTTCATCTGCTATTTATAGCCAGGAACGCACTGGTAGGCCGACCGTTTATGAAACATTTCACACCGTATAAAGCCAACACGTCATTCAATAACCAGACAGCCAGCCACAAGATGCATCTAATTACCAAGTAACTCAAACCAACAACGAAATGAAAGGTAACGTCACAAAGTATGAATTAAGCTGCCACAGAGACAGCATGGGGCACGACAACATCCTCGTTGGTCATTACGCCTGCAGCACCAGTCCTTATCTTAATAGTATTATTGAAAGTTCCATCAAGGTGACGATGCGCCTCCAGCTTGCCCTTCATCGGTCCCAACAAGGTGTTGAATCGGCTCCTTGCTATAGCGACGGCTCGAGCATCGACAACTGCGGCCTGGCCAGTATGCAAGGTCTTGGGGGTAGTACCATCAAGCATGCCCAGTTGTTCATCTGTCCAAATCGGCTCCACGAAATCAGGTTGTCCAGCAACACCCACGGTAGCACGCCCGCCAAGCTTCTTCCAATCAGAAAGTCGGTTGATGTTCAGTTCCGTGAAGACTTGATCGACAGCCAGTACGAGTCTTTCCATTTGTTCCTGCGTGTGCCGGGGCGTAACTGTAATACGAAGTCGTTCCTCCCCTCGAGCGACAGTTGGGTAATTAATGGCTTGTACATAAATGTTGTGATCGGTGAGGAGTTTATCCGAAGCCGTCTTTGCAAGTGCAGCGTCGCCGACAAGCACAGGAACGATATGAGATGGACCGGGGCTAATTAAAATCAATATTGAGGATGATCGTAGTGGAGATAGATCATTGTCAACTCACACAACTGGGATATCTAGATTGGCAAACTGCTTCTTCACGTGACGGACATTAACCTGTTTGAGCTGACGATCGCCGAAATACTCCGTCTGGTACGTAACACTGGAAAGGGCTCCAGCAACCGTAGTAGGAGGTAAAGATGTAGTGAAAATGAAACCAGGAGCATAGGACCGAATCATGTCGACAAAATCGTCGGAACCAGCGATATAACCGCCAACGGCACCATAAGCCTTGCCAAGTGTAGCTGAACGCGAAGACCAGTCAGATGAGTATCAATCACTGTCTAAGATGCAGAAAACATACCAGTAATGATGTCAATGCGGTCCATCACTGAACCAGGAATTGGGTCCTGACTTTGACCAGCGGCTTTATGCAAATTCCAATCGAGATGTTCAGCTACACCTGCACCGCGTGGTCCGTATAAGCCGACAGCATGAACCTAGAAGTTGATCAGCGCGGAGAACTCGATGGTAGCGGACAACTCACCTCATCAAGGAAGGTGAGTGCTCCGTATTTGTCAGCCAAGTCGCAGATTTCCTTGATGGGTCCGATGCTGCCGCACATAGAATAAACACTTTCGAAAGCGATAATCTTGGGTGTCTCCTTAGGATATTGCTGAAGTTTGGACTCCAAATCCTCGAGGTCATTGTGTTTGAAGATAACCCGTTTCGCACCAGAGTGGCGCATGCCTTGAATCATGGAGGCATGATTCATCGAATCCGAGAAGAATACGCAGCCTGGGAGCTTAGAACCCAAAGTAGATAGGGTGGCATCATTTGCCACGTAACAGGAAGAGAAGACAAGTGCGGCAGGCTTCTTATGGAGGGCGGCGAGTTCTTTCTCCAAACCTAGATGCATTGCGCCATTGCCTGCAATGTTGCGGGTTCCACCCGCTCCGTGGCCGTATTTGTCCAGGGTGCGACTGAAATTATTCACGGTTAGGGTCGGAGTTATCGGATACGACATCGGGTATGCGAAACTCACTGCATTGTTTCGAGAACAACGGGGTTGTTGCCCATCCCGAGGTAGTCATTTGCGCACCAGACTTCGACCTCATCCTTGGGGTTGCTAGTATGTGCAACAGGGAACTTGGTCGCAAGCCTGTTAATATTGTTGAAATAACGATAGGATTTATCCTGGTGCTTTTTGTCAAGTTCTTGGACATAGAAATGCTCATAGTCGAACCCGGCTTTGGTGGGACGGGATGCGGGTATTGCCTTGACACTGTCAGCGGCAGGCGCCTTTTGGTGGAAGGGGCAACCTGCAGGGATTGCGGCTGCAGCTTTCGCCTTGGCGTGCATAGCAGCAGCTTCTTGTTGGGCTCTGAGTTGTTGGGCTTTGAGTTTAGCAGCAGCAGCAAGTTCATCTGCCATCTTGGCAGCTGCACGAGCGGCAGACGCGTGGGGACACATCTCGATAGTAGCACCTGGGGGGGGGACGACACCCTTCTCCTTGTGAATTTTGTCGACGTCACCATTCCCAGCCACGCTGGCGTACCCTGCGACGAGCTGCTTTGAGCGGGCATCGAGGGCGGGACCCATGACGGGACAGTTAGTCGCGCGCTCCGTCAGCACGGAAAGCGACGGAAAGCGAGGAGAGGTTGAAGTACATAAGTTGCGCAAGGTTGAGGTTTGCGTCCTACCAAGAAAAGGGCAAACGGCCTTGAAACGGACGATGGAGGACAACTTGTCCATGGCTCGGAGGTGAGCAGAAGAATCAAAGAATGAGGTGGAAAGTCGGAATGGTTGCTATTTGAATATATTGAAAACAATATTTGATGGCCCAATCAGCGTCTCATCATTATTAGACAGGACCCCGGAAAATCTGGGTGATCCTGTTTCGGACAAATTTGGCTCCTCTGGGGCTGAAATCCTGGTTCCAGACGGGCAGGGATGTGGATTGATAGATACGAAAACGGACACGGGTGAGGTTGATGAGTTGGATAATGCGCTGTAATTTTATGTGTTTGGACAGCCCGTGCTAACGCAGCTTTGTTTGCCTGTGGTGATATCAAATGTCTCATGTGGATACGAGAGAGACGGCAGATGGCATCAGTCTTCTGCTGGAGGTTATGAAACAATGGAGTGACCATCTCAATTAGCTTCAAAACCGTCGAGAGGATGTCATGCAGAAAGCCAAGGTCCCTCATGCTTGGGACTTGACGGTCGTAGATGTGTCTCATCACTTGTAACGCCATATCGTGTCACAATATACCATCAACCACTTTTGGGGAATTTTTCAGTATTTTTTTGATTGTTTAGCAAAATTTCCATTCTTGATTACAAAATCCGGACATGAACCCTATATTTCCGGGGTCCTTATTAGACTGTTTCGGACCAAAAATTTATTTGTCACGTTATTGCCTAATGGAGTAGATTATATTATTGCTTCTCGTCTGCCATCACTGCCAAGCATCCTTCCAATACATCTACTGCATGGTCGACCTCTTCCTTTCCAATGTTCAAGCTCGGGACAAGCCTAACTGCGTCCTTGCCAGCGGAGAGTACAAACGCTCCTCGCTCTCGTGCAAGTGCAACCACTCGTCCCGGGTGTTTTGGATCATGGAATCCAAGCCCTAGTATCAGTCCGCGTCCTCGGATATTCTCCTGCAGAATACTCGGGAACCATTTCGGCAATAGCCCAAGTCGCTCTTTTAAGTATTTGCTCGTCTCCACAATCTGTGCAGAAAATGCAGGATTCGACATCCGTGTGAGTATATGGTGTCCTACTGCACACGCTAGTGGGGATCCTCCAAACGTGGTCCCGTGTGTGCCTTTAGCACTTCGTCAGCATTCCTTGCCCAGCGGGCATCAGGGATCACATACCAGTTGTCATTGTAGCCGCTACCGCATCTCTTATCATCGCTGCACCAATAGGGTACCCATTTCCAAGGGGTTTAGCCATTGTTATGATATCTGGGTGACAATCTGTGGGGAATGTAGAATGCGCCCATAGTGTGCCCGTCCGGTATAATCCGCACTATATAACCGCAGGCCAAATGGCGATCACCGCCAACCGGATAGATCGGTAAACAGAGGTGACGGACAATAATTCAATCACACACACCTGGATCTCATCATAAATCAACACGGCGCCAACATCATCACATCGCTTACGGACAGCTCGCAGCCACTCCACACCTGCTCCGTTGATTCCACCTTCTCCCTGAATCGGCTCGAGGATGACAGCGCAAGTATCCTGTCCAATCAAGGTCTCCAATTCAGCGAACTGATTTAATTTTCCTACACGAACTCCAGGAACAAGTGGCAAGAACGGCGCTTGATACTTGGGATTGATAGTAACACTCAATGAGCCCATGCTTCTACCATGGAATGAGCCTTCGAAGCATACAATCCCTATCTTTGTGCATTCGGGCGAGTCCCATGTCCGTCCAGCCGCAGCCGCAGCCCAGCGGTCCTTCCCCACTTTGCGCGCTATTTTCAATGCACCTTCATTTGCCTCTGTACCGGAGTTGGTTACGAATATTTTCGCTCCAGTGCCATGGTTGGACGCCTGGCCTCCAGGAGAAAAACCCAGACCTCCTTCCTTTTTTGTCATCGTCACCAACAATTCAGCAAGTTTTCCGGCCCATTCGTGATGGTACGCATTGCTCGTGTGGAGTAGCTTCTCTGCTTGCTCCGAGATAGTCTGTGGTAAAAAAATAAACATTGTCCGCTTGATGGAGAACGTGTGGATAAATCAATCACCTTGGCTACACCTTCATCTGCATGTCCTAATGCGTTCACAGCAATACCGGCGCTAAAGTCAAGGTATCGACGACCATCCGTGTCCCAGACGTAAGAACCTTTTCCATGCGAAAGAATGAAATCTGGTCTGGCATATACAGGAAGCTGGTAGTCAGAATACTTGGTTATATGACTAATTGCGGCTTCAGAGGCAGTTTTGTACACTGGCTCTTTGAATTTGAGCGACGGAGCAGTAGGAAGGGCATAGGTGGTGGATGATAGCTAGACAAGACGTGACTGGATGAACATGAAAAATGACGTGTTGACGACCATGGGACGCACTGATGATTTATAAAGACCTTGATGGGCAACGTTCAGCACTTGCCTGCTTGGAATCATTGGTGTTCAACAGGAGTTTGCGAGTAAAAGCCTGACCTGATGTGACTCGTTAAAGTTCGGTAACCGCCGAGGCACACAGTAAGGTTTTATAGAAAACTGGCGATGCTTCAAAGAGCATTTTGCTATATGATATTGCTAACAACTGGCAGAAATACCTCGAGAGCTGTGCCAACGGGAGATGCCTCAATAGCAAGGTCGATTACAATGGGACTGATAAGTACAAAAGATAATAGCGAGAAAACATAGTAAGACCCTTATGGACTACCGCATAATCCCCCCTTCAATCAATCACGACTGGGGCTTCTTGACCTGGTACTAACAGACATGGATGAACCGGTTGATGCTGACCTACCCCTGTCACTGCGAATTTGTGCAGAGGGTGACCTTGGGGAACGGCGCTCCGGTCTGCCACGCTCAATACTCCTGGACTGCCTGCGGATAGGTTCCCTGGTGCCATGATGCGGAGAACGGCTGTGAGAGAGAGACCTGTTACGAGGAGATCGTGACGGAATTCCCCGCATTGGCGAGCGGACAGGGCTACGTGAGCGGGGTACCCTTCGAGGGGATCGAGACCTCGAAACAGAGCGTGAAGGGGATTCGTAGCGACGGCGATGACGTGGAGGTGAATTTGAGCGCGAACGTGATGGTGACGGTGAGCGCTTATGGCGAGGTGGGGAAGCGGGACGACGACGGTCGTCGAAAGACGCGCCGCGACGATGTGGACTCCTGCTACGACTACGGTCTGCATAACGGTCCCTCTGAGGAATTGGCTTCATTTCCTTCCTCTTGAGGTCTGCTTCTTCTCGTTCCCTTCTGCGACGGTCTTCCTCTCGGCGCCTTAGTCGATCCCTTTCGCGTCGCTCGGCCTCCCATTTGGCCTTTTGTTCGGTCAGCTTCGTACGCTCCTCTTCTCTGCGTCTCTCCTTTTCTTCGCGCTCTGCAATTCTCTTCTGTCTGATTTCTTCCTGCTTTTCTCTGTTGAAAGCATCACCTTCCACGTAGTCACTGCGGGTGCCAAGCGCACGGGCCATCCTGTCTATCTCTGTCTTTTTCGCAGCAGCAATACCATGAGTATCAGATGGCTTGAACTTTTTTGCATTTGGGGCAAACGACGAGAGGTCTGCTAGGAGTTTTTGACGAAGAGCATCTACTTGCTCCTCAATTTGGGCTTCATCCAACCTGAGAGTTGGTTAGCAATTAGAAATAGGGTCTGAGAGATAGCAGATACCCTTTGTCCTCGAGCTCAAGCTGCAGCTCCAAACATTTCACCTCGACCTTCCTTTTCCTTTCGTGCTCTAGGATGGCTTCATCGGGCTCGCGGTGTTTTGGTGGAGCCATGTCCCAGGCAGATTGCCTGTCTTTTTGTGGTTCATAATTGCGGAGGGCGGAGAGGTTACGGGTGACGTAGCCATTGGTGCCGCTTCCACGGGGAGTCGTCAGACCAATGCCGTTGTACATTGCCGGACAGAGCAGCGATGATGGGAGCAAGTGTTGGAATGTCCGGTGATGACAAAGCAGGCGATGACGCGTAATGACCGGCTTGCGGATGACCAAAAATGGAAGCGCAGCCGGGAAAGTGAAGTGGCGGTCGCCGGGCACGTCGGCATTGATAAACCTCCATGCAGCGACCTGTTCTTCTTGTTTCTCGTCGCCATACCTCCTCTTCAGCTCTCCCCTTCCCTCGTCGTGCGCGGGATGACCGGCGCAATCGATTCAACGGCGATTCCTAGCCAGCTACCCCCTTTACCACCAGCTCGGGCTATTCCCTCAGCGCTGGGTGCGAGCTTAACCAGTTGGTAGTAATCAAGTTTGTCGATCTACACCTCGTACTGAGTATGGACCAACAGGTGGTCAGCTGGCGAGAAGCAAAGTACCATCAGTGAAGAACGCATCTTACGGTGTGTCTTATGCCATGCGCCACACCCACAGTCGTTGATAGCATCCATCCCATAGCAGTCGTTTGCCCTTCTTTCGGCCAAGGACTATGTCCGCACAACCCAACACTGACAGCCCCGTAATGGCACACATATCAAAAGTCGACCTTGACGCACCGAAGCATCACATCAACACCCTTTCGATCACGTCCACCAAGCCTGCTTTTAGCGCGCCCCCTCCCGCAGTCATGTTGCACGGTTATGGTGCAGGCCTCGGCTTCTTCTTCCGCAACTTCCCCGCGTTGGCTCAATGGGCCGGCCACAAGGGAACCAATGTCTACGCCCTCGATTGGCTAGGAATGGGTCGCTCTTCTCGTGTTCCCTTTCACGTCAAAGCCAAGCGGGACGATATCCCAGGTCGTGTTGCAGAAGCAGAGTCTTTCTTTGTAGATTCATTAGAGGAGTGGCGCAACAAGATGGGTTTGGACAAGATGACTCTTGTTGGCCATTCCCTCGGTGCCTATTTTAGTGTGGTCTACGCTCTAAAGTACCCGACTCGTGTCAACAAGCTCATCCTTCTCTCTCCTGCTGGTGTTCCACGTGATCCAAACTCCACTTTACCTTCGCGGGAATTGACAGATACAGCTTCTTCACCAACCGAAGGCTCTAGTTTTACGGAAGTACCATCTTCCTCACAACTCAGCCAGGTTCACGACGAGCAACTATCACAGAAAAGGAACGAAAGTCGAATGCGGAAGTTGGCCACCTATCTGTGGGAGGAGGGATGGAGTCCGTTCCAAGTTGTACGTTCATTGGGTATTTTTGGTCCTTGGCTCGTCGGGAAGGTGAGTCCACTGTGACGAATTGTCTAGTTCCTGCTCTGACCTTTCTGCTAGTATTCATCTAGACGATTCTCCAATCTCTCTGACGAGGAAACGCGAAATCTGCATGACTATATACTCAACATCACCCTTGCAAAGGGTTCTGGAGAATACTGCATATGTAGGCCCATCTCCATCTACCCCTGAAGCATGGCTTCTTATATTTGACTCTAGCACACATTCTTGCGCCAGGGGCTCATGCCCGCATGCCCCTTGTAGATCGGGTAAGCGCGCTCAAGATACCAGTTACCTTCGTTTGTGAGTACCTAAGACCAGTCAGCACACGATGAGACACTAAGCAAATTGCCCACAGACGGCGAATTTGACTGGATGGATCCCATGGGCGGTCGTGACGCTGTAGAAGCAATGCGCAAGGCTGGAAACGGGCAGGGGATGATGTACATGGTGGGCCGCGCAGGACACCATTGTAAGTGACCACGCCTCGTTTCATTCTCTTCACTCATGCGTATTCCCCATTCTTTCAGTGTATCTAGATAACCCTAATTCTGTCAACGATCTTATCATAAAGGAACTAGACAGGGTACACCCAAGTGGTTGAACTCGGCTGGTTTTCCTCGCATGTTGGTATTGTCACGAAGATGCTTTCATTATAACCCTTAGAAGATCAGTCACCCTTTTATCATATTAACATAGTTTGTATTCATATAGCCTACAACCTGGATTCCATGTCTACTATAATACAATTGCTAAACTCGAACCATCATTGCATCACATTAGGAGGGACTGGCACATTGATCAGCCTCTCTGGGTACCTTGAGGTCGCCGCTTGGTGAATTGCAGTAGTGAAGGAGTGAGCAGTGCGTACCTCGCCTTTATCCTCGCCGCGAGGTCTTCCTCAAAGATTTGATCATGTCCCAGCTGGTTGCCGAGTGTCAGCCACCTGTGCAGAATTTAGTATACAATAAATGCAAACAGGGTGGACATCATACCCAGGTCTAGCATTATGTTTGCGACCAAAGATCTCGACCTTGCGTCCACCAGGGCACATTCTTTCAATCAAGCCATAAACTTCATCCGGTTTCCTGCTGGTTTCTCTTACTTCGCTTACAATGACGTCCGTGTCTAGCCCACGATTGGCCCACGAAGGGAACTTGAGTGATCCTGTTCGTTCGTCAATGACGGTTTTCAAACCCACGAGCATATGCTCTTTGGTGTGATTCAACCAGTGCCCTGTGCGGCCAGTACGTATGACACGCTGAAGCTGTGAACGCGTTAGGGTGTCGAAATCAGTCCTGAATCCATGATATAAGGGGTACATACCTGATTGGTTTTCACCCAAACGACTTCATCGACGCGTGTGTAACCCCACACCTTCAAACATTCACGACCGACTTCCATAGCACGACCAGTGACCCAGAGGAATAGAAGACCCTCATCTTGTAGAGCTGGTATCGGCATGGCACGCATTTCGTCATCTGTCATCGTACCATAGGGGAGCTAACCAAGCTATCAGAGTGCGTCATGAAAGCATACAAAACTTTTGCTCACACTCATATGAATATCCCATGGTGGGTCAGCCATAATAACATGGAATTTTCCAAGTACAGAATAGTCAAATTTTCGGAGATCACAATTTAACCACTGAGGAGGGTAGGTCTATAATTTTCGATGATCAGTACAGGTGTTTATTGGCGAGGGTATAACTCACTGGAGTCAAACTTTTCTGTGGTCCCAAACCAATAGCCAACCGATGTTTCTCCCTCTTCCTCGCCTCGTGGGCTTTCCATTGAGCTGTTTCAGCCTCTGTCCCATCCCAATCGACCTCGTAGTGCAGGTATCGACATGGTGCCTTCTCCTTCCCTCTACCCCCAGCACCAAGGCCAGAGGGAAGGGATGTCGGTACCCGGGCATTCGGAGGGGCCGGACCATGACTATATGCAGTCCCAGGGAAGGGAGGTATGGAGGGTGATTGCGCATATGTAGGTTCTGAGTAGCACGTATTAAGATAAGAGCAATGTCCCAAGGAAGGTTCGGTATGAGGTCGGATGAGGGGTCTAAAATGTATTCTGTCGCATATTTGAGGGTTGCTTGGGTCAGGTGTAGCTCCGTGCTGGGCGCTTCGAGCATTAGCGCAGGCTTCTTTCGTTATGAATGAACATATAGGATCGAACGCGCCATCAAGGGATCGAAACTATGATAGGAATGTTAAGTATCACCGAGACAATCTGTCAATCATTGAACCACTCACTTGTTCCGCTAACAGCCGCCCCTTTGCCGTACTCTGCTGCATGATGGAATATACCTCCCGCAGCTCCCGATTCAATCCACTCAATTTGGACGTTTTCTGCACGGTAGGGGCATCTTCATAAGTGTCTTCATCTTCATCGCCACCAGCTGCTGAGTCTGCGTCCTCGTCAACAATCCGCTTTCTCTTCCGTGGCGGAAGATCCTGGCTGCTTCCAGCATTAGTGATAGATGATGAAACCGCAGTTTTGAATGAGATATCCGTA
Source organism: Volvariella surrecta (assembly GCA_951802395.1). Lineage (NCBI taxonomy): Eukaryota > Fungi > Basidiomycota > Agaricomycetes > Agaricales > Pluteaceae > Volvariella > Volvariella surrecta. The sequence continues at coordinate 944,232 of OX637785.1, forward strand.
ACGATCATCTGCCCATCCTCCGACAGTAAAGTAAGATTTCCACTGTCCCAAATTCGCGATAGACGTTCTAATATAGCCTCGAAACGCGGTAAATCCGTTAAACGAAGTCTGGGGGGTGGCCCAGAGGACAAGAGCCCCTTTGGTAATTTATAGGTCATGATTCGGGTGAGAAGCTCCAGAGACGTAAGAGGGATAGTGAGCTTGCCGGACGTGAGGAGGCCATTGAGAGCGGTGGTGATGACCAGTATCAGTTGCTCGTCGGTCATTGCAACTGCGAACCACGTTGGTGGTGCTCAACGCGTCCTCAAGGGTATTGCCAAACAAAGTCAAGCATGGCCGCATTACTGCTCTCGCTCTAGTGCAGTAACTAAGTACAAATGCTGTAGAACTACTTTTCTAAGTTGCGTCCGATTTTGAATTTTACCAAGGTACCTCCTTGCCCGCCCAATCCCAAACTCTGCCTCGTTGCTCTGGGTCCAGCGCTTTAACGACATTGACCAAATTCTGTGCGCTCTCGTCCGGTTCAAACAACTCTCTCTTGTCTGTATTATCCCAAAATCCTTTGCTCAATTCGGTCTTGACAGTTCCAGGATGCACACCGACACACATCGCGTTGACCTTGTTCATTTGCAATTGAAGGTCGAATGTCTTGATGACTTGATTGAGAGCAGCTTTTGATGCTCTATACGAGTACCATCCACCCTTGCGATTGTCGGCAATTGAGCCAACACGAGCGGTGACGTGTACCCATTTCGATAACTCCTGACTGTGTCCTGGTTTACGGACGGGTAGAAATTGAGAGAAGTGCTTGATCATCAAGAGATGCGAAATGACGTTAATCTGGAATGTGTTTTGGAGAGCCTCATCTTCGAGGTCTGAAGGTCGCTTTTCTGGATGGAGGACGCCTCCGGTGATAAACGCGGTATGAATATACGAATCCTTGGAGACGTTTTCCTCGAGCCGATTGGCTAGAGCATCTGCAGCCGAGGCGATGCTTTGCTCAGAAGTGAGGTCTAACTTTAACAATTTAAGCCTGTCTGGGTCCACGCTGGTGCCCGCCAGGATATGTTGTTTGACGTCGTCTGGGTTTCCTGTGCGATAGGAGGCAAATACTGGGAAGTCTGTGTTGCGCAGGTACTGGCGGGCCAAGGCGAGTGAAAGACCTCGAGTAGCGGGGCTAACGAGCACGAAGGGGTTGGTCGGGGGCATGGTCAAGTAGCAAATCCGAAACTCGACATCTTCCCCTCGCCAATGCTATGACGCGGTCGTGATCGTGTCCTCCTCGTTTCACGTGGATCTCACGTGAACCAAGTCTGAGCACCGTACCAACTTTGAACGTAGCGTTTAGAGTCAGTTCTAACCAAATTCATCGAGCCCCTAATTCAGTCTTGACGATAATCCTGTACCTTGTTTATTCAACGTGATGATGTCACCGATCAACTTGGAAGCGATTTCGTACCGGACCGTCATCCCGTTGTTCTTCAAGTGCTGTAAACCGAGTTCATATCATTCCGTTGTTCTTCTGATGTCAATACTTTCCCCGGCTATTCATATATCCTATATCGGTCGACATCCGTCATGCGCCGGCGAGGGTTGCAAACGTGGAACGTATGAATATTCTTCTCGGAACAACAGGCTTCCGGTACCCTGTAGGCGCTTATAACCCGAAATTGTAGATGCATCACACTCGACATGGGAATCTTGAGGGTTTGTTTGGCTCCCTACATCAACCGTGTGAGCCGACCACCCTCAACCTCCAGGTGGCCAGGTGGTGTCGCTGAGCACAAGGATCATCCCACCGCTACCCGATTCCCACGAACTCGCGGTCCTAGAGCTTCTCTCCACGTCCTTCTATCCGCCTTTCGTCGCTTCCAAGGAGGACGGGTAATAAATCGGCCAATGGCCTTGATAGCTGTACATTCTAGGTTATTCGACTCGTATCGAGCTACCCAGTACAAATGCAACCCACATACAGGTGGTTCGGTGGAATGATCAATGGCAAGGTGGCACCGATCGAATGTGTCAAGGGGTCGTGGTTAGGATGCTCGCTGGTCGCAGGGGCTATATATCGTGGATATAATTGTAATCGTGAGATGACGGTAAGACTCGTTAGGGAGTAGAACAGGTCCTGATACAGTCCCGGTGGTCATGAAATTACAATAACTTATTCAAGGTCCCGAACTTCGTTCGTCAGAGCCTGAACGGTCTGTTGCATCTTAGATATTTCCTTCGAAACGTTGGCCTGCAACCGCTTGATGGAACTCTCCAGCTCGCTGATCTGAGCCTTGAGTCGAGCGCCCCGAGTACCTGGAGGCGCTGTTGGAGGTGCCACCCGACGCTGCTTTTTGGAGTTGGGCTGCTCCTCATCATCATCTTCCAGCTCGTCCTGCTCTTCTTCAGCGTCTCGTGACTTGATGGCAGCAGGCTTTGACGCAGCTTTGCGTTTTGGTCGTGGCACTCCCGATCCCGATTCCGATGCGTGTGCCGTGAAATGGCCTACTGTGCATACAAAGTAGTTAGCTGCAATACGACCGTACGAACATCGAGAGACAGGAAGAAGGGTAGGTCAATATGGTTGGAAGAGCCAGCTCACCTGCATGACGACCCCTTGGGGGGCCGGTAGAATTGGAACATTTCTGGTGAAGGTTCCTGCAGTGCTCACATCGTGCACCTGCTACACCTTTGCAGGTCTTGTTCGTCCGCACACAGCGCTCGCAAGGCTGCGGAGGATAAACGGAGGACATCTTACAACCGTTAGCCACCGCGTTTCGAATAGTGCTTCAAAGCCACAGAGAACTGCTTACCGTGTATCCATCAGGAGGACGAATTTCTACCTCCACCTCGCGCGGGTTTTCCTCCTCAGCTGCTTCGTCCTCAATCTCGTTTTGCTTTTCGTTCCTCTTAAATGCTGAGTCCATAACGATTGCAAGGTCCTTTGGTTGGTCGCTGGTGGATTTCTCCGATTTCTCGGGGCTGTCTGCAGTAGATGATGGTTTGGACATCTTTCGTCGGTGGAAAGGAAGAGTGAACGTGAGGATGTTCGTGGTCAGATGTCAGATGTGATCCTGAGAATCATCAAAAAATTACCATACCTTGTTTTGGGACAATGTAATCAGTTTGAGCCTATGGGGAGAGGTTTTATACTCACCTTGCATGTGGGGCTTTGTAATACCTATGCTGTGAATAACAATGCGAAAATCACCAAAGAGTCATAAAGCTGGGCCAACCCGCTGTTCACTGGACACCCGAAACCAAACAACCAAGCAGTCGCGGAGGAACTCTTCATCGTTACGTAAGGCGGAGATATTTTACGTATTGCCGCGCAAGTTCGTTTTTTGCTCACCTCAAATTGGAGCAGAGTTCACGATACTTAATAACACACGTACCGTTGTTTTGTATTTTGAAATTGAAATGCACTCGTGTACATTGTTCTAGGATGGAAACGCAGGGAAACCGCGAGGCTTCCCGATGCCACATCTCAGTCCTCGATCTCCAATTATTTGGATTCCAGGTAGTAGCCAAACACATATCTGGCGTGCCTTGCGACCTGCGTGGACGAATCGCGGATTTCAATGTATCGTTCTGGTTACGGATTTCACCATATAATTGCCCAGCGGTGTCTTCAAATTGAAAAATGCAAGTCCTCTCATCTGCCTTGCGTCGCTGAGTTTTCGCGGGGTTTGCGAACAAAGCGAGGAACACGGTATTATGACGATCCTCTACGACGTGATGAGCGAATGCTAAAGGTAACTTTTCCATCGTTATATATCGATGGGATTTCCACTGAATCAGACCGCTTCTAGAGACTAGAAACACAATTAGAGAATGCCAAAGCAAAAATCAAGCGTGAGGAGGCAGCAGAGGCACTCCGCCACCAGAAACCCCTCTATTCCAAGACAAGTGAGGGATTTGAAGGTTGGCAATCATTCACCTCTCCCCATTCACTCCTAATCGTTGAAGCAGATCAAAATGATCACGTCTGGAAGGATGTCCTCAGTCAAGACGACCGCAAGGAATTGGCTATGAACGGGATTCACACACGTATGTGACACCTTTTCTTTTCAGGTTTTCAAGGTACAGGCCGATGATTCTGCTTTAGTTGGCCAGCTATATAGCGTACATCAGGAAGCAGAAGCAATTTTGACAAAGCCGCCATATCCTAAGGCCGAGAAGTTGCCCACCCGACTTCGGTTTGCTCATCAAATGTACAACAGCATCCCCGATAAGTTGTCCCAAACTCGTCAACAGAGCGCCCACAAGTCATGGTTTGGAGGCTGGTTGTAATAACATGCTACTAACCACAGATAGTGGTACCCGAAGTGGCATGTCCCATTGTATCAGGCATATTCCGCACAGTCAGTCCTCTGGGCTTTTACGCCTGAGCTATAGAATCACGCTCTTTTGTCAAGAAGAACGTACGTGGCGCATTGGACAACTCCCCGGTGCAAATCAAATTAGTATCTATACTGGGAGCTATTTGCTGAGCTACAGCCTTGGTCAACTTATTTTCACTGAAAGTCTGCCTCTAATTCATTCCATCCCAAAGTCTCTGCTGCGATGCCAAGGCTGCGGAGCATCACCCCGAGGCTAACTTCGGTATGTAAGGTTTGATGATCTTGCTCCAAAGAGTTTTGGGCCGTATTCCCGTTCTCTTCTGTCTGTCCATCGACAAACTGCATTGGGTCCGATCCAGAAAACTCACAGAGCGTCGTAGCCTTGGTCGGTTCGACCCAACCCCAATCCTGTTGGAATGACCGCTTCACGCTCGGGGCTGTCTCTTCATACGGCCTGTCCTTGACCAGACCCCACAATTCCCATGCCGCTTCCCTACCGGCTTCTGTCCACTTGTCCACAAGGCTTTTCAAAGGAATTTTATCCCTATCCTGCTTGATCTTTACTGCGCGCTTCAAGAGGTTCAATTGTCTTTCGAGGACTTGGATAGTGGGTGTCAGTCTGGTACTCTGACCGTCATTCAGGGGTCGAACACCGTGTAACGGAGATTTGAATTGCGCTCCTGCCTTTGCGGAACGGTGTCTCAGTTTAGAATCCACCCCAATTCCTGCAGTATGGCCTTGGCCCAGAGGTATCTGATCTTCAGGCTTAGATATCTTCGCCGTCGTGTCGTATGAGATCGGGGATTTGCTCACAGCTGCGTATAAGCGCGTAGGCGTACGGAAAGGCTTGGCCAATTTCTCGTGCTGCAGCTGTTGAGCAGCCGTGGTGGGTCGTTTTGGGTTGGGTAAAGCGAATTTTGGTGAATGCTGGACCTGTTTCGGTTTCTTTGCTTCTGCCATACTACCCACGTCCTCTTCTTCTGTTGATTCTGAGCGGTCCCTAGGGTTGTCCACATCTTTGGACACTGATATCTCCAGTATGGAGCTTTCGACTTCTTCGGCCCCAAACGGAACTAACTCCTTTGATGGGCTCGCATTGGACCAAGCCTCAAGTATTTGCTCTTCTGCTTTCTCCCAGGGGTCAGAATCCGGTATTGGGCTAGATGGCGGTAACGGGGGTGATGCTTCCACAACTTCGTCGACCCTCGATCGTTGGAAGAACCCGCCTGTAGGAGAGGATGGAAAGATTTCTGGGGGTGTGGATACTAGTGGTGAGGACGTTGGAGGGGATGTGTGATAAGGTTCAATCACGGAAAACTCGGGAAACGGACTGGCTCCTTCCACAGCGCATATATATACAAGAGTGTCGTCGGCACAGTGGTCTTTTGGTTCAATGCGCGTCCCCTCGAACATTGGACTGCCTTCATCTTTGACATGCACCATTTCGTTTGTGATGAAATCACTCCCCGCTTGATGAGGAATCGAATTCCATTCTGAAAGGACGGTTGTACTACTTGTATTTTTGTCGCGATTCGGTGCGATTGCGTCATGCGACATTTCTTGCTGATAGTCATCTTGATGGGCTTCAACAGGTGAAGCATTACCCGTCATCTCAACTGCAGCAATGTTCTATCCGACTCAAATAGAGTCCGCGGCGAGTAACACAGGTTCATGAATGCTTACAGTCGGGTCTAGGTCATTGTCTTCCGGGAGTGTCCCCGAGCAGCATGTTTGCGTGTCACTAGTCTATCAAGGCGCATATATTCGGTTTTCTCCCTATTAGCCGAGGTATATGCATTCAGCTGCAGACGAACCATGAGTGCCCTGCCTGAAAATTGCGGTCCTCTGCCTACACTGTTTCGTTGAGTTAGTAAGGGGTAACCGTATGATTTCCGGGACAGAAAATGAGTCTCAAGGGTTGACTTCGCTGATCCAGATGAAGTGGCTAGCAGATGCTGACAGATTTGCCCCTGTTTGGCCAACTTGAATTCTGGACGTTCAAGAATACTGCATCGTTGTGTAGATTGACTATCAAATCAAGTCGAGTTTCAACCTCCCGAATGAAATAGACAATGGCATCCCATTCACGCCTTCAATATTACCAGCAACGGTCAAATAACGCAAAGTGACCCTGCCAATGATAAGCGACTGGTGCCGCGAGGAATTGGTTGAGCTAGCGTACATAGCCAGTGCCTTCGGGATGGACCAGTGAGACCAGTACGTGGAGACCTAAATTTGCGCGGTGCTTGAAACATCAAACTCGAACTGAGTTTCGCCGAGTATGTTTCCCCAGTGCCCGGTCAGTGCAACCTAGTAGCCTATTGGACTGAAACCCATCGCAGTGCGTCGGTGATATTGCATCACTGGTCATCGGGACATGTAGATTTTTGGTCACAAGGGAACCATTTCTACAAATGTATATGTGTGCAAGTAACACGTTACCAGAGGTGTTGGGTAGGGTTAGACGAGCCTTCGGTGCTCCAAGAAGGATCAGGTTAGCGGACCTGACTCGAGGAACGAAGAGGGTAGTGGGACATCTATTATAGCTGCAGAACCAAATGATGTACATCGATGGATACCGTGCTGCGATAGATGGCGGAAAGCATACCGATGACACCATAGATTTCCCAAACTCATTAGCACTATCGCCTGGTAGTCTGAACTTTCACGCGTGGGTCACCACGCTCACTGCGCTTGCGTAACTTTTCTTGGCGCTTGCTCGTCGATTCTTTGGCTACATCAGTCTCACTAGAAGAGGGAGAGCTCAGGCGGCCAAAGATAAGAGGAGACAAGAAAGATGTTCCAAGCTTCACGACAGCATAGAGAGGAATCTTGTGCACAAGATATCAGAATGTGGAGCAACGATGAATGGCTTTTTAACTTACGATCATATATAGCCACCAAAACCATTCGCCAAAGGCGCCACTACCAATTTGACATGCCCCTGTTTAATGAGGTGATGAAAAGCGTGGTAGTTGGGAAAACCTTGTCAACTCACATGTTATATAGACAATATCGAAACACCATTCAGTTACGCCCGGCTGGCTCAGATCCTCGCCGTAAGATATGACAGCATTCGTTATTGGATCGCGTCGCGGTGTCCCGAGCTTGACCAAGTAATGAGACAGGAAGAACGCAGGAAAGAATGTCGCTGTATATAGCGCTAGCGAACCCTTTGAAGGGGGTATGGCATTGCGTCTAAATAGCAAACGGAGCGCGAGGGAGATTATGGTCGGTAATACCATGCCATATCTCAATATTTTGATTATTGACTCGTTTCTGTTGGCTGCATCGCAGAGTATTTGACATTGGTATGGGAGTCCAAATATAGAGACGCACCGATTTTCTTGGCTGCAGAGTTCGCCATTGTTGCTGCTGAGGTCAACGTGTTGGGAGGTTGTCTCGTCACAAGACCCTGGTCTATTTGCTACTTAGGTAAGCAGCCTCTAGGACCGACACGGTCACGAAGCCTGCAAAATTGCGATGCCTGCACACGACCTCATAGCTGAGGCCCTCGGCGCCAATAAAGCACACCAATACACATTGTCGTCTCTTGCAGAGCGCATGCAATCGGCGATTGAGGAAGCTGATAAGCTCTTGGCAAGGCTCTTCAAACTCTTCTTCTTTGGCGTGGACTTATGCTGTCTATAGGATGATGTTGTTGACTTGAGCAATGACGAGGGTGATGGGGAACAGGAAATCCGTATGGATGGAGCAAAACGGCCCTCTGGTTTGTTCACAGCCTCCGAGTTTCTACACCCTGTACGCGCTCGCCCATCTCACGCGCTCCACGCGTTTGACGCCTCGTTGTTCAGGAATCTCCTTTTCATGAAGAAGCACTACAAAGGACACGCTATGTGAATCAAACTAATGCCCACCAGAGTGTGTATTCCACCTTTTTATCTTGGTTCAACTGCTTAGTATATAGTGAAGACCCGAGAACTGGAGATATTGGCTGATGCTGTCAGGCTTGAGAACGTCCGGATACAGGCACAGCGTGACCAGCAGAAGTACACAATGCGCCGTTTCATGAGATGAATATTCATTGGTACTAGGGAACGAACCGCCGCGAATACTCAAAACTATGGCCTGCAGGAGAACACTCGACATCTCAACTGGGTGTCCGTCGCAGAAAAGGTGACTTCTACCACTTCTAGCAATATAAACGCTCCATCCTTTATTCACGCCTTCCAAGGTGTCAAGTGTCTCTGGTGCAGAGCGGACACCCGACGACTGTCGCGTTAAGTGGTTGGGTGATCAGCAACCTAACATCAACCATGGTGAATGGACAACAGAAGAATTGGAGAAATTGTCTAGCCTGGTCGCATCACAAGGCGATGTGCATGACTGGGTTGATGTTGCGCGTCAACTGGGTGTGAGTTGCTATTTCCTCCCCTTCATCCCTTCAATTCAATTTCTGCTGCTCAGACAAACCGCATCCCTATCGACTGTATGCGTCGCGGACTGCAACGCGCCAAACATACATGGAATTCCACTACGGATCAACGTCTGGCTGAGGCAGTCCAAAAATACGGCATGAATAACTGGAATCTTGGTAAGGTGTCTCTTGTGCAGTGACACCTCTCTCACAAATGTCTCCAGTCGCAAGATACGTCTCAGAAGATGCTACTGCTGCTCAATGCCAGGGGAGATACACTCGCAGCTTGAATCCTGACATCAAACTAGGGTCTTGGTCAGCTGATGAAGATAATCGGTTAAGGCTTGCTGTCAAGGCATACGAGAATTCTTGGGTCAACATCGCTGCCTGTGTGCCTGGAAGAACGAATGACCAGTGCCGTGAGAGGTGGTTGGACCAGTTGAGCGTGCCCAATACAAAGAATCAATGGACTGAGGAAGAAGACAAGCTGTTATTAGAGGCAGTGGATTCATATGGCAACCAATGGAAACGTATTGCATCCAAGCTTGGAAATGGGAAGACAGGTCCAGTAGTAAGGCTCACCAGGCACTCCTACCACGTGCTCCCACTGAACAGAGGAATAGTGCCGGATGCGATTTACTAAACTCAAAAGACAGAAGGGTAAGACACCCGTCGACTCGCTTGGTGGCTTAGCTACGCGTACTATCGAAAGTCCAAGCGACCTGGAGGAAGCAACAAACCAAGCGGTTGGAGAACAACTTGTTGAAGGGAAAGTTGGGCCTACTGAGCCTGCGCTTGAGGCAGAAATTGACGGCAACCTCCCCGGACCAGCATCTGAACTGGCTACACAGAAACGGGTGTCCGATAATCTCCCAATAATAGCTCCAACACGTCCAGTAAAGCGACGACGACAGAAACACGATATCCAAGCACCTCTCCCAACACCCGTTGAAGCTGGACCTAGAGCAACGCCAGCCACCAGCGATAAGGAACCAAGACCACGCCCCAGGCGCAAAAATGCTAACATGGCGCCAGCACAGACTGCCAGCGATCCTTCCAGCTCTGCCCAAGGACCGCAAGATCCACCAGATGGTGTACCACCTACACAAGCCACGCCAAGGCGGTCAAGGGCATATCAACGTTCCAATACTCAACAACGGCAATCTGCACGCCTAGCCGCCAAGAACAAATAGAAAACACCTTACGGATAGATTCAAGCGTAACCGGATGAACGCCAGATTTTGCTAATAGATAGTGCCAATGTGTGATATTGATGCATGTACGGGTTGAGCAGGACCCCGCAGTGATCATATGTATATTTATGCGTGCACCTACCAACATGCTAACCAACTCTCCATCTTTTCCTGGGGTGAACACCCACTTCCCAATTTACAATATGTCCCAAAAGCTTATCATCCTCGTGATTGGTGCTATCCTCAGTGCTCGAGAGCAAATTGCCTAACGACTTTTGAACCAGTGCGGCGTTCTTAAGCTTCTTTTCCAGGGAGGGAAGAGCTGCCTTCTTGGGGGGTGATGCCTGGATCTGGTGGTGAAAATCAGTAATTGATATGATTTGAATTGCACGTACTGGAGTGCGGAGGTAAGTGTGTTTTGGCGGGAGAGCCGGGAGATGCTCTCGTAAGTTGGGGAAGCCGCGCAGAGTGGTTGGTATTACAGGTGGTCCACCTTCATCATCTGATGGTAATAATTCTGGTGAAGGCGTCCGCGATGGCGGAGCAAGTAGGTCAAACGGCGCAACGTTGTCAGGTTGAGTCTCCTCCTCTGTTACAATGTATTCAGGACATTCAAGAAGCTGTCAAATGGAATCTCACTATACCTTTAATCTTTCGCATCTTTTGCTGCTGAATGGAGTACAGATCCTTTGGAGTCATTCCAAACTCCTTGCAAGAAAGTACCAGGTCGGTAGCTATGATGCCAGCTCGATTGGAAAGGTTGGCGTATTCATGTGCCCTCTGAAACAATTCGCGCATGACTGCTCGTGTTGGTTGATAACAAACCAAGTGAGTGATATGAACGAGAAAGCAAGGCCGAAACTCACAAGCGGCGAGTTCAAGCTCAATTCTTAGGATTGAGTCTGTTTGAGCAGCGTCAAAACCCTCATCCTTGACTTGCTGTAGTATTAGCCTCATCATGGCCCTTGAAGCAATTTCTGGTGTGATAGAGTTAACAAGATCAGGAGGTGATGGGGGATGTTCTGGCGGTGGTGTAGGAGCTCTAGGTTGTGCGTGAGGATACGGTGGAAGATAGGTGAGACTGTGTGTATTATAGCTGGTTGGAACGCCGGCGGATGTAGCAGCTGGGTATTGAGTGGTATAATGGCTATATGGCGCAACAGCAACGGGAGTGACATTGACGGTTGGCGTGGCAGTCGTTGATATCGCCGTTGCTGGCGTGGATTGTAGCTGCTGGTGAGATTGGTACATGACTGGCAAGGAATGAGCCAAAGTTTGCGGTGACACACAACAAAACTCTGACCCTTGCCTCCTTTCTTGCCCTCATTCACATGTCTCTCTGGTCCCGTCTCAGCGGACGATGGTCTGGCTTATATTGCATTCCGGCTGGTGTGGTGTTTTTTGAGTTCTTTTATTCACCACAAATCATCTCAGGGCGCAGTATGCAGGTACGTTATGGCATAAGCTCTTCCCAATGCATTTTTCAATGACATTTTCGCGGTCAGCTAGCCAACGTTGAATCCAGATTCTTCTAGACTATGGCGCGATATCTGTTTATTTGACCGGTACTCCATCAAAGTTAAACGACAATATAATAGGGAGGACATCGTCGCATTTAGGTCCGTCGCGTCATTCGCAATCGCTCAACCGGTCATTAATGGCATTCAGAGCCCCAGATGATCCTCGGCGGACGCTTGTCAAAAGGATTGTAGCTCTCGAGGGCGACACTGTAAAGACACGTCCACCTTGTGCTGACCCCGTGGTCAAAGTACCACAGGGGCACGCCTGGCTTGAAGGTCAATTCATGATGGTCGATTCGTTGATCTTGGCTCGTTAATGGTTATTGTAGGCGACGAAAGTTTCCACAGCGACGACAGTAACCTCTTTGGACCAGTGAGCACCGATTTGTTGACACAATCGCGGTACTCTTAATCTACATTCGCAGGTACCGCTAGCATTGATAAAATCTAAACTAGTTCTCGTCCTTTGGCCTTTGGAACGTTCAGGTTTTGTGCGGCGGCCAGAACTAGGAGAAGGAGCCAGCGAACTCGTGCGGAAGGAAAGAGTGGCAGCAATAGCGCGTGAAGCAACTCGCCGGTCTAGAGTGACTACCGCATCTCAGGAATCCCGCTCCTCATAGGCGTACTGCTATTCTTGTATTGAGCACGTAAATTAGTTTGGATTTGCTGGGCAGCGAATTGATTGCCATAAACAATCACTACCCGCTTAGGCTTGTGACCGACGCTTTGAATTGACTCATCCGTTTCTCTGCGATCCACACGCATCGATGACAGTGACAGCTGCAACTCGGGAAGAGCGCCCTGTTGCACCAGTCCAGACGAAGGATTTCCGTAACTCACGACCGCAAATTGTTGGGCAGGACAGCCCAGAAGCACCATTTCCAATATTCCTTAATGGTATAGTACAGACAGGCTTTGGCAGAGGTGGCAAGGACCTTGGGTGCCCTACTGGTATGTGTGGTATTCTAGCGTATAGACTCTTACGTGACACCATGTTCTCTGTCCTTAAAGCTAATCTTCCTGATGAATCAATCACACCTTTAAGCACGGCCACGGAAACTGGCATCTATTACGGTTATGCACAGGTGGTGCCATCGCAGGATCAGAATGCCCTGTCGAATCTTCGAGCGGAGGATTATAGAGTATACCCAATGGTCATGAGTCTGGGTTGGAACCCCTTCTACAAGAATGAGAAGCTGACCGCAGTTAGTGTTGCTTATCCTTAATGTGTCCTTAACGCGCTGATCCATCGACTCCACGGACAGGAAATTCATATCATGCATCCCTTCCAGTCTGATTTCTACGGCCTAGAAATGAGAACCGTGGTCCTTGGTTACATCCGACCAGAGCTGGATTACGTCTCAAGAGGTGGGATTCTTTTCTTTCATTGGCATGCCACACGACTCAAACTAGTGGCAGAGGCTCTCATAGATGACATTGAGACAGATAAGAAAGTAGCGCTCAACTCTCTGGCTCGTCCAGAATACAACAAGTTTATGCAGGACTGTCGGTTCAGTCAGTCAGAAGGTTCAAAAACGATCGATTCCCAGTGAAGGTGGGGGATATGATCACACGAGACGAGGAACGACTCGGCAATCCACCAAGTGGAGAGATTAATGGTATTAGGTCTGATTAGAGTTGAACACGTGTAACAGTGTAGTCTATAAAATATACCATCAACCGAGGTTGTCTGAGTTGTTGAGGATCTTAGCATGTGTACAGGAATAAATGGCACAATGGAACATACCTTATAGGCGACGCATCTTCTTTGCCCGAGTCCCACCAATCTTGATGGCAGTTCTATCGGTGATAGTACTGACAATCGGACGAACAAAGCTTCCCTCGCTTGTGAGCAGAGCCTTGTGCAGAGCGTCTCTTCCCTGCCCGAAACCCTTGAAGAACAGTTCGATTTGCATAGGATGGTCTTTGGCCAACTCCTCGATCGTTTTAAACATTCTAACGGCACATTGATAACCGGCTTCATAACTAGCTCGATTTCCCTTCTTAAATCCGCATGAACCTCCTGAGAACCAAGCAATGGGCGAGCCATTGGGTCTCGTAAGAGTGGTTATGGTATTGTTACGCGTTGAATGGCAGTGGAGGCGATACTTGGGTGGGGTCTGCGAGGTTCGACCTATCGGAGAGATGGGACGTTCATGCAAAGGATTAGGTGACTTAGTGGGTGTGGGAGGTGGGTAGCCATCTGGACCAGGTGTGGGAGGGTTTGCGTCGACCTCAGCAAAAGGTCTTTTCTCTGATTCCTGAGCTAATGGGGTCGAGGCAGGCATGGAGCCCGTTGCCTGGGAATAGCTTGCCATTGGGTATGCCCTTCTGGTGACCACTGGGGCTACTGAACGCCATGACTTCAACGCGAACATTGTGAGGGTGTTCGGTTAATTAGAGTAAGTGACCAGCGAAACAATATTTTTTTAAAGTCCGATCGGGGTTGCTGATCGCGGAGGGCGTCGGAAACACTTGGTTCAGCACATCCCTCATCAAAACTATGTCGGTAAGTTCTTTATGCACCTGCATCTCCAATTGGTATTGACCTTGATGTAGCTGTCAGCAGCTCTCTATAACACTGTCTTCAAGCGTAACAGTACGTAGCTAATGCTCCAACTGTGCTTTGCAATTTACATCCATTGCAAGGTATCTACGTGACATCTGTTTTCGCCGGTGCCTTCGCCTTCGGTGTTGGCTTCGACCTCGGCGTGACTGCGTTCTTTGACCGCTGGAATCAAGGAGTGCGTCACCTTCGTTTTGGGCATGACATTGATTGCTCATTTATCACAGAAACAATGGAAGGATATCCGACATAAATATGTTCAAGACGAGGAGTGAGTACTGGAGTAGAGCAGTGCGTTGGTTAGACTAGGCAGGATTCATGCACGGCGGTCATGATATAGAATTTCGGCATGTCTGCATTATAATACACGCATTCCACACGACTCTGGAGCAGCAAACTACTATTGTTGGCCGTCTCAGTATCGAGTATGCTCGTTGAATTGATATCCAGCAGCCATGTGACTTGTCACTGTTCAGTCACACTGAGAGAGACCACAACTCGACACCCAACTTTCATCGCCATAATGTCAGACCGAGGTCGCTCAACTTCTCCTCGTCCTATTCGTGGAGGAGATATGGATGTAGATAGTAACAGCTCATCTCAAGGCAACAAGGACGCCAAGGTGGTTGTTGTCAACAACCTCACACGCAATGTCGTGGAATCTCACCTCCGAACTATATTCGGTTTCTATGGCCAAATTTCCAAAGTCGATTTACCGCTATATGGAAAATGTAAATGCCACCTTTACCTTCCTTGCCATGAAACTGATTACGAATCGATACAGCTGGTCAAAATCGAGGTAAAGCCGCGCTTGAGTTCGCAGAAGCCGGCCAAGCGCAAAAAGCTGTCGTACATATGAACGGCGGTCAACTTGACGGAGCAATCCTCAAAGTCGAACTTTCCGCTCTCCCTATATACCACCGCTCTCGCTCCCATTCGCGTTCACCTCGTTCTGTTTCCCGTTCCCGTTCCAGGTCTCGTTCCCGCACCAAGTCGAGGTCTCCGCCCAGAAGAAATGGTCGTGCAAGACCCAGGTCTTATTCTCGCTCCAGGTCACCACTTCCGGCCTATCGTAAACGTGGTGGACGTGGCGGACGCGGAGGTTATGGACGTAGGGGCGCTCCTCGCGATATCTATCGCCCTGTCAGGTCACGGTCCCGTTCGAGGTCGCGCTCCCCTCTTCGTCGCGCAAATGATCGCTTAGGTCCCAGAAGGCGTTCACCAAGTTATACAAGGGGTGGCTATGGAAGAGGAAGGTCGTTAACTAGGTCCAGATCAAGAAGTCATTCTGTTCGTTCCAGTCGTTCCCGCACTCGCTCGTTTAGCCGTTCGAGGTCTCGGTCACGCTCCATGTCATATTCTTCATATTCCCGCTACAGCCGAAGTAGGAGTCGCAGTATGTCAGTCAGCAGGAGGAGAAGAAGTCCCAGCCGTGACGACATCAGGGACAGCAGGTCAAGGTCTCCAACTTAGTCTAGCTACCAAGCATTGTTGCCATATCACTTTCTTGCGCAGACATGCCAAATTATGTTTTTTTCCCACCAATCCGTGATTAGTACATGGCACTAATTGTTACGAGCAAGACATTGATATGTACGTAAACTGCAAAATCGGCGCTAGTTACTAGCCACAGATTCATCGTCTGCTAAAAAAGGTCTGTAAAGGGTAAATTGTAAACTAGCCCACCAAGTGTGAAGGGACAGCATTTTATCACCTACCTATATTCATATTCATTACGAATGGCGTGAGACATCCATTGTTCATCTGCCTCCTGCTGCGGGAACCCACGACCACCAGCCAAGCTCAGAATCACAGGAAGTAGAACAAGGCCATGCAAAGCTCCAGAGATAATGAGTGTGACCCACATGCGGAAGTAATATATCTAATGCTCGATGAGCGTAATATGCATCGTGACAAGCAGGTAACGTTACCTCGAGCAACTTGGAGCGCGTAAGTGCAAGAACAGACATTCCAATAAGCTTGGTGAATGTGATTCCAGAGAGAACCTAATGCCCTCTTAGCTAATGCCGAAGCAATGAGAATACGAAACTTACCGATGGTCCAACGTCCACCAATGCGACATGCATCCGCTCGTCGCGTTCTTTCTGACTTGCAGGATGCTCAGCTGGTAGACCAGATCCAGCACTCATAAACGCCCGAGCAACGTGTGCACAGAATTCCACAGCAATGCCCAGCGAGATAACTAGATTGACCAAGCTAATGGCATTCAGGCTGATACCCCAAATGGCCATAACCCCCATCACGGAAAGAACCGTCAGTGTAACCACTCCAGTCAGAATAACTCCCGTCCTCCAGGATCCCAATAAGAGAGCAGTAACGACGAGCACTGAGGCCAATCCCACTCCCAGTACCTCTTGCGTTATGGAGATTATATGCGCGTACTGATCGAAGAATACGTAGAATAACGAGTATGGGAATACCTCAGCACCGATATCTTGCGATATCTCATCAGCGATGCGATGCGAAGCGTCGAATGCATTAATGAAGTCCGCTTGGCTCCTCAGTGGAGAGTGGAATGTACGGAAATGGGATGAGATAACGGAATCGCCGTCCGGTGTCACGGAAATTGCATTCCCGAATGACGCTTTGCCTGCCAAGGGACATTCCTCAGTAGTCGGGGAAATAAGCCAATGCTTGAGGAACCGCATGAATTCTTCTTCTTCTGGAAGCCCATCCATCGTGATATTCCAGGCAGGTTTATGACCTTGATAACAAGGTCTACAGAGCCTTGCAGGATCCCTAGGACCGCAAAATGTGGAGGAATCAGCCTTGCGAACACGGCAACACTCCTCTTTGCCAGGATCCAACCAGCCAAAGAAGTCATCTATCCATGACGCGCTTGGTTCTGATATGAAGGATGAATCTGCACGTTTCCTTTCAGCCTCCAGTCTGTTTGCCAAAGAGAAGTCCTCGCAGGTGGTAAATCTGCCACATAACGCTTGTTGTCCACGACGATACCTGAGATCGATATCTTTTGCAACGAAGTATACTGGTGGTCCGACGTCGAGGTAAGCGTCAAGGTTGTCAAAGTAGGATACTAAATAAGAATCTGAAGGAAGGGCCAATCTCTGGTCTAACAAAGATTCAATAAAGAGATCCTTGCCATATTCCCGAGGTGACTCACCGAGCCCGAGTTGAATATGCTGAATGCTGATCACCGATGCAACAAAGACTCCCCCAAAAACGACCAAGACGACTCCCTTGGTCAGGGGCTGCAAAAGGAAGGGAGAGTAGTAGCGCTTAATGGATCTAGCAATCCTTCCGAGTCCACTGCCAGCCGGGGGTGTATCGTTTAAGGCAATTCGTGTAGGCAGTCTAATGCAGGGGATGCAGTCAACGCGATTTGTCTAAACCATATGACTCAACATGGTGATTTCTCGACAGGAAAGATGACGTACTTCAATGCGCTTAAGGTCCAAAGTCATTGCACTCGTAAAGACAGTCACTTGCAGCAGTGCGTTGAGGAATACGCTTCCTGCTGCGTACAGAGCGAAGTTACGAACGGCAGGCATTGGAACAAGTGCTCCGAGAGCAAATGCAGTCGTTTCTGTAATCGTGCTCAGGAGTATAGAAGGTCCCATCTTTGCCAGTGCTGCAGCCACGCGTTCTTCGGCAGTGAGGTACAGAGGCATGGACGCGGCATCTACGTCATCCTGTGTAGAGTCAAACGGCGAACGGTGCGAAGTGGTAGGGGACATCGGGGTCGTTAGTCCGTCGTTGTTCGTGGCTGGAATAAGTGCATTGGGCCCATGGAGGAGGTTCTGACGGTCTAATTCGTGTGTAAGGATGAAGACGTTGTCAACACCAACGGCGAGTACGAGGAACGGGATGACTTCAGCGATGATGAGAGTGACCTTGACACCGAGGAAGGAGAAAAAACCAACGGATGAAGACACCGAGAGAATGACAAGACTGATACCAAAAAGACCTAAAGAAAATTTAGATCCAATGAAGAGACTTCGGGGTAGGCGCGGAAGGAGGTGCGGCATATCGCTGGAATTGATGGATATTGAGGATGATGATGACCTGGCCCGGGGAAATAGCCCAGGTAGATTACGAGCCCATTTCGCCAAGGATGAGAGAACGCCGTCGTCTTCCCGGAGAGTAGATCCACCTCCGAGAGTCAATGCGACGTAAAAGAACATTGCTAAGTAAGACAGAACCACGATCTTGACGTCGGTGTTTGTGCTCTTGTTAATTTCTTCCTCAAGAGAGACTCCCGTCGAGAAGGCAATATTGATGCCAGCTTCTGCTGGAGCTGTCTTGCTTATATCTAACAGGTACGCGCGTAGTGACTCCTCCCAGTCCATCGCTTTCGCCTGTACCTCCAGATCTGTGGAATCAGATACCACATACGTTACCACCAAAGCCCTCGCATCAAGATAAGCCTTAGATCCATCGTCATTCTCAGGTACTCCACCCATGACATAATGTGACCCAAGAGGTTGCTGAAAATCTGGCAGGCACGAAACTGGGTCATGCGCGCACGTTAGGACCTGAGACCCCCAGGTGTCTTCATCGTAGTCGTCTAAGTCATTGCCAAACCACGCCATGATTGATTGAACAACACAAGCCCCTCTGGGACCGGCAGGTTTGAAACAAACGTCATTGAGCCTGTAACCATTGGCAGAACGAAGGGACCGAATGTAAGCCTCGACTTGAGCCCAGTACTTCAATCTATCCCAAGTCAAGACAGGTTGAGTAGGCGCTAGCGATCCCGAATTTCCCAAACCATCGGGTAGATCGTCTGCACGTGGGGGCGACGCCGTGATGAACACCTGTTCAGTGCGGTAAAACGGTCCAAAGCTTTGATCGAAAAACTCCTTTTGCAATTTACTCTGCGAAGTGGGAGCCACCCAGAGTCTAACAGGATCTGTTTCCACCTCGAATTTACTCCAACCAATGTTAAGAACGCCAACCAATGTGAATACGACGGCAAAGGTGAAGTAAGGGGAGGTGGCAGCAAACAGACCAAGTTTGTAGAAACCGCGACGTAATGCAGTATTTAAGAGGTATTGGCGCGGTTGAACAGTTTCGATTGGATCCAGTAAAGAAGCACCGCGTCCCAAATGGCGGGTATCCAATTGTGGTCCGGTATCTTCGTCTAGTTGCTGAGCCAGAGAAGCTGCGCCTACGAGTCCACGAGTATCGGAATGAGGTGACGAGGCATCACCGGATAATGCCACGCGTTCATAGCTCTTTTCCCTCCTGCGCCGAATGCCACATTGTACCACGTAACCAAGCCAAAAGCCCGCGACTGCAATTCCGTATGATAAGATGAGAATAAATGTAAGGCAAGATATTGTTCCCACAGAACAACTTGAGCCAGAATTGGGGGGTGGGACATCGGGCAGGATGGGGCAGATGCTAGGACAATCGATGCATGTGCAACGGCTGGACAGGTCGCTGTCAGCGCAATTACGCGGTATTGGGTTGAAGTCTGTTGGAGGCGACAGCGAGGGGAAATCTATTTGAAATGGACTACCAATAGGCTTCTCATCACCCATATACTTGAGAAAGGCAGAATAATTCTTGGCGCCGCCCCCGATCAAATCCATCGCGTAGCCATTGGTCGTACCAACCTGCACGTTCTTGCAGCTGTCGAAGAATCCTGATGCGTAGTTGGCACCAACATGGAAGTCCACTGATTTCACTGCAGTGTGACCAGTGTTGGAAAGTTGTGTGGACGTGACATTAACGAATGTCCCTTGATCTGGAGAACATGTGAACGAGCAGAAGAACGAGCGAAAGTTGTTTCTGCAAGCAGGGCACGGGGAGATTAACCCTTCAACTTGATTGAAATTGTCCCTCAAGGCCTCGACTTGTTCCAGCGTACAACAGACAGGACCACTGGCGAATTCAGGTCCACAAACATCTGCTAGGGTAGCACGTGCTCTCGCGCTCTCTAGCTAGGAAGAGCAACAGTCAACTCGTCTTAAAGCAATAAGCAAAACTGAATACCTCCTGCGCAGGACCATCGTATGGACACGGTAAATCCTTGCCAAAGAACCCCTTCTTACCGCAGGTGCCCCGCATGGCACAGTGTCCTTTCTCACCAAGCATATAGGCCATGATTATCCTAGTTCAACCTGCTGCTTGGCGCAAAATTTGCAGGAGAAGAAACCAGAATCAGCTGTAGAGGGAGGGCGATCGATGCGAGGTGGGGACAATTGAATGAAGTGACGCGACTCAGCCTTGCTCCTATAGTAGGCTCCGGTCACATGACCATTCTCGATATAGTAAGGCCGCTTAATCACCCGAACTTAGGAGCGATGATAAGATTGCTTCATGGAACAGACCAAGGCCTCGAAACCAACAGCTACGAAACCGAGAAAGCGTTTTGTCGGTACAAAGTCCCAGACCCCCTCGAAACCAGGGGTTGCTGTAACTGGTTCAAACCAAATACCACAAGATATTCTCCAGGATGAACGATTGAATGCAGCCATCAAACAGCTCCCTTCAAACTATTCGTTCGAGATTCACAAAACCATCCACCACGTAAGGAAGAATAATTCAAGCATGGTTGCACTCCAGATGCCGGAGGGTCTGCAGATGTTCGCATGTACAATTGCCGATATTATAGACGCGTGCGTATTGAGATTGCTACGAAATTCATCTGACCGACATGGCTTAGATTTACGAACGCATCGACTGTCATCATGGGGGATGTGACATATGGCGCATGTTGCATCGACGATTATACAGCCGTTGCCTTGGGATGCGACATGCTTATTCATTATGGCCATAGTTGCCTAGGTGTGTCTGAAATTGTACCATAAGCTCCCCATCGAGTCGTGTTGACACAAGGACAGTCCCGATGGACCAAACGAGCATCAAAACACTTTATGTATTCGTCGAAATTGCTATTGATTCAGAACATCTCGGGCAAACGATACGCCTCAACTTCCCTGGCACAAGAGAAGGATTTCAACAGAAAGTTCTGGGCGATGACTCCAATGGCGGACAATCCGTTCAGCATCTTTCTATCATCTCACCCGCTATCATAAGCCTAGATGCACCGGACCAAGTACGGTCAATGCAGCAGCATACGCCTCCCACGAAGCTTGCGTTAGTCTCAACGATACAATTCGTAGCAGCCTTGCAAAAACTCAAAGAGGATCTCACTGTAGAAGCCCCTGAACTGAAACCAGTCTCTCCAGCGGGATTGGTGACTTCCATGCCGGAAGTAGGGGAACCTGTTTTGCCACAAAGCCAGAGTGTTTTCTATACGGGAAGGTACGACGCGACAATACCTAGATCGAAGCCCCTTTCACCAGGAGAAATACTGGGTTGTACTGCGCCTCGCCTCGCCGACGACGTGGATGCCCTCATGTTTGTTTTTCGCTTAAATTGCTCTCCCGTCATTTGACGCTCGTCTAGCTACCTGGGTGATGGTAGATTCCACTTGGAATCGATCATGATTGCGAATCCCTCTGTCCCCGCATTTCGGTACGACCCCTATTCGAAGAAGTTGACAAGAGAACGGTACAACCACCATGAAATGCAGAGCGTCCGATCGGAAGCTATTACCACGGCTAGAAGAAGTGTAGCTTCCTTTGAGCATGGCGGAATTAATGCTGGTGTTGCAGCGTTCTCGCCTATATGGGGTGTCATTCTGGGGACGCTAGGCAGACAAGGAAGCTTCAAGCAGCTTCAAGTAAGTATATTAAAGCCAATTATCCCTTCAGTACGCCTCTTACTCAGCTACAGGCCATTACGGGTCAACTCGAAGCATCAGATGTGACTATACCCTATATGCCCATTCTCCTTTCTGAACTATCTCCAGCCAAGTTGGCCCTCCTGAATCCTCATATATCCACATTTGTTCAAACGTCATGTCCTAGGCTGTCGATCGACTGGGGCTATGCATTTGACCGTCCACTTCTAAGCCCCTACGAGACAGCCGTGGCCATAGGTAAGAAGGTTGGATGGATGGAAGAAGGGCCGAATTCCCAAGGTGTGGGTAATTATCCGATGGACTTCTACGAAGCAGGAACTCCTTGGGCAGTATCGCGTGTTAAGGCGGCATTTTGATGCACAAATGACTGTGCACCGTTGTTGTATAGGGATCAGATTGGGCGTTAGAGTCATGATCATTCAAGCTCTTCACATAGCATAAGTACCTCAGCATTATATCTACGAATGTGTAGCAATATCAATATGTGTCATAGCGCCTATTTACACCTCTGTCCTACGATGGCTTTGCCATGGTCCTGCGCTCGGGCGGTCAACAGAGTGGCCCAGAAAGAGGAGTCCCACATACCTGCCACTCTTCTTTACTGATCCACAATTGATGAAATGTGCCTAGGCTGGCTAACATGCTGCCGCCAAGCCACCCACCATATCTCCTTTCAACGGAGTTTCCAACTGCGTGGATTTTAGTCTATTACAGTTGCCGTATCATGCGTGTCAGTCGAGTAATAGATGTTCCATTTCCACTTACATGAGGAAATGTCCTGGATAGTTCTGCGTGCAACCGGTCACTCAACCCAGCAAAAAGACTTCCACCACCGGTTAGCACAACATTACCCATCAGAACTTGCCGGAGTTCAGGATCGCACGCGCGTAAGGAATCCGAAATCAGCCCTGGGATGTGCTTGGGTAGGTTTGGATTTGTCGCCTGCAGCGAATAGTTCAATACATTACTTAAGGGCATAAAACATTCTACATACCATGAGCTGGGGTGAATATGTGAAGAACATTTCACCAACTTGGAATCGCTCTAAACCAAAATAGGTATTGTACCCCGTAGGAAATTCGTACTGCTTGACGGGACGTGTGGCAGCAAGTCTTGAATGCATCAAAAGCTGCCTGCGTAGGTGCACGAAGTACTCACTGGTCATTCCACCCCTGGTCAAGGACACCGGCCACGCTTTGTATCCACTCGTCTACTTCTCTCGCTTCTGCCCAGGCACGCCAGGTTTCAGTTGTTTTAGAAAGACGATCATTACGAAGAGTAAATTCAGGTTGCATAGAGGGTTCGACAGGCTGATAAGACCTCAGCAACATCAACGACGCCCAACACAATTGCCACCCACGGTCTTATTCGAGATGAGTTGATGTGGCCAAAGCTCAATGCCTTTCCGGTTCGGACTAGGGCTCACGAGAACATGCCTCGCATTGGCATGAATAAGTTTTGGAAGAGCGGAATGTGCGAGACCTGCATTCTGTTTAACCACAATGCGGGCTAGTGGAGAGATGTAGTCACCTTTACGCAGAACGAAACCATCAACAACTGGGGTAACACTAGCTGTTGACTGCCCGATATCAATAACGAGGGCAGACCCTTTTCCAGCCGCAAATCTACACGCATATGGTGATAAAGACGATTCTCCATGAACTATACGACGTACGCATTCAAAACACCCGCATTGGCAATGTAGAACGCGGGAACCTGAAATTCTTCAAACATGATCTCAGCCATACGTTCACGATTGGCAGGAGTATTCCAGGCCTGCTCTGTTATAAGTATGGGATGGTCTGAGGGTGTGCACCGCATAACATCGACCACAGCATGCTCTATGAGATGCTTTACAGGATCAAACTCTTGAACTTTGAGCATCATTTACTTAGCATAGATTGGTAGCATAGAATAAGTAAGTTGAACGTACTGAGTCCGTCTGTGACTGGATTGGCGATTTCCATTCCCTCGCGCCATATGGATGGGCCATTTTGACCAATGTAGATTTTTGCACCAGAATGAGCCGCCGGTCCAGTTGAGCTCACATCTTCCATAGAAACATCTATATCCCCAGGCACCTTGGTGTAACCGTACGACGTAGGTATAATTGCTTTCGGTGAATCGTCCCCAGCATAACCCGCTCTAACTGAAGAAGACCCAACGTCGATTACGAGAGCTGATACTTCATCTAACGCGAAAAAATTCGGTTTAAAACGCGATGACAAGGATGATTTCGACGCGTACCTCCACCATAAGCAACCATCGCGCGGGAGGGTGTGCAAAGTCGTGACTTGGGCAAGTTGAGTGAGTTATTGATGCGTATTTGGATCTGAGGTCATTACAGTAGCCGTTCTAGTTTTTTCCCCTGCAATCTTAATCAATTGGCGCAATCCTAGGACGAAATGCTCAATCGGAGTACAGATACCAGGCATAACAAGCGGAAAAATTCAAGTTCAGAACAAGAACTTCTGGCGGTCCTGCCCAACCATGGACTGCTGGAAATGCTCAGTGATGAGGAAGACGACGACTATTCAGAGTCAGATGCTAGTGGCATTGACCAGTTTCCTGAAATCAACACGGAAAGCGAGAGCGAACCTGAAGAGGAACCTGAGGGTAGCGTCGAAGAGTCGGGAGAAGAAGTCGACGTTGCAAAGCTCAGCGACGATGAAGATGACTATACTGGGGATGAGGACAGTGAGCCAGAATCTGCGGCTCTCTCACAGATATTCCCGCAGTCGAAGACGATTATATCAGAAATTACTGGCCATCCAAAGCGTATATTTCCTGATATTGAGCCTGACTACGACTCAGACTCATCCACCGAAGATGTAGGTATCCTTGATTCTTGCTCTGGTCGTATCTCACCGTCCTAGCCACCAAATCGTGTAGGAAATATTCCGATGCATTGGTATGACGATCTACCCCATGTGGGTTATGATGTAGATGGGAAAAAGGTGCTACGACCTGCTCACGGGGATGAATTGGACAAATTCCTAAAAACTGTGGAGGACCCGACCACTTGGTAAATCAAGTTCCTCGCAATGCAGCAGGATTGACTTAAACTAAGCCAGGACGTCTGCATTTGACAAGAACACTCAAATGGATAAGTCGTTGACTGCTGAAGAACTCGATATCATCCGCAGGCTTTATGAAGGCGAAAACCCTGATGCCAACTACGACCCATATACGCCCATGGTTGAATGGTTTACAGGGAAAGGCAAGGAAGAGGTGATGCCTTTGTCCGCCGCACCGGAGCCAAAAAGTCGATTTGTTCCAAGTAAGTGGGAGAAGCAAAAGGTATGTGATTCACAGTTCCCTCGTATTCGTTTCAACTCGACGAGAATCTAGGTCATGAAAATTGTCCGGGCTATTCGCCAAGGCCGTGTCCTTCCTAATAAGCCAAAAGCAAAGACTAAATTCGAATTTTACTCAATATGGTCTGAAGCACTGTCTTCCGCACAACCACCGCCCTTGCCTGCACCAAAACCACCGCTTCCTACAAATTCAGAGTCTTACAATCCACCACCTGAATACCTGCCAACCGAAGAAGAACGCTTAAAATGGCAGGAAACAGACCCAGAAGACCGGGAACGAGACTACATGCCCATGAAATACCCTGCGTTACGCTTGGTTCCTGCGTATGATCATTTCATCAAGGAGCGTTTCAATCGCCAACTAGATTTATACTTGGCCCCTCGAGTGCAGCGTGTCAAGCTTAACATCGACCCCAGTTCCCTCATACCAAAGCTACCAAGTCCGAGTAGTCTAAAACCATTTCCCAATTACAACCTGCTGCATTTCCTCCACTCTTCGCGTGCACGTTGTATCAGCATTAGTCCTGATGGTGCCTGGGTCGTAAGTGGCGATGAAACTGGCGTCGTCAGCCTTTGGGAAATGGCCGTTGCTCGTGAAATTAAGCGTTGGAGTTTTGATGGCCGAATAGGTTCGTTGGAATGGTGCCCTAGATTGGATGCCAGTTATTTTGTAGTTGGAGTGTGAGTGCATTCATAGTAAGACAACTCTGAACTAATTGTTTCCTAGAGATGAGACGCTGCACTTCGTCGTACCTCCCAACCTCCCCCATGCACTACTATCCATGACTCAATCCATCCTCGCATCAGCCCGCCAGCCATCTTCGACCACCTCGACTTCACCTGTCAAATGGGTGTCATCTACGCATGCTTGGTCTGTTGATAAGCCCGTTCTTACGTTGACTCTGCCCAGTATGTCTGGGTTACCTACTCAAATTAGTTGGCATCGTAAGGGTGATTACTTTGCAACTGTGTGTGAGTCTGAACTCCCATCATTGAGTATATCCACACTCTAATGGACGTTATGCCCATAGCTGATGGGTCCAGTCAAGGGGGTGTGTGGATACACCAGATTACAAGACGACATTCGCAAGCACCATTCAAACGAATTAAAGGGACGGTACAAGCAGTTGCGTTCCATCCTGTCAAGCCTCACTTTTTCGTTGCCGTAAGTTTCACGCGCTGATTCGTAGCATGATGCTGAGCTGTTCGCAGACGCAAAGATATGTTCGGATCTATAATCTAGCGGAGCAAAAACTCCTGAAGACACTCACACCCGGAGTTCGGTGGATCTCATCCATCGATGTTCACCCTTCTGGTGATCATGTTATTGTTGGTAGTTACGACCGCAAACTGTGCTGGTTTGACTTGGAGTTAAACGAGAAGCCGTACAAGGTGTTACGGTGCGTTATTCCCTCTCCATGTACAACAAGGAGCTGACGCACTGTCTAAGTTATCATAGCAGAGCCATTCGTTCAGTCCAGTTCCATCCAACGTATCCTTTATTCGCCTCTTCATCGGACGATGGCTCAATCCAGATCTTTCATGCTCGGGTATACAATGATCTAATGACGGATCCACTGATCGTACCCTTGAAGATCCTACGTGGGCACGCCATTGTGGACGCATTGGGCGTACTTCAGGTCCGGTGGTCCCATCAGAATCCGTGGTTGGTCACTGCGGGAGCCGATGGTCATGTTGCCGTTTGGTGTAGCTGAGTCGGCCACTATAAAATCCCTCTGCTGTAATCTTATCACGATCCCTCAATTGATACCTACCACAACTCTTCCTCGTGTACGCTTTGTAGCGATTAGACATAGGGCAAGATAGCAGAGGTATCCAGATTTGTGAGCATCATTTTTTCCTTCAGTGTCCATCTTGCAGGGTCGAGTACGATCAGGGTTGAAGTCACATTGTTCCAACTCTGGTGAGTTCAATGTCAAGTGGAGATACCTTAAAGTAGAAGAAGAGAAGAGCCATAATAAGTGAAAATGAAAATTGTTGAAGTCCCGTCGTCCATTACCCCGCTAGCCGCATAAACTTCAAGAACTCGAGAATGGCATGGGTTGTGAGAAGCTTGTCGTAAGTCCAGGGCGAATGAACTAGAATTCAAACTCCACTAAGCTTACTTGTAACCAAGGCTGCAGACAACCTCCGTGTTCAGTAAGAATGCCGTGCAAACAGAATCTGTTGATTGAGTTCGACAAGCTTTCCCAAGATAAGGTCGTGAGGTCTTCAGGGCTAATATAACCTATTATAATTTCCTCAAGCTCAATAACAGGGGTGTTCTTTCTGAGCTCCCAGTGATGCCAACAGCCGCCTAGATATAGAGGATCCGCGTAATAAAAACCGTCGACACCATGCTGCCCTGTGCCGCGTGATATCGCTCACTCGATGTGGCTTGGTCACAGCTCTCCTTCCTTGAATGTCTCTTCAGGATAACTGATGTATTGACGTGAGACAAAAATATGAAGAACGACCGGGGACGATGCGAGGACAAACACGACTTGCCTTATATGGGGGTACCTTTCACTCTCATGAATGTTGTACAGACGTGGATTGTTGACCGCAGGGTGAAACTCTCGCCGGCCACGAGGACCTAACTCTTGGTAGCTCGCTCGTGACCATTAAGGCGCCACCAGACAAAAAAAAATAAAAAAACAGTCGACACCATTATGATTCCTCCATCCTAGAGGTCCAAACTATCAAAATGTCCATCCTTGAGATATTCTGTTTATGAAGATCTGTCCATGGCAACTCGAACGATGTCGCGAATCATTGGGTGAGTACATTCTTCCTAACGATAAGCTCCTCGTGGCAAAGGGAATGACATAAAGAGGCAGAGAAAAAGGAGCATTCTATTCGCTAGGCACAATTTGTGGCAAATGGGAAGTTCAATTTGGGTTTAACTTAGAATGAAAGAAGGACAACGCCGTGCTATCACGATGATGATCTTCCGAACTTCCTCTTGTTAGCCAACCCACATAAATACGCCTATGCCGAAGTCAAGTCCCTGCGCTCACCAGCACGCCCCACCCACATCCAAGCGGTCCCCGACCCAAGTCCTTCCCTACTTCTCTGTATAGGACCCTTTGAGCGGCGGCAACCCGAGCAATTGTGCAATTAGCTGAAGAAATGGTGAATTGGTCAGATCCTGCGGAGATACAAAAGCAGAATGGTAAGTGTGATTGTACTGGCGTAAGACTTGTGGGCCGTGAATGATATTCTTCTCCGACAACAGAGATCTTTGTAAAATTGATTTTCACCTTATTTGGACTGTACATATGGGAACTGTTCCAGACATGGGACTTTGAATGGTCGCTCATTACTAGGCGCCGAGTTTTTCGCTGGCCACTGGTAAGTTCCTGTTGCTTCTAGTCGCGTTTTATGCTCATGTCCTTCGCTATCTGGATAGAGTAGGTCCACAAGCTGATCTATACTCGCATTGAGGCTCACATGGGCTGCAGTATTTTTCTTCCTTTGTCGCTATTGCATGCTCTTTGCCTTCATCACCTTGTAGGTTGAAATTGATCCAAGTACCAACAACCATAACTAATAGATATTCTAGAATGATATCCCTCACAGTCACCACACCAGTAGGTCGAATCTGTTTGTTCATGCTACATTGGTTAATATGACGCCATCTCAGGTTAATTGCCGGGTAAGCCAAATCGTTGTCGGACTGTTCACTATGGTGCTTATATAAAGTTGACATCGTCAGGCACTCTTCACATTCAACTCGGTTGGTCTTATCCGATTCATTGTTTTACAATGGCACATTCTGACCTGATCATATTTAGTGGACAGGGAATATGACCATTCTCTGCGCATCGACATGCTTGATGCTCCGAACGTGAGTTTGTTCTTTCATTGCAGCGAGTTGATGTACCGAAGTATCATCTAGAATTGCACTATGGGAGCGAAGGCGTGCTATAGTAATCGGGCTCGGCACTCTCTGTGTTGCACACTGGGCATTGCTGTATCGTACGATGTTCATCGTCATTGCCGAGTGGGATGATACTGCAAAAGCTTGTGTTGTGGTTGCAACCAACCCATCATGGCTCAACACTACTTTCTTCTTCAGTACGTCCTGCGTTTACTTGTTCATTCTGAAATCTGACGCGTTGTTTTCCAGCTATGGGCTTCGATTTCATTATATTGGTATTCACTGCTGTAGCACTACTATCCAAGCACTCAGCTCGCACCGACCTGTGGCGACTTTTGTTCCATGATGGCTTGGTGTACTTTCTTGTCTCATTCACCTGCAATTGTATTCCTGCGGTAATTATCTCTTCGCACTTATTCACAAACCCGATAATTGACTGCCTTTCTATATAGGTACTCAACGTCCTTAACTTAAATAGTAGGTTAACGTCTACCTGTGTTTAAGCACCACATTGACCATGCGTTTACTCTGATTCATTTCGTTATTAGCGGTAATGAATGTGTGAGTAGTCCTTTCTCGTTTTAGGCCAGGTGCTAATACGTGCAACTGGTTGCAGGATTGCGACTGTATGTTCCTCATCTGTTTTCATGTAATACTCTCTGACGCTCCTGTTCAAGGTTCCAGCAGCTGCCATCACGTACGTCAAGCAATTATTTGTTCTAGACTAGACCTCATCAATGCGCGTTCTGGTTATCCAGATCTATTGCAGCCTGCCGTGCTGTACTACGGCTTCTTGAATTTAGTCAAAGCGGCAATGAAGTCTATGTGCACGAAGTGTCAGCAATGGCAACTAGTCATCCTCCACGCCAAAGCATTGCCCCTTTCCCCAAACCAAAAGCTTCCAAACGACCAGAGGTGCATGTAACAACGGAGCACATCACAATGGCAGAGTTCGCGTAAGTACTTGGCGTCAAATGTCCCGTCGTACTACTAACACCGTGTAAATTGTGTTTGTTACAACTTACATCAGAGAACCTACAACAGATTCGCCGTACGTTATTAAGGACAAGCATCGGAAAACCTCCCTTGATTCTCCCTCTGTAGGGGAAGGAGATAGCTCATACGACAAGGATGACGATACATCGCTTGAGTTTCGAGTAAGAGAACCCTAGCAAGGGGCTGGTCGGAGCGATGTTGAGGCGAATAACATACCTTCCATAGCTCGTATAATCCCTAATAGTCATAGCTTATTTACTGCGCAGCTGCATTCATTACTCATATGTGTACATCCCCAATCTTCAAAGCCATGATTTCAATGCCCTTCGGTACATGAGGCATCACAAAATTGTACGAGACCTGGTGCCCGTTGTGATTCCAACAGGTAGCAGTTCAAGATATATATACTGTTCTAAGAACGTGCTGGAAATGAAGAGATTTTACGCTGGAACATGTCTACCTATAAGTTTATCGAGGCTGGATTCTTATAGCCGTTCTCACCCCTATTTCGGTGATATGCAGTCCAAATTTGGCAGGTGATGTATAGTTAGACAGCCACTGTGGCTGTGTTGCCAAAATCTATCACAGTGCCAGTGCGTCAAAGACAGTAGACGACGTAGCCATGGCCAAATCGAAGAAGTGTGTTCTCGCATTTATCCACGACAGGTGCAGCACTGAACTATCATGATAGCCACACGAATCACAACCAAAGCCGAAAAGCTCACCGCAACGGTATCAAACGGCCACAGCAGCACCGTTCACGGTCATTGAAGGGTGTAAGTAATTACATTACTGCTCTGTGCCTATTTCACTGATTGTTTGCAGGTTGATCCTAAGGTTTGCATCTCCATTCTTTTATCGTCGAGCCTTTACCTATGCGCCACTTCAATCCAGTTCCGCCGAAATGCGCGTTACGCCTTGGCAGGTTCGGTGAGTATATCATTGGAATTGCTACAGCGTTACTATGATCTAATGCAACAGATAGAACAAGGCCCGTGCGGAAGCCAAAACGGCGTCATGATTGTAAACAATACCTTAATTCATAGTTCTTGTGGCATCAAGCTGGGAGTGGCAGAATGGCAGAATGTACCATATCGACGACCATGCCTCTTCATAACGATCGCACTTAAAAAGGCATCCAAAACGCAGGATTACATGAGAAAGAAGGTGATGCGCGAGATAGAGTATATGCAAGCACGAAATATCATTTGTTGCCCTGCATGCTTTTGGCATTTCGTTCGAGAGCTGCCTGCAGACGAAGTGCCTAGACCAAGCTTTAGCGAAGTCGCACATACGATAACTGCAATGGCGTACCGCTGCATCTTCTGGTCGTTGAGCACCTTTCGCCATGTTATGCTTTCCGGCACGAAGTTTCTGGATGCGGGACATTGTAACGACTTTACTTGTCCCCTCATTGGCCAGTAATGCCCGGCATTCGTCATCCGATACGGGTCGACCTTCCAATACCGAGAAGAACCTGTAGCGTAAGACAGTCTTAATACGCTCGAAGGCTTGAGTGGAATACCAGCCGTCGCGTTCCTACTGGGGTCAGAGGAAGAAGTTTCGTCATGCGAATCCACATACATTGCAAGTTTCGCGCAGGTCTTCGCTGTCATAAATCATGCTCTTTAGCATGGGGTCAGTGATATCACACAACTGGAAAGCGGCGGTTTCTTTTGCCAGGGTTTGACCGTCAAAAATATGAGAATTTCTGTGCTTTTCGGTTAGCACTCTGAGCTATGCATTGGTAACACGACTTACCTTCGGTCCGTTTCAGAAGTTCCGCTAAGTTCTGCTGAACGTATTTGTATATTTGCTGCTGACCTTTCTTGCTTGCGAGTAGTTACAGAGGGGCGCGCTATCGGATGATTCGCATTGCGGAAATAGAGTCGTTGATAGCTATTGTGCGCGAATTGCAACTCTTCAATGAACCCATTCCTCGCGGATACTTAAAAGCTTACAATCTGGCCTCAGGATTGGCTCTTGGATCATACGCAAAGCGCACGAGTGTATCCCGCCATGGACCATCCTGGAAGACATAACAAACCAAAGGTAGCAGTACTTTGGAGCTTGTAATCACGTCAAATGCGAGCAAAATATAAAAGTTGAGAGAGCCTTACTTGATGATTTCACGAGCTTCGGACTGCGTGAACTGATTCAAAAGGGATGTTCTCGCCCATATGGGTCGCTCGACGAAGAGCTAGTGTTCCTGTGAGACGAATTGAATGAGGAGCAAAATGTCGAGATACCAACCGCATGCAATCGTGTGAGTAGGGTCTCGTTGATCTGCTGTCTATTGCCCTCGACAGTCTCAGGTGGATGTGCAGGAACCTGGATATGTCAGCATCCCAGCTAAGAGTACATGTTTGCAGAATACGCACACCACTATCGGAAAACATTATAGAAGCAGGGCCGTATCCTTTCCATCTCATGCGATTTATAAGACGCTTCTTCTCCTCCCCAGTTTCCTCGTTGATTGTCGTGGTCTCCATTGACGCAGGATTGGGCTTAAAGCTAAGAGGTGAAGCTCAACGATTGATGCTGAATGCTGCATGAAACTTACTTGTAGCCTTGTGGAATAGTTTGCCTACTGAAAAGAGGCGGAGGGAATAACCGTAAGTTGCTTTTCATCGTGGCAGCTGGGGGTTCAGCCGATGTTGAGGAGGCAACAAGTTGTGGATCCACCATGGGACTGGCAATGTCATTCATAGCGGTGGGCTCTGAGGATGTGTCCGTGTTGACGGGAACAACGTACTCTGAGGCCTCCTTGGGTATAACATAATGTTGTATGGCATCCACTAAGTTACATTTGAATGATAGGTGAATAGAGACATATTGACGAGAATGCACACCATCCAAACGATTCATTGCAACACGAAGTTGTGATATTCTATCGTTCATATCAGGCTGGAAGTGGAAATCAGCCATGCCTTGCATCCCCGCCATTAGCCCAGGAAAGATATTGACGTGTACAATGACGCATACTGCGAAACCTTAGAGTTTTTGGTATAACACCAAGCGCCTCCACAGTGTATTCCCCAGCTGGAGCCTCCTCTGGAGGTAGGGGGTCAGATGGTCGCTTTCTCCTGCGCTTGACAACTTTGAGTAAAATGTTGTTTGTTGGCACCAATTCCCCTGGGATTGGATGCGCAAAGGGATTAGACAGATCGAGAGAGAGTTCAACGAGTGCCTCGGCTTTGGACGAAGTTCGTCTAAAGGCATTGTCGATAGCTGTTTGACCTCCGAGATTTTGAACCGCAAGGGATGTCGAACTCGGTCTGATATAACCAGGATATTCAACAGAGTAGTATTGCGATTGTGGTAATGCTCGTTCTTGTGCTCGAGGCGATTGTGCTGACTGCATGTGGTTGAGGTATTATTGTCTCACGCGTGGGACAAAAAAATGAAGAGGTAAACTATTGTGGTGTAGAGTACAGCGCTGGATAAATAGACCATTAGACTTCTGAGGCTCATGAACCTCCTCCAGGCATTTTACTTTTCAGATTCATTACCTCCTCCATAACTTCCTGCAATGCTGTTAGGATTCTGAACTTTTTGTGTGGAGTAACCCGCATACCTTGGACTTCAAATCAATGCCTGCTTTATCCAGCTCCTCCGCGATACGCTGTGCGCCTTCCCGAAATTCAGAGTTTGCAGCTAGTTTGATCATTTGTAGCGTAGACGGTGGTTTTCCGGACGTTAAATCGACGCCTGTTTAGAGGATGATGGTTATTTCTACAAGCCACGAAACAACTCCTCCACTGACCTGCGCCTTGGAGCAATTTGGCAAAGTTCTCCAGTGCTTTAATGGCATCAGGTTTGTCTGCAAGCTTGCGGAACAATGATGTGTTTTTGAAGGCGGTTATGAAGGCATCAGAGGGTGGTTCAGATGCACGGCGAGCAGGTGATGACGAGAATGGACGGCGTATTGCGGGGCGAGCCATCCGCAGGGCTGGTAATAGGAGGATCCTGGCTGGAAGCATTGGGTTCGAGCTCGCAAGTTTGAACGGGGTAATGAGGAATGGCAGAAGAGACCCTGACTGCGTGGGAGATTCAATGCATGCCGTTTGAACGCGTCGACCGAGTCCGTCAGCTTTCCTCGTGCCATGGAGGGTGATTACTTCGACATCGAGAATATTCTAGCGGAGAACCAGGTAGAGATAGTATCTCAGCGTGCTGATCATCAACTGGCGCTCACACAAGCTCCAGAAACTACAGTGCACCTTTCGGCGCAACTTGCCTGATCTGGGACATCTGGGTGGGGGCTCAGAGCGCGACGTATGGAATGCTACTTTGACTTCTTGCCTTGGAATTTACCTGAATAGATCAAAGAAGGGAGCAAATTGCCCATACCGATATGGATGGCGTATACCATCGTTTTTTCGTGCGTGAATATGACTGGTGTGCTGATCTCATGCCCAGAAAGATCGTTTAGGGACTGGGCAGATTTCTTCATTCCACCCGCATTCGCCCCACGAGTTCGGAATGCGCTCAATGCAGAGGCAAGAAGCGTAAAACTATCGAATCTAGTTGGTGCCGGTGGGTCGTGGTATGGATTTGGTAAAATTGTTATGGATATGTGCGTCAAACCATTCCTGAGATACCGCCTGAACATTGACAATTGTAAAAGGCTAGAAGGCGACCATGCAACAACATTATCCTCGACATTAACAAATGTACGGCCCCATCATCGCGTCCTATGTTCCTCTAATCAATGCTTCTTCAAAGACTCTGCAACATCGCCTCGGTGAAGTCGTCGATCAAGCGCAACATTTTGCTGTGCTTGGCACAAGCGGAATCGCTAGAGCATTTGGAGACGCGTCGCAATCCTTCCGTGAAGGGCTTGATGCCACGGAACGTGAACGTGTGTACATGCTAGCTCGAAGTAGATTTATTGCTGACACGCCATGTCAGTTTTTATGCTAGCACAGGAGAGTGCGCAGAGTACAAAAAAATGGTCCGAAGGGAGTGATAGGACGAGACGCTAGGATATTTTGGAGCTCTTCATTCATTCTTTGGCTTCATTGGAGGAGTTTCGGAGGTGACTTGGACTTGTTGTAGTTCGTACACAAACCTGTCCATCGAACATAAGGCATCAATATTGTACACTAGCAGAATGCTCACCATTTGATGCTTGCCCAGAGTGCCAATTCGACGGCTACGAGAAAAAATAAATGGATATTCCATTTGGAGAGATACGCCAACGCGATCAACACAAGCAGCAGAAGAGAGAAGACAGCGTCAAGGACGACAAGAAAACTCGAATGTAGAGAGGAACCTGGCTGAAGGATATCAGATATCAGCGACGGTGGGTCAGATGCCTGTGTATCAGTATCAGACGACATGAAACGGTGGTGGAATGAGTTGAGAGCTTCGGGCCTGGGTTGAACAAATACAGCACACCCATAAATTAATTGTAATCTATGGCCTCTCTCTTCCCTCCTCACTCTGCCGCGCCCCTCCTACCAGAGTTTCGCTCTCTGTTGATAAATGGATCCTATCATCCATCTGCTCTGGTTCACCTTGTCGTATCAAGTCATTCTAATACAAATTGGCCCTCGGCTTTCATCTTGACCCCATGTCGTCAGCGATATGCTGCAGCTCTTCAACGGTCCCTTGATGATTGGTTAATGGAGAACTCAGGTCACGGAGAGGTGATACAAAAGTTACTGCACGCCAACGTCCTGTACTACAGTCTCGTTCGACCCAAAGTCCTCAGCTTACAATGGCAGCTAGGTATCCAGCCACTGCTGCAGAATTGGCTCTTCTGCTATCCATGCTAAGGGTAACATCAACCAAATCTAGCGGGGAAGTCCCATGGCAGCATCCGGGGACTGCTCTTCACAGACCGCCTCGTTTCATCATCTTGCATGAAGTTTCCACATACTTCCTTCAAGATGGGTGGGTGCATTCATTCGTGGAAAAAGCATCCAATTAACAGCCTCAGTCCGTGGACGCTTTCATCCTATCTGTCACTCCTTGCCCACGGCTTTGCTGCTCTAACGCGTCTGTCGTTGTAAGTGAACCTATGATCACAGCGATCTTGTTGATTCACCTACGTGTCCTGAAGTGGAGAACAAAAAGTCTCCCTTGTACTTTTTGACTCGCGCCTGCATGAGTTGCAATTGCCACTGGTTAGAATCTCATCTAATCAGCTGAGTGACTCGGAGTCGTTACAAACTGAACATCTTGAACCTTTGGTATCAAAGTTCTTTGACTGGTCGATACACTTCTCAGGTGATGAAGTGGACTCGATACCAGAATCTCAGGACTCTTTCACGCCCAATACTAGATCAAGGGCAAAATCTGCAACAATTAAACAACACAAGACTGGCGATACTCAAGCTTGGAACTGGATGGAGACGCGTCTTGCTGCTCACTGGGGAGCTGATAATCCTATATCTATCTTGCGTTTTATCCATAATGTATAATTAATATGTCTTCCTTGTCGTATGCCGCGCGTCATAATTTGTAGCTCAATTCAAAGGTGCCTGTGATGTCGTGGACCGCGGGAACTTGATGTGCCAAACTGACGGCCACCAAATTCAATGCACCCGTTCGCCACCTACGTTCTTCGCAGTTACTATAAGGCAACAGGATGGAACGAAGACAACCTCTACGCCAATCTTACACGCTCTTCCAATGGTACCTAAATCCTATATTTCAATTTATCTTCATGCTCATCTGTGATATGTCTAGCAATCCTTGATTTCACCGTCCCAAAAGGCTTTCACTTCTCAATCTCCAAGGCGCCCAATGCACTCTTCAAGACAACGTATTCAATGAATGCAATGCCATCCTTGAATGGCTCAGTTGGGTATATATTCACATCTTGTGACCTCAACGTCAAGAATTCCTCCGATGTGCGGTTCAAGGACATGGTTGACCATTTCAAGGTCTATGACCAACCCCGACGGCCAGAAGGCAAGGAGGAGGTCTATCGAGGCGGAGAAAGAATTGATACGCGTGGTATGTCCTTATAAGCATGAGCAACAATAATAGCCTACTCAGTTTTCGTCCATCAGACTACCTGCTCTATGGTCGCTTCTATCTTCCAACAGGGCGTCTGGATGCGCTTTATTCGTTGAGGTTGTCACCGACTTTGCAAACAGTAGTCGCCGCTATTTCTGAACCCCCGTCCAATATCTCTCGAGAATACCCCAGCCAAAGAGGCAATGGAAGCAACATCATGATCCACCTCCAGCACGACGTAGGGAAGTGGTGTACGGAATATACTTGGAGTGCTGAAGATGGTATGCTGGGTGCTCGTTTCCTACACAATTTCGGTCGACTAGGATCAGCGACGGAGGAGCTCGACAAGGATAAGTTGAGTGATGCGGCGAGTCGGAGGAAACGAGTGGACGAAGAAGATGCTGTTGAGGGCGGTTTGAAAGGCCGCGTTTCTGTTGGTGCGGAGTTATACTTCAGCGCTAAAGAAAAAAGTGCAGGAGGTGAGTATTTTGGTTTATATACCCGTCAGCATAGGATTGACCGGACAGCAATGCAGTCTCGACGGGTATACGGTTCACCACGCTGCCTGATGCTACACCACCATCCTTCCAACTGCCTCCTTCGGGTTCTTCTCCGCTCGCGAATGCACCCAGTCTGGTCAAGGGACAAGCAGCACAACCGCCAACGACGATAACAGCACTCTTCAATCCCATGCTAGGCCA
This sequence comes from Volvariella surrecta, assembly GCA_951802395.1. NCBI lineage: Eukaryota > Fungi > Basidiomycota > Agaricomycetes > Agaricales > Pluteaceae > Volvariella > Volvariella surrecta. The sequence goes on from OX637785.1 coordinate 981,791, forward strand.
TATGTCTGGGGCCTACACTGCACGCGCATCCCGCGACCTCTCTCTATCATCCCGATTTGATTTCAACGTCTACAGCTACGAGAGTGAATGGACTATGGGTGCAGAGTACTGGCTACGACGACCATATATCGATGCGAATGAAGGCGACTCGCCTAACCCATCCAATACCTCGGCGGGGGATGATATCCGTGGTGTTGTCAAAGCACGTGCTTCCACCAATAAAGTGAGTACGGATTCGAGGCTCAGAGATTTATAAATCTCAACGTATTGGTCGTTTAGGACGTGTCTTTAATGTGGGAGGGGCGGGTAAGAAATATGCTCGTTAGCCTTGGGGTGGTATCGGACTTTGCATGTCGTTCAAAGCCAATCAAGGCCATTGGATTAGATGTATCTTATTTTAGTTCTGCCTAATTCGTAGCTCAGCGCTCAGTATTAGACCTTGTGTTGCATATATTCCTAGCAACAATCCATATATTAAAATCCAGCTGATTGATGTGCCAATAAGGGATGATGTACAAAAATAATAAGGCAGGCAATGAGAACAACAGGGGTTAATGTACAGCATTGCAAACGGGCAAAGACAACCAATCACACTTTCATATGAACGGATATTTAAGGCTACTCATCGGTAAGTAGATTCAGTAAGGTGTGTTATATTTGATAAATAAGTAGTAGATTGTCGAGATGTCTGTCCAGCCAAGCCAAAAATTAGACGTCTGTATTTGCAACAGGAGTCGACGCTGGTCTATTGGTCGCCACGATACTCCTTGCTAGCCTGGATATGGCATCACCGGTCAATACTGGTCTAGCTCTTGGATGCGTTTGTCCATTCGTTGGTGGTGAAGAATGCGTGCGCATGTGCATACTCTGGCGTACGGCGTCACGTGGGGAAAGCATACCGGAGCGGCCATGACGCCCGTTGTGGTTGCCAGTGGGAAAGTCGTGCGGCGTCTTGCCAACAGTATGAGCACGTACATGTTTCGAATTCGATCGGATGCCTGCCCAGTGTGGTGGGCTGTTCAGCGGACTAAATTGGCCAGTTGGCGCATGCATAGACGATTGAAGGCCTTTGTCGATATCTTCACTATCACCATCTGGACGGGGAGCGTGTATAGACTCTCGTAAGCCTCTTTCTGGAGTGCTGATACTGAATGTTGGAGAGTTGGCAGCGCTTGCACCATCTGTCTTACCGACCAGCACAAAGCCCACTTCGTCAGAATCCGGGAATTGTTCTTCTTGCTGTATGTTCACGATGGGCAAAGAGGGTGCAGAAGGAGAACTTGTATCTCTCTCCTGAATGGGCGAGGCAGTTGTTTCCTTGGCAGTATTGTCTGGGGCGATAGCTGCATCCGAAAGTGTCAATTCTGGCTTATCATTTAGATTAGGTTCGGGCTTGTTGACAGGAGCAGGTTGCTGGGACGGAGGTAAAGAGGTCTGGGTCGGAGGAACTGCATGGTCCGGGAGCGCTGTAAGCCCATCCACAATTATTGGGGACATAAGGTTGCTTTTAGTAGTGGTGATACCCCAATCATCGAGATCAGGTAAGCTATCATCGTCGTCACCAGCCCAATCTATATGGCTCCCAGGGGTGGATGGGCGGTGCTCTGCCATTGCAACAGCCCTCACACGCTCAACCAAGGCATCAATATTGCTGCGGAGATCAAAAGTGGCTAAATGCGGTGGTGTGTCCTTCATGTACGTTGGCTTTGGGGGTTGCAGGAGGCTTTCGTCGGCTGGGATGATTGATTTAGGGGGCACAGGGGGCACGGGTGCTGCAGGCTTGTTGTTATACGATCTCCTCTGTTTGTTCCTACTGCGAGGAGTTTGGGGTGCGTCAGTCGTGGTCGTATTGGAAGCTATATTCGTTGATAGGTTGGGTCGAGATGAATGACGTGATGCGTTCTTCGAGCGTGAAGAGGGTTTAGAAGACAATGTCGCAGTTGCGGAAAGAATAGGGGATTTCTCTGCTTGAGGAACAACCGGGGACGATGGTTTAGTCGACCCGATAGGAGATGGCTTTGCGCTATCGTCACGAGAGGATGTGATGTGAATCGATAGCTTGGGGTCTTTGTGAAGGTGTGCGTTGTGCCCGTTACGGCTTGCCCCACCTCGGCCACGACCTCGAGCTTTCCCTCGACCTGGGCCATTGAATGGAGGATTCGAGTCAGCGGATCGGGTCCATCTACTTGTAGAGTGGGCAGATGATCCAGGGTCGAAAACGTTAGACTTTGGTGGTACGTTTGAAGCAGACATGAAGTGGATGATGCGTGGAAAATTACAGATATGAAAGCCAAAGGATCTAGAGCGATGGTCAGAGTGGTGATGAATGAAGTATCAATCAGATACTCACAAATCGAAATGCGTCGGTCATAAATGTGTCTTACTGCGCGTGGACTGGAGAGTGGGACTAGGTTGCCCTAGTGGAGGCTAAAATGGATTCGTTCTGAAAACACGAACAGAGGCACCTACGATCACGCCTCGCGTCAAACAGGGCCATACAACACCGTCTTTGCGCCTTCATCGACTCGGACAGGGATCACTCGACCACCAGCGACAATGTCTAAAGCCTCGCAACCAGAGCTGAAGAAGGTTTGTCACACGGCATTGCAGCTCGCCCTTGTTATTTTTAACCGTCGTTTGATTAGTTTATGGACAAGAAATTGTTCGTCCATCTGCAAGGAGGCCGAAAGGTCAGCGGAACGCTACGCGGTTATGACTTGTTCTTGAATCTTGTCATTGACGATGCGATGGAGGAAACCTCCCCAGCACAAAAGCACCCAATTGGCACAGTTGTAAGTTGGCGCTTTGATTAGGTGTCGTCGCTGCTCACCAAGCCATTAGGTCATTCGGGGTAACAGCGTGACATCGATGGAGACCCTCGAGGCAATCCGATAAGAGCCCTTCACCTTGTCGAAATAGTGTACCACATACTTGTCGTTTTTACCTTCATCCTGACTGTCCTCGCTAGTGATAACTTTCAACACGCCGAGTCAGGTTCATTAGTGCGATGTTTGGCAATGGCGTCCTGAACAAACTACGGTTCTCACGTGTTCCCGAAATTTTGAACTTGTTGGCACCCAAAGTGGCGGGAGCAAGCGAGGGCGGATCTGGGCATCCACCCATACAAGATCTCCTCAACCGTCTTATGCAAGGCCATTCCTTTTCACGAGCATCCGCAACAGTTCAACTTCTAGCTCGTTGCCGCTCCCATCCTCCTGCACATCGCTTTACAACTCTAGCCATTGACCATCCTCCCGTTCCCGGGGCTTCGTCTCAAAATTCGTTGGTTTCAATCCGGGATAGACAACTCGATGACTTGAAGGAATCGCTTGCACGTGCTGCCCCAGCTCGTGTCTGGACTCATTATACAAGTCTATTGTCCCTGCTCGGTCACGAGAAGCTACCATTGGAGTTGCATCAAGAAGTCCTCCGCCGATGCACCGCACCTGCCCCGACGCTTCGTGCTTCTGCTGCGCGTCGCCTGGCTTTAAACATTCAAGCTGCAAGTCCTCACATCCATGAGGTCCGTTTCCAAACCGTCATACGAAATATCCGGTCTATGGGGGAGAAACCGCACTTGGAGGACTATCATTTCATTTTGCAACACTTTGCAGCAGTGGGCCACGATACCGGTGCCTGGCACGTATATCAAGAATTGTTACACTTGGGGTTACGACCTCGCACAAGGACGTACACCCTATGTTTACAAGCCATTGCGCACCGTTTGTCACTTCCCATCCCTCAGGCGGAGGAATCAAAATACATGTCACAGACGCGAACGGCCATATCGCGATTCATTACGGATATGCAAAACAACAACATACGCCTAACTTCAGTTAATCTCGACCTCCTTATCCGAATACTCAAAGAAAGTTCAGACTTTGAAGGTTTTCAGTCCATGATGAAATGGGCTTATGGGATCGACTTATCCAACCCAGACTGCCCGCCACTCGACTTGTATGGCGTGAACGCTTCTGTTCCCGGTCTTGATGATGCCACTCCTATTCCTTTACGCAAGCCCCTCCGTTTCTCTACAGCCGCCCTGACTACGACCATTGACTGCTTAGGACTGTTTGGGCATGTTTCCAAGATGATACAAGCCTTCGAGGTTCTTACGCAGCCCCTGCCACAAGCAGCACAGCATCGGTTTTCCTCCTTCGACGACGAGGACGAGGACTTCGGTACGTTCAACACCTCTTTCCCTCAACAATACGAACCCCCACATGCAAAGCCTAACACAACCACGTACAACATCCTGCTGCGTCATCTCTCGAAGGCTGGTCATGCTGTGTTTCTGCGTCACTACCTTCTGGAAGCCATCTGGCTAGACAAGGAGGCCAACCGTAAGCTACATAGCTCACTCTACAACATTCCATTACCCTGGGTGTTTGCTCCTCATTTTTCGATCAACCGCGGGACTCTAATGCCAGTGCTCGGTTTGAGTAACCGCGACAAGGACCTCGGACTCATGAGGTGGCTTCATTCAAAGATACCTGGGATTCTCAAAAGAAAGCGTGGCGCAATAGCTTACTTCACGAAAAAGCGCAATAGACTAGAGGCACATGGCCGATTAGTGCGTGCTCCGCCACCAATCTCGCCGAAAGTTGCTCCACCACCACAGGCGCAATGTGACAACGAGTCGCCCAATGCTCAAACCCCCCATTCGCAATCAGAGTCTTCCGCCTTTTCCTTCTCCCCTTCATCTCTCATTTCTCGGCTGGGTGAGAGACTACATGTACATACCGCACATGTTGATTCTCCCCTTCAAGCTGACAACGATCATGAGGATCCCCTGGATTCACCGCCACCCATCAAAGCCTTCGATATCGAACTCCATCTCTCCATATTGGAACGAGATCTTGAAGAAATTGAAGACTTTGCATGGAAACTGGAGGCAGTATTAGGAAGAACGACGCAGCGTGTCAAGGAAAGATTGGGACGTCGGGTATGGGCGGGGAAGGATATTTACCTCCGATCTGACGGGGAGCAGAGAACGATCATATCACGGAAGCATTGGAAGAATATTGTTGGATACAGACCCCGATCTCATCTAGATACGAGTATCAAATCCACACAAACCTCGCCTTCTCTCGGTCACCCTCCGAATGTCCCAAGTTCAGCATAGAAGACTCGGGACCACCGACACTAGACTACGTTAATATATTTTATCTGTCTATATGCTTAGGCTTTGAAAATCCAAAGGGAGTGTATAGGGTGATGCAAGTGCACGATCAGTACGATGCTTTTCCTTATCTGCACGACGGTGGTTAAGCAGCAAGGTCCATGCTTAATTCGGTGGGTAGAAGGAGTTACATGAAAGGATTGGGATCCGACTATGCTCTAAGCCAATTTCTCGAGCTCCTCTGTCCTCTCTTTGACTACGCGCTCCATCCCGTCCAACCATATCTCTACTTGCGCGCTATTGGATTCTTGTCGACTCGTCGAAACCTTGGTGATTGTGGACGTAGCAAATGTTCCAATGCCGATGTACCGTGCCAGAGCCAATACTGGCAATCTCCTCAGAGCGCGACCTGATATACTATGCGCCTGTAATATGGCACAATCAGATCAAATCCACGTTTGACTAACGGTACCCACCTTGCAATCAGTGGCCAGGGCAAGGAGTCGGAGTGCGACTTTCCTTGACCTATCTGATTCAGACAGTTGCTCAGTAGTGTCGCTAACGAGCTCGTAGATTTTTGCCTCCTTCAACGACGGTACGTTCTTGGGAGGCTTCAGCCAATGATAACCATCGTAATGAAAAATGCTACATACGACTGGTGCAACAACACCTTTGATGATGATCTCGCATAAAGAGGTGCGCAAGATCTCGTATATCGCATCCTTGGATGGATGATCGATGAATTGAATCAAATCTGCGCGGTCGACGAATGCAGTGTCTAGTAGCGTCGTTGGTCGGGCGATTTGCTTAAATATGGCGAGATGTCCTTACCTATGGCCTTGACCAAATTGCTCGTTGACATGATGAGAACATTTTTGCGGTGTCGTAGCTTGTCTAGTTGGGTCAACAATGCGTTGACGACCTATAGTCCCAATAATCAACACAGAGTCCAGGCTAAGAGCGTATGGTTCACCCTAAGGCCGTCTGATGGCTCTGTGCCTGCCATTGCACCAGCACGGGCAGCAGTTAAGGATTCAACTTCATCTATGCGCGGTCAGTACCATGATCCTCATTCAATACAGAGCGACTAACCAATAAGAACAATTAAAAAGGCATCCTCCTCGTCAACCAGCTCTGTGATACTGGTGAATAGGCGCTGGACAAGCTTTCCCGATTCGGAAAACCATTTGGAAAATAATGAGTGGGAATTTATCTCTAATATGCGTGCATGCGTGTATCTAGGTGATCACCGTCTAAGTATTGTGGGCTATGTAGAGGGCTGACAACTAACCGATGAGAGAGACGGATAGAGAGCTTTTGAGCAAGGGCACGACAAAGTGACGTTTTGCCTGTGCCTGGTGGACCGTGTAACAACACGACACGATTCCAGCAGACAAGATTGACTAGGAGGAAGTTTTACAGTGAGCGTAGCAGGCAGCAGGTGAAGAAATGTCTTTACAGTCCACATTCGCATCGCTGAGCACCAACGTCGCGTGAATATAGTCCAATAACCTTAATTTAATGTCATCCGCATATATGAGCGAGTCCCATAAACCCTCCCATGCTTTGTTGGGAAGCTCGCAAATGGTAGCCGCCATGGTATCTTCATCATCATCCCGTGCTCCAGAACCAGTTACAAACTCTTCGAATAGGTCCGATTCCGATGGTTGGTATACGTGAATCTGGAGACTGGCCTCTTCTAAACTCAAAATCTGAGATGGACATGTGGATTCTGCCACAGATATTCTTTCCACAGCCGTGGCCAGCTCTGGGACCTCCTCCCAACCCCTGAGCACTGACGGAAGACCAACACGATCAAATGTTGAGATATATGCGTGCACATGATTCCGAATTGTGTCGTGTCGTGCTGCAGTACGATGGTTAAGGCGTACCTCGACTAAATTCGCCTATCAGTCGGTTATGTCTTCCATGCGATGCCTGAACTCGTACCGTGAACGATCCATCTTTGAGAAACCTGATCATTATTGTTGAGGGGCTCCTGAGCAGAAAACTCAGCACTATCGGGGGCCATAACCTGGAGAATGTGGTGGACAAGGCTAGAGGTGAGGGTCAATGTCAATGGCAGTAATTAATATGCTAATAATAGTAATCTTAGCCTCGCCAGGCCAATAACGCGTTTAGATTGCTCACGTGCATTGCCAGCTTACTACTCAAGCCACGACAGCGCCTAAAATGGAAGCAAGCTCGAAAGCAGTCGCTGTGGACATCGCAACATTTACATGCCCAGCACCGATATCCACAAACACTGTTATTATTGAATTCTGCAATAGAGTATGCTGGTCATTTCTATGCATTAATTTTTACATTGAAATTGATAGGAGTTGTTCAGTGCCGATGGTGGGTCATACGTCAACATCTACGAACATCAGCATGACAATAACGCTTGCTGAATGAACTTAGGCTGCATAGGGCAACCTGGGTACAAACGGAGCTGCTCTTGACCTTCACACAGTCTATATTGGGGTGCATATCGCTATACCCTAGGGATTCGGAGGAAACAGCAGGTCGGTTTCGTGTATGGGTAGCCTTGCCCGATAAAAGCGAATCGCCACAGCTGGTGTGGGATCGCAAAGTAGAAGGGGGGTTCCCTGAGTTGAAGGTCTTGGTGAGTCATTTCGATCGCAATGTTGAACGGCATTAATGGGCCTGTGGGCGAATGGGACAGAAACAAAGAATTCGTGATATTGTTCAACCTGGATTGTCTTTGGGGCATTCTGACCGTAGGGTCGAAGCGAGTCATTAAATGAAGTGGGGTTGACGGGGGCAGTTTTCAGTCCATCTCCGGCGCTGTGTAATATAGTGCAATATATGTGATCGTTATTGTTGGTTGCTTGTGTCATTGCTTGGCGGTCGGTTGATCAAGCTTGTTGGTTAAGATTTCGAAGCCGAGCACCTTAGCGAGTGCAACCGCAACTTCCTGGTCCTCAGCGTTCAATCAGGTCGCGGCCGCAACACCGCGTCGCTCTCATGGCATCTGACGAGCCCCAAATTGATAAACTCATCAATCAATGCAGACACAATGGTGAATTTCCTTGGCAACATTCTGATGGAGGCAATATCTCACCACTTATTTCAGATGTTGATGTCAAGGTCGATGCCCTCACCAAGCTGCAAGCAGAATTCGAGCAGGGTGCGGAGGTAATTTGTTGGTTCAGTGTGGCTCTATCCGTTTGATATCAAGTCTGTGCATTGCTAGATTCCCGATGTCGATGGCCTCATAACCGTCCTCAAGACGTGCTTACGGACGTCTAATCAGCTCCTCACAACAGCTACCTTATGCGCCTTGCCTGCACTCTTCCCACTCATCCTGTCGCGTTCTCCCGCCAATTTACACGCTTCTGTCGGGCCGCCACTCTCTGCTTCTTCCTCAACATCCTCCGTTCCGCCTCAGACTTCCGTCGACACCAATACTCTTCGCTTGGTCCTTAACGCTTTCCTGCCGTCTGGAGGACTGATAGATAGGTTAGGAGACAAGGAACGGGCCCAAGCAAAAGCAAAGGAATCTTTAGTGACCCTAGGAGGCCTCGCATTTCAAGGTTCACCCAGCAGCCTGCCCACAAAAACTAGAGATGGGAAAGCCCTCGAAACACCTCTTATGACCTTTGAACGTCATCTGCGTGAACTGGGCTTGGCGAGCAAAGTTTGGAAGGTCAGAGAGCAGGTGCGTTTTCCTTTTCACAGCTCTGAGTGTTGCGGTTGACCAGTTTTTCTCGTAGGCCGTACTCACACTCGTGCAGATTCGACGCGCTTACCACCAATTTCCTATTCGACCTTACCTCTTACCGCTCGTTGAATGTCTAGAAGATAGTGATGCCCACGTTCGTGATTGCACACGCCAATCGGTCATCGAGTTGTACACAGGTCCAGGCGTGACCGACGCCGCTCGGGCAGATTTGAAAGAAAAAATGGCCAAGAAGGGGGTTCGAAAAACCATTGTCGACACCATCCTTTCCAAGTTGCTTGAGAAAAGTACCCAAAGCAGGGAGGGATCCGACTATGGGGACTCTGTCAAAGTAAATGAGTATATTCCTCCAAGCTTAATGCTGCAGGGAAAGAAGTCAACCACGACAGCCCCTTCGACACAGGTGCCTCCTTCAATGTTCAGGTCATTGACTCAAAGCACAAGTAAGGAACCCAAGGAAAATCCCCCGTCTCGACCGGGCAGCCGCGCAGCCATGGTTAGCCCACCCCCTATAACACCAACAAGTGATGCTGCAGACGTGCAACCTGTATATGTGCGTATCTATAATAATCCGAAAGCCTCGTCACTCAGAAATGCCAGGTTGCGTCTCCACGAGATTTGGAGAATGAATTTGCGGCCATGGCCAGGCCATTTGAGGTAGGATATCGACGCTATCTCTAATGTCAAATACTAAACGCAACCCAGGGCAAAGAAACTGAGCATAACTGGGCAGACAGAGAGCGAGCAATTATTCGTGTGCGTGGGATGATAAAAGGTGACATTCATCAGCGGTACCACGATGCATTCCTCGCAGGGCTAAAAGAAGGTTTCATGCAATGGTCATTGAAGGCTGTATGTGTGGGTCAATCTCGTCATTAGTCACAGCTAACTGTCAGTCCACAGCTTGCAAGCTTGCGTACCACCGTCTCGACCAATACCTGCTCCCTTTACTCAGAGCTTGCCGTCGCTCTGGGGACGGCAATGGATTCGTTTTGTGATACCCTCTTGAATAACTTGCTGAAGATGGCTGGCTTTACGAAGAAAATTGCAGCGCAGCAATCACAAGCATCCGTAACCGTCATACTTACTCACACTTCTCCACAACCTCGTATCGTGCTTCCATTAGTAGCGAGCCTATTGCAAGAGAAGATGGTTCAATCAAGAGCTGCAGCGGTCTCTCATCTCAAAATGTACTTAGAGGCACACGCCAGTCGCGCAAAATCCGCCATTGAAAGCGCAGGAGGCGCTGATGTCCTCGAGAAAGCTATCAAGAAAGCCCTTGCAGATCCCAACCCCGCCGTTAGGGAAAGCTCACGAGCATTATTTTGGGCCTTTGAGGAAGTATGGCGCGATCGAGGAAGCGTCATCATGGAATCTCTGGATAGTTCAGCAAGAAAGCAATTAGAGAAAGCGTGTCCAAACCCTGATTTGGCTGGCGATATCCCTTCTGCACCCAAAACTGTCAAGAAATCCAGCGTTGCGGCCGCTATCGCTGCCAGTCGCGCAAAAGCGAAAGCCATTGCTACAGCGCCTCCTACTCTTCGACACCAGGCAACGGCAGCAGCAGCGAACACACCTCGGCGTGCGATATCCCCAACGGCAGTGTCACCTCCACGCTTTAGTTCGAGCACGAGTACAGGTACACGACCAGGATCACCGCAAGGGACAAGTAACACTTCTCCCCCATCTAAGAGACCACGGTTGGCACCGACAATGTCTCATTCGTCAGTGAATATGACATCGCATAGTCGCTCACCCTCGGGGGGATCTGGTACCTCTTCTCCGCCTTCTCCGACAGATCAATCTCTCCCCCGTCGGCGAACTTCATCCCCACTGGCATCATCAGGTACATCCAGCCTACGCAAGGCCATGCATACCGCTCTTCCTGCCTCTCCACCGCCTGGGTCCCCTTCACCTGGGGACAGAAGCTTCAATGGTCCCCGTCCACTTACAGCCTTCTCAGCCCGTCATTCAGCTCTCTTACCCCAAATGTTTGGTGCTGATGAGTCCCTGCTGATGGCTCAATCGATTCCCATTCCACACAGTGATAGTGAATCTGAGGATGGAAATCTCTCCATGAATTTAATGTCATTCTCTACGCCATTTGCGAAATATCCCCCCCCGCCTCCAAAATCGACATCGCGAGCAGGATCGGGTTCACCTAGATCAAATGAATCGAAGCCGACTCAAGCCGTGTCTAATGCATTATCGTCAGATTCGGTAAATGGTATGGCGGCTGGGGCACCGGTTGTCGAGGATGCACTCCGAGCACGTGCAGAGCAGGCAGAAAGTGCCGCAGAACGATTGCTAGAGTTGGTTGAACCTGAGGACGATGCTGCAGCGCATCCAGTCCTCCCGCCGTCGCTGGTGGTTGGAACCAAGCGTGGTACAGCCACGGTTCCAAGTACAGTAACGAGACCTAAAACTAAGCCTGCGCCAATTCCTATTGCTCAGCAAGTAGCAGTGCCAATCACTCCCGCGAATAAGAAGAGTTCATTCCTCAAGCATTCTACTATTTACCAAGACAGTCCTGCTCAAGGAGTTCGACCTGTTCCGAGTTTGTTGGATGCGCTGCAGGGCCGAAAGGACGAGTCTAGCTGGTGGCTGAAGAGGAAGTCATGTATGCCATCTATGTCATGTGATTTGATCAAGGATTGCTGATGCCTGTTTTTGCAGTGCTGGAGCAGGCGGCTGAAGTCACCAGGTCCATAAATCCAGACAGTGATTTACAAGCGTGTATTGATAAGTTGTCGGGCGGAGAGGCGGGTGTTCAAGTACTCAAGCAACTCGCGTTGCTTTCTGCTGAGAACCCGTCAGTAGATAATTCCATGAGTCCCGATCTCTTGGCATATCCATTGAGCCCTTCACCATTCATTGGAACTTCAAGGTCTATTCCCTCTCTACACGCGGAACTTTGGGAGAAGAACAGGAGCTTTGAGAAGTTATTTGATGCGCTCTTGCAGTATTTGGAGCCCACCAAGGTAGAAACCTTATGAAATGAGATGTATCCAAACTTACCCGTCGTTCTGTAGACAGAGGAAGAAATCGAATACGGACTAATTCTTCTCTGGGAGTTGTTGGAGAACCAAGGACCCTACCTAGAAGGTCGTGAAGCAGATCTCTTTTCCATTCTTCTGCGCATCCGGTACTGTAACAAGGTCAACGTAAGTAACTTTGCGTCGCCTCATGTCGTGGTACTAACTCACGTTGCAGGTCCTTGAAGCGACTAGTACAATTCGGGATGCTTTGACAAAACAAATCTCTGCTGTGTATGGATTGACCACGATGCATGCGAGTCTTCGAACCTTTGTCAATGAGGACATCCCGAAAACGTCAAATGAAGAAGTCAGATGTTCATCATATGCCTTTGGCTTAATGGCCCTTGGGAAGTTTATATTGCGCTTGCCGGCTGAAATTGCGGAAGAGGAGCTTCCGAGACTGAAGAACACGTTGATTTCGGTGAGTACTGGATTGCAATATTTTGCACGAGGTGGAACTAAACCCGACTTTTTGCTATATAGGCTTTGAACAATCGTGCAAGTTTGATCGTGCGAGAATCTGCCGCGGCGGCTATCATAGCAGCGCAATTGGTTTTACAAGACGAGACGCATTTATTCACCCTCCTTGACGGCCTAGCGGACGACAAGAAAAATTTGTTGACATATTTATTCGACAAGCATGGCGCCAGAGGGACAGGCCCAACGGGAGGACCTATTGCGACACCCAAAGTCGCCAAAGAGAAACTGGAGAAGGAGTTGAGAAGACTGGATACCAGGACGAGTACGCCCCTGCGAACACGTCCTTGAAAACGTCATGGCCGCCTATACCTAACGTCAATGACAAGGTCGAAAGTTCTTCTATGCCTATGTACATATGCATATGCATATAAGCAGTTATACCATGCCTATCACTTTTACTATTGTTCCGCTTTTTGTCCAACCTAGGTTGAATACCATTTCTTCGTAGTTTTGATAAAAACCCTTCGTCTTTTGTATAATGACTTTATTAGTTTAGAGTGGGGTTTGATATAATACAAGCACAGTGGTAGTTTTGCGATAATAATAGTACAGGCATGCGAGTTTAGAGTGGGGGTTTGGTTTTAACACAAGTATTTGCGATACGTGAAGGCGAGATCTGGTTCAGAAAATTCTATACCTCTTGCCCCGGAAAAATGCAGCACCAGCTACGACATGACCAGCAGTGTTGACTCGTGTGTTGCTAATGCTGGAGAGAAAGGGTAACTATCAGATATTGGAAGACGAATGGATACCACTGACCACTCGCGCCGAGAGATGGGTGATTCTGACCGCGGACGATTTTCCTCCAAGCAAGAGTGGCAACGTTCGCCGCCACACCGCGTAAATGACAGGAGTAGGACGAAGGGTGAATATGTGTTGGACGTACTACCAAGATAAAGAAGCAAGAAGCTCTTGTTGCCCAACATGTTGAGCACAGGTTTTTCCAAGGAATAAAATATAAATCCATTGAAGAAGATATGATTGGGCCTCTCATGAGAGAAACAGGACGTCACGAGTGTCACAACTGGAGTTGCTGTCAGTGAGGGACAGAATGAATATTATGGCTGGACTCACACTCTGGCAGAGGTAAGGTTCCTCCAACTATGGGTGAAATTACCATCCATCCATGCGACTGCACTTCGATCGCGTGTTCGTCGCTGAAGGGTGTGTAAGTAAACAATCAAGAAGTGAAGGTTGTGACATACTGCGTTCCAGCGGGCCATATATATATGCCACATGCCGAAAACAAGGCCGTTTAAGCCCATGATCCCATAAAATAGGGTACCTATACGATCCCCAAAGAACAGTGTTAGTCCTGTCGGGGAGGCGAATGTGAATCCATCTCTGGATGAACGGCGAGGAGCTGGAGATTGATATGGAATGACTTGAACGATGCCTTTAAGCTTAATGCTTGTGATCTTGTTGCAGAAGAAGCGAGAGGTGGATAGCAGCCGAGTATTATGGAGAAGAAATGACAGGCCATGCTTTCCTATCCACATAACCGGGACGTGTCCAACCTGGGTTGAATACCATTTCTTCATAGCTCTCCGCGAATCTTTTGGTCTTTAGTATATCTACTTTGTTAGTGTAGAGTGGGGTTTCGGTTCAATACAAGTACAGATGTGCGAGTTGAGAGTGGTGGTTTGGGGTTGATATGAGTATAGGTGTGCGATACGTGAAGGCGAGACTAGGTTCAGAAGATCCTATAGCTCCTGCCCAAGAAAACCCCAGCACCAGCTATGAGTCCAGCGACATGACCAGCAGCGTCGGCTCCTCCTTGCTGCTTATGCGCCAGATCAGGAGTGGTGAAAGACAGTATTGTATGGACTCACCCTATCCGTAACAGCAGAGTAGGTATTATAGGCAAATGTTCCAGTCGCAAAAGCCCATATAGGGATAGGAATGATTCCATAAAGTAAGGTCAATTTGGGCGCGGTGCACGCTAGGAATGATACGACAGAGTATGTGGCAGCTGTACGGAAAAGGCTTCGGTGTCAAAAGGGATCTTGGAAGATAGTCCAGGGTAGAACGTACCACCAGCGCCGAGAGACGAGTCGTCTTGACTACTGACGAGTTTCCTCCAAGCAAGATTGATAACATTCGCTGCCACGCCGGCTAAAATGAACTGTAATGAGTGGGATGAATGGTAGGTGTGCGTGGGACGTACAGCCAATGTAGAGAAACAAAAAACTCTTGTTGCCCAAACTTTCGAGCACAAGTCTTGCCGTGTAATAAAATTTATATCCGTTGAGCAAGATATGATGGGGTTCCTCAATGTCGTGAGAGAAAAAGGACGTCACGAGTGTCCAACTGGAGTTGTGTCAATGAGGGCCAGATAATCATGGCTGGACTCACACTCTGCCGGAGGTAATGTTCCTCCAACTAAGTCGGAAATTATCGTGCATCCAGGTGATGACCCTTCGATCGCGATTTGCTTGCTGCTGGACATCAGGTGAGGAAAAACGCAGAAATGGAGGAATTGTGCCATACTGCTTTCCAGTGGGCCACGCACCACATGCCACAGACAAGACCGTTCACGCCCATGATCCCGTAAAATATGGTATCCTGTGGTATACGGTCCCAAAAGGACGGTGGTGGTGGTCTTGTGTACCATGGCATTCTCTCGACTAATGATGCGAGGGGCATAGAATGCTTTGGAGGTTGTGATGGGTGCACAAGAAGTTCTACAGCATGGTGCGACACAAGCGAGGTGACAAGTTTGATGATGTTTGGTGGACCCAGATAAAAAGAACCTGGGGAATATGGGGGACACTGCTAAAATCTAATTACTTTATTAGTTTAGAGTGGTGGTTTGGTTTAATACAAAGTACAGGAGGTCAACATGTCAAGGCGAGTCTTGATTCAGAAAATTCTAAATCTCCTGCCCAAGAAAAATCCAGCACCAGCTATGAGTCCTGCGACATGCCCAGCAGTGTCGACTTCCTTTCGCTAATGAACATATATTAGCATCGGTCACAGGGTGTATTAATGGAGGCACTCACCCCGCCTGTGACGGCGGAATAGGTATCATAGGCAAATATTCCAGAAACGGCAGCCCATGCAGGGATAGGAATGATTCCATAAAATAAGAAGGACAATTTGGGCGCGGTGCACGCTAGGAATGATACCACAGAGTATATAGCAGCTGGAGAGAAAGGGTAACTATCAGATATTGGAAGACGAATGGATACCACTGACCACTCGCGCCGAGAGATGGGTAATCCTGACCGCGGACGATTTTCCTCCAAGCAAGAGTGGCAACATTCGCCGCCATGCCGCCTAAATGACATGAGTAGGACGAAGGGTGAATATGTGTTGGACGTACCACCAAGATAAAGAAGCAAGAAGCTCTTGTTGCCCAACATGTTGAGCACAGGCTTTGCCATGAAGAAAAATGTAAATCCATTGAACAAGATATGGCCGAAGTCCTTATGAGAGAAACAGGACGTCACGAGCGTCCAACTGGAGTTGCGTCAGTGAGGGTCATATATTATGGCTGGACTTACACTCGGCCAGATGTGATGTTCCTCCAACTATGGGTGAAATTATCATACATCCATGCAGCTGCAGATGGATCGCGTGTTTGTTGCTGGAAGCAGGTGAGTGGTAGTTTGGAAATGGGGGAATTGTGACAGACCAATTTCTGGTGAGCCAGGTACCACATGCCAAAAACAAGACCGTTAAGGCCGATGATGCCATAGAATAGGGTATCCTCTGGTATACGGTTCCAAAAGGACGGTCGGCTTGTGGGGAGAGGGGTGCGTGGCCATCGCTGGGTTGATGGTGAAGAGCTGGAGAATGGCCTAGAGTGGTTTGAATGAAACCTTGTAAGCTGTGATAGTCTGCATCTCGGTGCAAGAAGAGTAAATCGGCAACGAAACGCAGAGTGGATGTGAGTGGACATTTTTGGAGAAGAAATGACAAGTTTGTTGGTGTTTGGTGGAGGTGGGATGGGAGTGAGGAGTTGAGTTGAGGAGACGCTGATGAAGACGAGTAACCATGTCGCATCATCTATTCCTGCTATCGCCCGCAGATACGCCGCTGTACAGTCTTACGCATTACTCGACGAAACCGACTCCAAATGTATCATCGCCATTATCGGCGAATTTGCCGACATGGTCGACGTCTGCATTTGCAGGAACACTGACAGCATTGTCTGGTGCGACGAGCGCGACGCAGACGAGCGGAGGGGCAGTGAGAGTCGGAGGTGGACAGGATCGACATGTGATACAGATGATCGCGAACGCTAGTCTAGATGTGATTGAGGATGTGATGAGAAAGGAAAACATGATGTAAGGCAACGGAGAAGCGCATAGCGAGTACTGATGCAGGACAGGTATTTCAAATGCGTGGACAAATTCAACGAGTGGATGGTGTCAGCGTTTGTTACAGCAGGAAGTAAGTGTGGAGTGGTATGGTAGTACGAATAATGACAGTTGGCAGACATCAAGTTGGTACTGCTGCACGAGGGCAGAAACGACGAGGGGATCAAGGGATTTATGATGGAGGTATGGGAGCTATACGTCAAGGCAAGTGCTGAGCAACGACGACCGGAGCACTGCTAACTGGATGACAGACGACGATGAACCCGTTCCACACAGCGCACAGTGCGATCCGCAGCGGTGTGTTTGACGGGAGAGTGCGGGCGAGTGCGAAAAAGCATCTGTGATCTCGTGTTTGGCTCCTCGCTGGGTTCTCTCTCTCTCCTCATCCTTGTCCTTTCTTAAATAAAATCAAATACAATCCTCCATTTCTCTTCAACTTCTCTTGCCTCTAATCTTCTCTTTTTCTTCTCTTTCTACTCATCTGCCTCCCACTCACCCCCTTGCTTTCCTCACTTGTTCTCCAACTTCTTTTTGCTCTTCAGTAATCCTCGTAATCATTTATCTATCACCCCAGCCATGACTACCACTCCAGCTGCCAATCATCGTGCCTCCTTACTCGCCGGTCTCCGCACAGGCGGCGTCCGATCCTCTTCCGCTAATATCCCCCACACCGCCGCTCCCGGTGCTACTTTCAACGTTCCTCACATCACCACTCAGCAATACCCTCATTTCCCCGAAGGAGACGAGGAACTGTCATCCGACCTTCCTCCTCAAGCAGGCTTCCCAACCCATCTTCAAGCCCGCCCACTTCCTCTCACTGCCGCTGTCGATGGTCCCAACAACCGCTTTGCTCAGCAACAGGCTCAACGTGGCATGATCCCTTCTTACCCTCCTAATGCCATGCTTCAAAATGCTCAGATTCAAGCTCAAGCTCAGACCCATGCTTTGCAAATGCATATGATGCAGTTAGAAATTATGAGAATCCAGGTCAGCTTTCACCATGATAATATCTTGTGCTCCGGTGTTCATGGGAAATCGCCCTAGACCGTTCAAGCGCAACAGTACCAAGCAGAATTGATCGCTCAAGCCCACCGTCAACAGCAGCAGCAGCAACAACAACAACAACAGTTATTGAACCAGAGCAGACGAGCAAGCGCCCAACTGGTACCCCCTGCCACCGCTGCTCCAACTACATCCAGCTTTGATATCCGGTCAGCCGCCCTTAGTGCTCAGCTCCGTAGAAACACCCCCGATCAAAGCAGGCAACATCTCGGCGCTCCTGTCGATGAGCAAGTCCCCATGACTGCCGCTCTGGGTGGCAAGTTTGGCAGTCGCAATGCTAGCCTTGCTTTGCCAAACCAACTCAACAGGTATGGTGGTGACAACCAGGACGATTTACCCCCACCTACTCCTAGTCACACCACTGTCATCAGTGGCGGCACTTCGCTTGGCAATCCTGCATCAAACAACGTCAGTAACAATACTCCTTCCAAGTCTGATACTGCCACTTCCTGGAGACGGGGAGGAAACAACAACTCTGTTTTGAGCGGCAACAACCGTAATACCTCTTCTCCCAGCGTCAAAATCACTCCCCCTCCAGGCGAACGAGTTTCTCCACCCCCAGCTCCGGCTGCAGCCAATGCAAAGCGCCCTCAACCTTTGCGCTTCAGTGCTATCGTCGCACCTCCTGCCCCAGACGTAGCCATTGAAATCTCCTCGGATAACGTTGATGCTGAAGATGCCGCTTCCTCCGCTTCGGGTGGTTCCAACTCGTCTCCCACCACCCCGCGTTCTACATCATCCCAGGACACTCCCCTCTCGCCGCGGGAGGAGGCTACCAAGAAGTTATACGAGGGCCTGGGACTTGGCAGACCTAATGGCACCGCCGACGTGGTACCCCAACCACAATCGGCTGCACCTGGTCACAGGATGGTCAGTCAGCCGATGAGGCAGCCCCGCGGGCCGCCTTCAGGTGCTGATGAACTCGGTCCCAAGAACTTTGCTAGGATGGGTCGACGTGGTGCTGTTGGTGGCTTAGGGGTCTTAGCTAGCGCCCGTGAAAGGAGAGAGACTGTTGAAGCCTACTAATATCGAGTCGGTGGTCGATGACAATCCCTCAAGCTGATTCAGTTCATCTTGCGACGTTCACTTTTTTTTTTTATCTATATGCTTCTTTCGCCTGCTGCATCCTTTGCACGTTCTTTTCTCTAATTCTCTCCTTTCACCATGTCTTCGTTTCAGCAGAACGTCCCGGATTTTGCGTCTATTGGCTTGTGGTGATAACTTTTTTTTTTTTTTTTTTTTTGATTCGTGTGGTAATTGGACTGGATGAGAGATTGAGTGCACGATTTGACTTCTACCCTCATCGATTCCTGGATTGCCTTTTTCTTCTTTCTGCTTTTGGTTCCTGGTGAAGCCCATACTTCCTTCACACTGGGATATTCGTGACATCCCCCCTAAATTCTGTTCATCCATACACTCTCCTACGTCGAGCTTTTTGTATGGCTATCTCTTTGACCCCATTTTTTGCTCTCTCTCACCCTTCCCCCCCCCCCCCCCCCCCCCTCTCGCCTCTGTCACGATGATATGTATTGAACTTGAGAGCGTGTAGAGCTTGCTACGAGTATGCCTTGCACTGCACCCCGTATCCCAATATATATTTGCGCATACGAAGAAAAGGGTCGTTTCCATTCATTTATCCTTCGCTTCGACACACCTGCAGAGCTTGAACGATAGCTTGACCAATTGTCGGGTACAATTCCTTAGTCATATGCAGAAATGTACACGTCCTATATTGACCCCACCTTGGCTCGATCCTTCAGCCATTCTCTGTTTGGAATATGGGGATGTCCATTTCGACAGTGGTATCTATGTATCTACCATACAAGGGAGCCCTTGAAAGAATTTATATGCACCATGATTTACACATTATATGTGGCCGTGACGTCAGTAACCTGTGTCGTTCATATAGAATAGCCATGGAATAAGGTAACGTGGGGTGTGTGTTGGTGGAGGGATTCAGCTGACATCCTGGTGCACGACGTTTGGGAGCGATATTAGTAACATCGTTCACCTCATCCAGTTGGCCGGCTCTGCATCGTCTCTGAGATAGCTGGTTCGAGGGATAGGAAGTAGCATGATCAGGAGGGATATGACGGAGCGCTGTCTGGATTCCTGTAGATCTCGACCGTGATAGTTCGAAGGATGACCGTGTGGCTATTCCCCAAAGGAGGGTGGACTTTGGTTCAAGCTCTGACTCGCCGCTGACGTGCAGCAGGCAGTGGTATGCTTGGGAAAGATTGAGAACGAGGCGACAGCCTGTGACTGCGTTCACCGAAAGTGTTAGTGCTGTTATTGCTGGAAAATATCGTGTCTTGAAACCAGTCAAAGGTGTCAGCTCTTAGCGGATGTGAGAAAGTTGAGGCAACGACTAACATCAAAGGTAAACCAGCTCAGGAGTGTTACCAAGTACATCAAAAAGGCACTGCCGGAGTATTTGAACGCGCGAGAGGACTCGCATTACATGATAAATGAAACTATCACGAAGCAAGAGTTGGAGCGTGGATTGCTCTCTCCATTCAATATTACAGATGAACTGTCTCCAGTCACCATATATGTTGCGTAAAATGCCAAGGCAAACATAAGTGTTTCAAAAGCTAGAACGGGTATCCATAGCGCGTGTGTGAACGGCGGCATGTCCTTGGTGATGCACACAACCGGCAGTTGACCAACCTGCTCATATACTAGATATGGGTGTCCTGGTAAAGACCGAGCTGAGAGGAGTTTTAAAGGGCCCTTACACGGTTCGGTGATAATCACAACAGCAAGCATAGCAATAATGACGAGCACTTCCCCAAGAAAGGCGACGAAAACGAATCGGTTTACCCAAGGCTTATGGTTGTAAAACGCACGAAGCCTTGTTTGCATGATGCCTTCTTGCGTTGAGTCACCCATAGACGCGATCAGAATCCAAAAACGCACTCTGTGTGGCAAATAAGCCAAGCATAAAGCCACCACTGGAACCAAAAATGCCCCATCTACCTGGATCGTAGACATGGTTAGCATTTTTTCGTAAATTATTGCTACATTGTATGCTTACAGCTGGAGAAAGGAGGGCGTGTTGACGTCGTGAAAAGCCAGAGGTAAGAAAATCAGTCCACATACAACTGGGTAGCACGTAAGTTTAGGCTTTCTAGTACGAATAAGACTTATATGACGAACCTTTGGAGAAGGATCCTGAGAGGTATAAACTGCGGGACATGATGAACAGATATCGGGTGTGAGTAATGGAGTGACGAACCTATAATCTCGAGACTGGTTTCGCATGCTGGATGAGTGCGATATAATGGGACTGACAACGAAAACTGACATTAACTCCAAATCACCGATGTATCGGCACTAGCAACAACCACTGCCTATTCCGTCTGTTCGCACGAGAGAACATACAGCGAAGTAGAGAAATTTCGAATATGTCCATCTCTGACTCTGGAGTGATGCACAACTGGGCTCAGTTGTAGGCAATAGGGAAACATGGATCAAGCACACCCATATGTAATTAATCTAGTGCAGACGTTCAGTGGACGTCTATGTACTTGTGGTGGATATCAACGCACCTCAAAATCCAGGGTTATGACTGAGATGTTTCGTTCAGTGAGCTGTCCTGCTTTATGGGGATACTACGCTCACAGTGATCATATAGTCCAAATGTAGCTGCGGCCACTGTACATGTGCGACGTGAGTCAGGGTTGGGCACACGGAAGCAACGTACATACCCATTGCACAGCGAATGACATGCCTGATCCAAAACAACACAATTGACTCCCAACCTAATTCCATGAGGAGGGAGGGAAGAGGATGACCGTTGTTGAGCACTTTGGTTAAGATGAGCGACCGAATATGAGCAGGATTGCCGAGAAGGAAAACGTAAGGCATCACATATGAGCTAGATTTCATCAGGGACATAAAAGATACCGATGTTGCCGCAAATTAGCTGTCGACTTCTGTTCGCTGTGTTTAAAACATAGAAACCTTCTCCTGAGAGGATGTGCCTTGATTTGAAGAATGAAATGGTCAGCAAATCCAGGGTGTGAAGATTGTTGAGCGATGAACGATAACGTCGCAAACGCAACAAATCTACGCTGACAGACAGGCAAGCAGACACTGACGCCATGTGCATGTTGGCTAGACTGATGCTAGCCCCATTGATACCGTCCTTGCACCTTCCAAATTTGAACCACATATAATGGTATCTTGTTTTGCGTCGGGTGCATACGGGTAAGACATTGAGATATGATGATCTGAGAAGTAATCAGGTAAACGAAGTTTATATTTCATTCAGATACATATCAAATAAGTTTTGGCGAACTTGAATGATCAATGGTTTGATGCCTTTGTATCACGTGACGTCTACATGTTGCAAGTGGTTGAGCCAGTTTTGCCTTTTCTTGCATTCATCATGTCATGGGTGGAAGTGGCCGACAAGCGCAATGAGACCGACTCGGACGGGAAAAAGACGATCCGACTCAACATTCCCCAACGGATATACTTGGTTCCAAGTGCTGCGATAATTGTTGGCTCCGCTATTGGGCTTGTAAGAGGGGCACAACGGGCATCGCTTCAATTCCTAGCAGAGAATGTACACCGGCCGCCAACGACGGTACAGGGATGGTATTTCTACAACAAGACGAAGAATTACAAGGTGATGTTGGGCGGGTTGAAGGGGGCAGGTGGAGAAGCAAGCAAGTTGGGGCTAATAGCATTGGGTTATGTAGGGATGGAAGAGGGGTTGGATCGAGTGGGATGGGGAGAAATGAAGGAAGTAGGCGCAGCCATTGGAACGGCAGCGGTATTCTCGGGGGCATGTAAGCTATTCGAGAAATGACTGAAGGTTCGATGAGAACTGACCTGACCCGAACGGCTGTAGATCGACTACCGTGGAAGGCGAGCAAAAGGACCATTTTGTTGGGAGCGATAATGGGAATCACCCTGAAAGGACTCGATTGGGGAAAGAGAGAGCTCGAGGGGAAAGTTAGCCAAAATTCAACCAATCAGAGTCTGTAGATTGATTACGTAATATATGTATATATGGAAAGGAGTCGCCGGTGTTGCCGTGAATGGAGCCGAGGATAGAGCTCGATAAGTGTCTTTGAGCAGGGATTTGAGAAGAAAAAAGAGTGGATAAAAATCGGCGCAATCAGCGTTGACCGGGATGCTCTTCACGATTCCTTTCTGTCCGTTGTCGTTGTCGTTGTCGTTGTCGTTGTCGTCGTCGTCGTTGTCCTAGTCTTCTCTTCCTCTCCAGCCAGCTCCATTATCCGCTCCACCTGCCGTGAATAGATCGCTTGCCCATGCCAATACCAAAGCCTCCTCCTCATACTCCCACTACACTCTCGACCACTCCATCTTATTACTCAAAACTCTCTAAATTTACTTCACATTTTCCTGCCATCACTTTCCCTACGTTAATGATAAAATTCTGGTCAATGGACCCCACGACACCCAAAGCCGTTCCTCCCTCTCACGAATTGAATCCATTCGACTTGCTCAGGTCAGGCCCTCCCACACCAACCGCACGCCATCCCCTCCTTACTACGTATACTTCCTTCCCTTTCATACCGCCACCCTCCCCTACCACCTCGGCCGGCGGATCGTCCACCTCGGATCAGCTTTTCCCGGCCCCTGGCCCCGGCTACCTACCCCCTGCTGCGCCAACTGTTCAGCTTTCCCTCCATGCCCCAGAGTTTAAAAAGAGACCGTCGCCTCTGATCTCACGTAACACTTATCCCGGTATGCCCACAACCGCACCCACATCCACATCCATTCCTCCCAATGCTTCCGCACCGCAACCCGCCACCTCCAGAGGCCAAATTCACGTAAAGCTAATTCAAGCGCGCGGCCTCAATGTTCGTTCATCGGAGTCCCGGCCATATGTAGTCGTCCAATTCGAGCAGAACGAGTTTGTCTCCAGGGACCCAACAGACGAAACCGACAGAGAAGTTAAAGGGACTGCCTCTAGGACCAGCTCATCCGGCGGTATCTCCACCCTCAACACTCTTGGGTCAAGGGCTCAAGCTGCACTTGAAGCAACTACAAGGAATCCCAACGGAAGCAACCCCCCATCAACACCTTCATCACGAAAGTCATCATCAGGAGCACCTTCTTCTGGTCTTTTTGGCCGTATCTCAGCAAACAATCCCGTCTGGAAACATGAAGTCTCCTTGTAAGACACATAGCTCTCTCCATCTTCCCTCTCCTGCTCACCCTGTCGGATTGACTAGTGATGTGACATCGGAAGATGCTGTTATCAGCTTCAATGTCTATGACCGTGCGGCCTTAGACCAGTGTTTCCTCGGAACTATGCAATTCAAGCCAGTCCTCGTACATGACCATACTGTAGATCAATGGTACAAGTAAGTCGTTTTCGCGCAGGGGCACAGCGGAAAATCCGACTATCATACTCAATCATTTCCACCTTTTCCCTGTCCATCACCACCATCGCTTCATCAGGCTAGTTCGCTATAAAAACGAGGTTGTCACCGGTGAAATGCGAGTTCAGGTCACCTTTGAGCAATACAAGGTTGCTACCCTATCCCTGCCCTTTACGTAAAAAGGAAAAAAACGCTGATAAGACTGGTCTATTCACAGACCAAACGGGCCCTGACACCACGCGATTTCGAGTTTCTCAAGCTGATCGGCCGAGGGACCTTCGGCAAGGTCTTTCAAGTGCGGAAGAAAGATACAAGACGAATCTTTGCCATGAAAGTTCTATCCAAGAAAGAAATTGTTGCCAAAAAAGAGGTTGCTCATACAATCGGAGAGCGCAAGATTCTCCAACGCTCCTTGGATTCTCCATTCCTCGTTGGCTTGAAGTTCAGTTTCCAGACCGAGACCGAACTTTACCTTGTCACGGACTTTAAGAGTGGGGGCGAGCTATTTTGGCATTTGCAACGTGAGACAAGATTTAGCGAAGAGCGAGCTAGGTTTTATATTGCGGAGCTGATCTTGGCTCTTGAGCACCTTCATAAGCACAATATCGTCTACAGGTCAGCATTTTATATTAAGGACGTGGATCAGTGATCTCAGCTCCCACCAGGGATCTCAAGCCCGAGAACATTCTCTTGGACGCAACGGGTCACGTAGCGCTATGCGATTTCGGCTTGTCTAAGGTGGACCTCCGTTCGGGTGAACTCGCTACAACATTTTGCGGAACAACGGAATACCTCGCGCCGGAAGTGTTGTTGGACGAGCAGGGATACACAAAGAATGTGGATTTCTGGTCCCTTGGGGTGTTGCTTTTCGAAATGTGCTGCGGATGGAGTCCCTTTTATGCAGAGGACACCCAACAGATGTACAAGAACATCTGCTTTGGAAAGATTCGGTTCCCTAGAGGCGTGATCAACGACAACGGAAAGCAATTCGTCAAAGGGGTGAGTTTCAATGCTCCTATATGCTATCTTTACTTGAAGTTAACGCTAATTAATTGCTTATGACAGCTATTGAATCGTAATCCAAGACATCGCCTTGGTGCAAGCCGAGATGCAGAGGAGTTGAAGGAGCACCTTTTCTTCAAAGGCATCGACTGGAAAGCCCTCGCACTCAAGCAAGTCACACCGCCGTTTAAGCCAAATATTGATTCGGATGAGTCAGTGGCTAATTTCGACACCGAGTTCACATCTGCCGACATCCGAGACGTTGGAGTTGCCGACATGGACATTGATGAAGAGGACCCATCAGAAGATTGGACGATGCAGGCCAATAACAACTACATACACACCCCCAATGGCCCATTGGGTTGTGAGCGGCAAAATGGCTTTGCGCCAGCGTCACTCAACGGTAACGGTACCTCAGCCCCAGCCCCAAAGAGTATTCAAATCAAGCCGAAGAAGAAGAAAGAGGTTGCAGGAACACCCTTGACGAACAGCATACAAGAGAACTTCAGAGGGTTCACATACGTTGGTGGGGAAAGTGTTCTGGCATCCACGGGAGTATTGGGACGACGAGCGGCTGAAGAGGACACTGCTGTTGGTGATGACGAAATACAGGATGTTACGACTGAAGACGAGTTTGAAGACACCAGCAGATCAGCTGGTCGATATGCAAACGTTAGACGCAAAGGGCTTGGATTCACCGGGCTGGACGACGATATGTCATGAAAGAATCTTGACGACTCCCCCGTTCTCCATGGTGACCAAAGAGAGCATTTACCCACAGATAGACGCTCCCCTTCCATGAATGCACGCTCGTGCTTTACCTTGATTTATCTTACAATTTCTCCATATACATTTCGCTGTCCACTTCAGTGCTTTCCTCCATCAATTTCTTGTTTGCGTTCACGCCATGGACATTGTGCAGCTGCAATCACTTTCACGCATGCCCTATAATTCATTCCCCAATTGTGTGTGTATTTTGTTCACTGGGAAATTAGTGATCGGGTGTTCTAGGTATATACGTCGTGTAGTTATAGGCAATAAACCCGATTAATGCAAGATCGAACCCCTATGGATACGAGTAAAGGCAGTGTCGTACAGTATGCGATTAAATACATAATTATCCTACAAACCCAATTTATATGTGCCGGCAAGGAGTTACGCTACCAATCATGAAGAGTAGCGCAACCTGGACGTGAGATGTTTACGCCTCCACGTAGGAGTGGAGGCAGGACGAGGCCGTCGAGAATTGTGGTAGTAACAATGGACTCGACTTCGTGCGGTGAGACCCGCCCATACCATATGCTCGAGCCTTGTGGAGTATGCAACTAATGGGGCCACAGTCAGTGAATGCAGGCAATGGAAATAGAAGACACTGACGATGCAATTCCCTGCATACTTATGACCACCCATATGGGAATTTCGCACAATCAGAGCTTTTTTACTTTTTGCGACCTCTTTGAGCTGGTCTAGGATGTGGTCATCCCGTTCTTCGGCTGTCCCCACAAATTCCTCGATTGGAGGCCCAAGTGTTATTGATGGCTCTTCTAAATGGGTATCTACCGTCCATGCGTTCGCTTCTAACGATTGTATGAATGCTATAATGTGAAGAAGCCATGAATTTCAGGGAAGGATTAAATGAGAATCGATTATCACCTCGTTCTAGTTTTGGTGCGGCGATGCCACAACGATTGTCCCTTCGTTTATGGGAACCTAAAGAGCAGGGAATGAGTACACATGGACGACGGTCGGCAGTAGGAAGAAGCACTTGCACAATAGAATGACACATGCGTATGGGATCACCCATGTCCGTAAGGAGCTTTTCTCGTGAGTGACGGCAAAACGCCCGACATCAGGGTCCAGAGCATTGTCCCATAGTTCCTTTGCGCCCTCCATAGTTTGGGCGACTTCCGATACAACTTTGTAGTCGGGAAGAACGAGTACTGTTTCCGCATGGTCATGATAGCTAAGGGATTTGTGATTGCCATTTAAAATGGAGACGCGCGTCGAGTCGGTAGACCGAAAGACTCCGTTAAGGGGATGCATGGCCTTCCCATTGGCTTGCGGTGAGACAGGTCTCACAGCATGGGCCTCGTGGGTTTTTTGAACCTCACACAAGTAAGAAGCGAGGGTGTCCTTGACCTCAGTGACATTCCTCTCCCAGTCGCTCTGTCCTGTGGAAATGACTGCCTAAATCAAGGTAATAACACAACCCATCCCACTGGCAACAAACAAGGGCATACCTGGCGGCGGTAGGGCTTAACGGAGCCCAGCATGCGGGTGCTGGTGTCGATGTCAAAGCGCTTGGGATATCCTTCATGTCCTGGATGGGGATGGGATCTTAGCCATACAAGGTTAATCAGATAAGACGGACCTTCATCGCATGGATTCGGACAGGTCCTGCAGTCGGCGTCGGAGACGGGCACAGCGGAGGACTCCAGCTGGTGGCGAAGGGCGCAAGATTCATCCCCACCGAGCACCGAAGACCTGAACTTCCAAAGGGTGTTCATAGGGAAACGGTGGTGCGAGGGGGGAAGGAATGGGTGGAAGGCGGATAAAACGTAAATGCTCAAAATTCTGTGGGGATGGGTATACTTTTCTGAGACCATTCGGGTGAATCAGGAATTATCTGATTAGATCCTTTGTCGTCACAGCAACTGTCACTGTCACCCCACTTCCTCCACCCCAGTCGGCAGTGGCATAATGCCCCTCGTCGTGTGGAAGTGACAACACCTCCCTGCCATCTGGACCCGTATGAAATTATGACATCCTTCCAGGCCACTCTGGCCAATTCTAAGAACATAATTGCAATTGCAGGCGCCGGGCTTTCTGCTGCATCGGGTAAGGTTCCCATAGCCTCCATCAGCTGTCAACGCCTCAATTAATGTCGGTGTATAGGTATTTCGACTTTCCGAGGTTCCGGTGGGTTATGGAGAAGATACGATGCCATGTCATTAGCTACTCCAGAAGCCTTTCAAGAGAATCCATCTCTTGTCTGGCAATTTTATCACTATAGACGCGAAGCGTTCGTGCTTTTCGCTCCTTCGTTATCCATCGTCACTAATACTGCATATTCACTACTCAGCGCGCTCAAAGCGGAACCCAACGCAGCTCACTTGGCCCTAGCCAAGTTTTCTATGTCATCTATCAGACATGCAATTGCACCTGACTCAACTTTCACGTTGGTCACCCAAAATGTCGATGGGTTGAGCCCCATAGCATTGCAAATGATACACACCCAACTCGGCGTTCTCCCCTCCAGTGACGAGAACCAGCCGCAGATACTCCAGATGCATGGACGCTTATTTGACCTTAAATGCGCTGATGAAGATTGTGGCCATGTGGAGTTTAATCGCGATTCACCTGTTTGTGAAGGTCTGGCAGGCACTGAAACCCTCATCGGAGAGGGCGTAATGGACGCCGAGATACCCTTAGAAAGGCTACCCCAGTGCTCCAAATGTGGTGGGTTAGCGCGACCGGGTGTAGTTTGGTTTGGGGAAATTCCGTGGCATCTTCAGGAAATTGATGAAGTAGTCAAAAAGGCTGACTTGTGCATGGTAGTTGGGACATCCTCAACTGTCAGCAAATGCCTCTCCTCCGTGATCGTGTGCCATACTAACTCTCTATCTCAGGTACACCCAGCTGCAGGATATGCCAGGAAAGTGAAAATACGTGGAGGCAAAGTCGCCACTTTCAACATGGAAGCAACATCCAGCGATAAGTTCTCTGATTTCCTGTTCCTTGGACCTTGTGAGGAACTACTGCCAGACGCACTTTTGGGAGCGTCTGAAACAAAATAGGGCGTCACCAGGCACTCCCAAGGAATTTTAAGATGCCATTGATCAATCAACCACCACTGCGCATGCAGTCTGATTCTGCATATCGTTGTCTACTCATTATTCCAGTAGATTTCATACCCTTCCATGCAAGCCATCGACGCGCTAAATTTTTTTTGTGGTGAATGCGTAGTATTAGCATAATAGGTCACTGGGTGTAAAATCTAAGCAGACAAAGGCGTGAATTAAATTTTCTCTTGCACATAGACAAGTTTTTCCCATCCAGGCATAGTGAAGGCTGCAGCGCTTTGAAATGAGTCCATGTATACCTGCCATGACTGCAAGCACCTACCTATGGGTTCTCCAGCAAGTCGTTGTATCGAGGGGCTTCTAGTTCTGCAGCTTCCAAATCCTCACGTATGGCTTTCTCAATTGCCTCCTTGGACTCCTTCAAGACTTCCAGTCCTGGTAGTATGGCATTGGGCTGGGACATATCAACGCCGTATAAGGCCTCAATGACCTTCTGCTCCCTTATGGTCCTCCGTGAACTCCAGGTTGAGTCGGATTCGAAAATTTGTGGACTTGGGCTCCTCTGCTCCCATTGACTTAGTTTCGGCGCGGCACGTTGTTCAGCCAGAGCATTTTGAAGGTCTTTAATCGTCGTAGGAATGCGCAGCTCTGGCTCTCCAGGCAAGAACGCTTCGTCAATCCGCCGTGACAGGTTTTCGGGTGTTATAAAACTGTCAGCTTGGTGGTAAAGAGAGATGAGGGCCCGCATCTTTGCTGACGGAAGCGTGCGATGGGAGGGATGCTTCTGGGCTACGATTGTCGAAACATATCGTCGAACAAGCTTGTGTGGACGTGCACGCCTGGCCGCCACAGAGAATGACATGGAGTGGAATAGCTCAAAACAGCTGCTTCAAGCTTGCTAAATCGACGGAGTCGTCACATGACCAAATAACATGTAAATAACGCCTTGCAACCTGCAACTGTTGTGGAGCTAACCACCAGCGATTATGTACAGCAGATTATCGTAATTAGAGTCGTGCCTTCATTCCAACCTGTTCTATGAGCAGCTTCTCCCTCTTCCTTCTTTCAGCTTCCTTTTGGACCAGACCCGGAGCCCGTCTCAACTCACGTTGGCCAACTTGCTGCATGTGTACCTAAATAAACCATTAGCACAAAACTTAGATGGTGATTCTAGTCGCCTACTGCATCGGGTCCCTAATATGTTTATTGTTAGTCTTCTCGACCCAGAAATAATGGTATTTGTCACTCACATCAGCGATACGCAATGTTCTTAGACCGGCCCAACGAGCCGCGAGTTCAGTATCTTGAGAAACACCTTCAGCACCGAATGCTTGTATTGCGCGATCGATGACGGTCAGAGCCATCGAAGGAACAACAAACTGTGTGTTGGTCAGTGTGTGACCTTTATTAAAGAGTGAGCCAGCTGAACCTTGGCAATGCCAATTTCCTTCAATGCACCCTTTGCTTTGTACTTGTCAATCTGAGCAAGGTCCTTAGTAATACTATGGTAGCGTCGAGCAAAACGGTGCTCACTTGTAGAGCGGCGCTCAGGACAAGGAGCCGTGCACCCTCTATCTCCGCTCTCGATTTTGCAATGTCTGCGATGACTGTGCCTGCAAAGACGTTTGAGCGTCCCTCTATGCTGGAGTCAACTGTTTGATATCTTACCATGCTCATAGAGGTACTTTCCGAACGTTTTTCTTCCTGGATCAGTGACTCGTTGCAGAAGCAAATCTAATGCTGCTTGTGCAGCACCAATTGACCTCATACAGTGGTGAATTCGGCCAGGTCTAACAGGCTTTCAGTTTCGACTGCTGGCATTCGCAGTGAGTGACGCACCCCAATCTTCCTTGTATAATCTGCGCCAAAAATATGAGAAATAGACAAGGTCATCAACACAAGACACATACCTCGAA
Organism: Volvariella surrecta; assembly: GCA_951802395.1. Lineage (NCBI taxonomy): Eukaryota > Fungi > Basidiomycota > Agaricomycetes > Agaricales > Pluteaceae > Volvariella > Volvariella surrecta. The sequence continues at coordinate 1,012,607 of OX637785.1, forward strand.
CCCACGTCCCCAACCAAGCACAAGATTGCTCAAAGGTACACGAACGTTTTCGTAGATAATCTCGCAATGACCTTCCGGAGCGTCATCATAACCGAAGACATGCATCGGGCGAATAACTTTGACTCCAGGCGCGTCTGCAGGAACAATGACCACGCTTTGCTGGTGGTACGAGCTTTTGTTGCCTGGGTCACTCTTGCCCATGACCAGGTGGACTTTGGTTCGTGGGTCGCCAGCGCCACTAATCCACCTACCCAAGTGATCAGTCCCCTCGCTCGGAAGCGACAAGACGGACTTACCATTTGTGCCCGTTAATCACAATTTCGTTGCCTTCTTGTCTGATAGATGTTCGGATATTCGTTGCGTCCGATGAAGCGACTGGGAACTGTTTGTAAAAGTACCCCAGCTACACGATGGGATATCTTACCATTCTTCTCCGTCATGGAAAATGCAGAACGAATCTCTCCATTTAGTAGAGGTACTAGCCATTTCTGCTGCTGCTCTCGTGAACCGTAGCGCGCAAGCACCTCTAAGTAGTTGACCATTAATATTTACGTCTTTTCGATTCTAGATATAGATACCACCCACCCATATTTCCGGTATCAGGCGCAGAGCAATTCACGACTTCCGGGCCAATCGGAGTATACCTTCCAAGTATCTCTGCCATAACAGCATACTGTGCGACCATTAGCATCGAAAACTCCGAGGAGGTACTTGATTGCTCACCTCCAGATTCGTTAATGGTACGCCAAACTCAGGATAATGCGCCTTGCTCAGGAACAAATTCCATAGTCCCAGCTTCTTCGCCTTTTCTTTGAGTGTGGCAACAATAGGAATTACAGTCTGCCAGCGAAGTACCGGGTCCGCTGGCAATTGCGCATGGGCTATTCGCGTTGCCGGCGCAACCTCCTCCTAAAGTAGAAGGTGAAGTTTGTCAACACCACTGTCCATTTTGTATCTAAAATAGTATCTCACTTCGATAAATGTGATGAGCTTGGCCAAAGTCTCTTTGGCAAATGGCGAGAACTTGTCCTCGACCTGGGGAAATCAGTTTAATAGATTCAAAAAGACCGCCGAACGCACCATTGCCCAAGAGGCTTCAGACGTGTATTCCACAACAGGATGAGGTGCCATGACGAGAAATTACACGGACGAACGAGTGAGAGGATGGTGTGAACAATGAGCAATGAGTCTGATTTTCGGGGAACCGGTAACTGTTACAACCGGGGTCCCACCGCCCTTTGATTGGTGAACTGGTCATATGTCGCCACGAGTTCTTATACAAGCTTTATAACGAGGTAATTATGTTGATAATTACCTGAGTTACTTCCGTAACGTGGTCAGCCATGTAAATTTCATTTTACCCAGGTAGAATAATCATACTTCATTGATGTGCGCTCCTCCCTATTAGAACTTTTCAGCGTCGCATAATATGAAGGGAAGTCGAGAGCGTAAGGTTCACGATATTACGAAATGTATGGATACAGGGTCTTATGGCCAATAAATCGATAGGTTATACAAGTACAGTGAATGTATAAATGGGTAAGTGAAACGAAGAGCATGAGAAAAGGAAGATGGTTAAGCCGAAACATAGTTATAGTTGAATAAACTGTCCGTCTGGAACGGGTGGGAGATCAGATGACTAGTGAAGATTGTCTTGGCCATCCGTCGGGAGTTGTTGATCTCCAAAGGAGAACGGTAAATCTGGATCAAGTCCAAATGCACCGGGATCATAACTCTGCCAAAGGGATTCTTGCTCACCCATGTACACTCCTGGGGCATAATTTCTGATGTACTCTAAGCCGTGGAACGGCAGTCCAGTTGCGGCAAAAGATGCGCCAGGAGGTGTTGTGGACATGCCCGTTATACCCCCATTCGTGTCAAAGCCCGCGAATACTGGGTCAAGGCTTGGGAAACCGCCAAAGCTCGCGCCGTAGAGCGTTGGGTCGTTTCCAGCTGGGTATAAATCCATTCCACGCCTGTCAACCCCACTTGCGCTTCCGTTCAGGGTTCCGCTAGGAGATCCACCCCAAACTTGGGAAAGCGAGCTATTGTGCATGTTGAAATCAAAGTCAAATCGAGATGAAGTCGATTGCACCGGTGAAATTGGAGACGCGTAGCTGCTGTATATTGGTGAAGTAGCCATTCGCGGGCTGGTTTCCAGTGGCGTATCTGTGCTAGGCATAGCCGGAGAAGGTAAATTATCTGATGCAGCAGGAGAGCTGTGTGGGCTATTGGTCCCTTGATTTGAGGGTGGACTGGGGAATGACTGATAAAATGGAGCAAGTGGAGCTCCCGAACGCTCGTTGCCAATGCTTGATTCATTATCCTCCAGTGGTCGTCTGCGTGAGGAAGATCTAGCTCTTTGTGCGCCTGAGGAGAAGTGAGTGGGACCTGTTGCGACATATTTTTGAGACTTACTGTCTACTCTGTACGGGGATACGGCGGCTAGTCGTCGTGATGACGACGACACGCTTGGATCACGGGACTGATTGCGTCTTGTCCTGCTTTTGGCAACACGCCCTGCAGATGTGGACGAGGGCGGCGTCGAAGCAATCGTGACTGATCTCCTACGTTCGGCTCTAGCTGTGGCTGAGGAAGAAGTTGCTTGATTAGGTGTAGAATGGGAATTTATTCCTTCATTTGCTGTTCCTGTCAACTCCACAAGCAATTCCTTGCACTTCCTTGCACCTGGCCACTGGCCTTCCCAGGACTCTAACGCAGAAAGGGAGGTCTTAACTTCATCCATCGCCGCGGACGCCGCACGAGGATCTGGGGCATGCATTGCGTAGAGAAGTAGAATAACCGCCGAACTGAAGAGGTGCTGAATGAAGAAGGCGAGATGATGAGATGGCGGCACCACATTCTTCATGGACGGAGCTAGACGTATACAGGATCGAGCAGAAGAAACAGCCTTCACGGTGGATCTTGCTGTGACGGGGGAATCACGCTTGACAGGAATGAGGTTGCGGTGAAGGGTTGTGAGGATCGAATAATAGTGACTGCACAGGACGGCACCTAATGAAACCTGTTCGTCCGTCTCCGATTGCGCCTTGAATATTGCGGGCAATTCGTCGCACCACTTGGTCAATTCGTTGTCGAGTGATTCTACCAATTTTTGTAGCTCTTGCTTCCGTTCCGGTTCCAAATTGTCCCGGCAATTTTCTAGTGCATAGACTTGACGAAGAACTTGTCCACCAATCTTGTAAAGTTGAATGAGAGCGATATTTCCGCTCATAAGGGAACGCGGCTTTTCGGCGGGTAGTGCACCAGAGAAGTATTGGGGCAGATGGTCATCGTCGACGTCGACTGGAAGCTCAACGTCACAATCGGTATCGTTAATGCCCAATGGTCGACCGAGTGCGAGGGCCAACATTCGGTCAATCACATAAACCCCCCACCAAACTTTGCGTCGGGTTTCTTTCTCGATCGTGGATATTTGCAAACGCCGGGGAGAACGCTAGGGGGGTTTAAGTAGAATTAGACATAGTAGTTGGTTGACGGCTCACGTGCAAACCAAGGTCCTGGCCTGTTCGTACGGCTTGACCAACCAAGATCCAAGCCTGCGGGAGGCAATTTATCGAACACAGGAACGACGACATCAGGATGAAGCACTGGACATGTGCAATCTGAATGTTGGCATGGCTGATATACTGCAACACCAATGCACTATAGCGGAGAATTAGAATGAATTCATCCATCCAGAGATATAGGGTCCGAACCGTTCATAATAAACCATCCCTATTCCACCGTCATCCCCCCGTTCTGTTGACAAGCGAGGGTCCGCGACAAGAGGTGCCGCACAAGAAAACATAGCAAAGATAAGCGATAAAAACGGTGCCTCTCTGCGGAACAGGGTAGGATCTTGGCGATTGTCCATGAAAAACTTGTATTGGCGGAGGAATGACGGTTTGTCAACGACAGGTATCAAAAAGTGTACGCGAGCAAAATAAGCATCGATCTGTTACTTGAGTAAGTGAATTGTTATGACACAGATGGAGGACAAAACTGACTAGCTTATCCGCGAGGTCCCTATCAGGAAATTCGACTTCTTCCGGGCCAGGCAGTGCATGGACTTTGCCAAAGAAAACCGAGGCTGGGAAATATAACTTGTTGACGCTCGGTCCTGGGGACTGGGGATCTTCCTCCATGGGGGAAACACGATGTAATGGTGATGACGTCAATGTCCTGAAGGACTGAATGAGGGACATGGTAGAAGAACCGCCAATCCAGCGCATGTGTCCATATTCATCGAGAGCGAGTTGGCCGAATGACTCGCTGACATCATCCTCCGTCTTGACGGAGGGAGAGGAAGGCTCAAGTACCTTATCCTCCGGGATGCTTACAGGAGTAGAGGTCGGTGCGGAACGGGTTGCTGTGTTTTCGGGTGATGATTGAGTTGATGAGACAACACCCGCAGCAGCCGTGGAGGAAGGGGTAGGAAGGATTGCACCAGGGGCAGTGCCAGGCCCGATTTGCTCGAGAACGGGTGCGATCTGAGCAAAGAGTGATTCCATATGGAGGAGGCGCGCCTCGAGTTCCTGTACATAACTGGGGATAGAGAATTGAGAGTGGGGGGATAGTGAGACAATAGATGTGGACTGACTGTCTGCTTAAAGCTGCTCTATCTTTTGTCTGGAGCCAAGTGCACTGGGAGCCAGACATAGTGCATTGGGAGCAAGTGGGCTCACAGCCATCGCATTTGATTTTCTTTCGGCTGGGTAAAAATGAGTGGCGAGGAGTGAAGATTGGAAAACGATACGTACCGACAACTCTCACAAGCACGCCAGACCCGTCTGCGTTGAAGCTGGAGTGGTTTCTGGACGACATCGACAGGTCGGGAGGAATCGGATTGTTTCTTGTTTGCTTGAGGGGCCATTAGTTGATCATCTGGAATGGGCATGGAAAAGATATTGGAGAAGAGAGATTATTTGGGGTACAAACCAGTTGTGTGGAGTTGGCAGAGCACGTGGATAGTCTTGGATGGGGAAAGGGATCAAGGAAGAGATGGTAATTGGAATTGAACGTTTGCGTAAAATCAAAGGCGGTGCGCGGGTCTGCTTTGAAAATTATCCTCCATCTTATGTACCATACCTTTCAATCTGTCTTCCTTACGTCTAGCTGGCTGTACAGTAGCCCCGCTATTGGTCAGACGGCCCAACCATACTAGCGGTCTTGCCCATCTTTCACGCGGTAAATTCAATCAGTCCGTCACCATCCGGCATCCATATAGAATTGATCCTGCGTCTTTCCAGTCTCGAGGCGTTCAATGGTTTCCTCCTCTCAACTCTCTCCCCCTGTGACTTCCACGTGGCCATCCTTTGTTTGGCTCTTTCTCCTCTGTCCGTCCTCCAAACAAAAAGTCACTGTTCAGGCCACTGCTACAAATGGCTGACGTCGAGTCTACCCAACCCCCCCAAAACGGCGTACCAGATCACAGCATCGATGATGATGATGCAGAGACACAGGTATCCCCCTTTCCATATTAGTATCTCACTTAGGCCTCATCATCCCCAAGGAAATTATGCTCATGAAACAGCGTGTCGAGGAAATGGAACGGGAAGCTAACAAACTTCGTGAACTCCAGGCTGCCGCCGAGAGTTCCACTGCTTCAGATTCCGGTTTGCCAATGGACACTGAGGACGACAAATCCCTTGCCGACAGTCGCAGTGTATATGTCGGAAATGTCAGTCACATTCCGTTGCCACATTTGTATATTTCAGCTCACTTTAACACGTCACCTTAGGTTGACTACAGTGCCACTCCAGAGGAGATACAAGGGCATTTCCAAGCATGTGGCACCATAAACCGGGTTACTATACTATGTGACAAGTTTACTGGCCATCCAAAAGGGTATGCAGTCATCACCATTCTTGATGCATTGAGTTTCCGCTCACTTGGCCACCGCAGCTATGCATATGTCGAATTTGCTGAACCGGAGCATATAGACGCTGCTTTAGCTCTAGATAACTCGCTGTTCAGAGGCCGTCTCATCAAGGCATGCTCAATGCGTTTCATTCACCGTGCCCACGGTGCTAATACTTTGCCTCACAGGTGACTGCCAAAAGAACCAACATCCCCGGCTTCAATCGTGGACGAGGCAGAGGGGGTTACAGAGGTGGCTATAGGGGCGGCTACCGCGGTGGTCAGGCCGGATACAGCCCATACCGGGCTCGCGGCAGGTGAGCGGATTCTTGATGTCCTCGCGGCTCACATACTGACCACAGAGTTTCCCAGGGGTCGGGGCCGGGGATGGTAACCAACTGCTCCATACTGCATTGCAAATCTATGTCCTTGTCAACCCTGATGTGTGTAATTGATACCTTCGAGAGCTGCATTAAGACGCGTAATATAATTGATGATTTTAATCCACCCATATATCGATCCATTGTATGCTGTACGCGTGTAAAGGTCGAAATGACGTAGACGCCATAAATTTTCCAGTTGTAATGGTCACGGAGTTGGGGTCACAACGATATGCGTGACTCGTCAGTCTGCCCGCTCCCACTATGCTCGGGAGTCTCTATCGCAATGCTGCACGCTCAATGTCTACGGCTGCCTCCACAGCTATGACCAAGGCATACCCATTCTCCAAAACGGCGTTGACTCCTCCACCGGCTTCATCTGCAACTGCAACTTCGCGCAAGGCACTTCAGCAAGGCAAAGGTCTCATGGAATACCTCCACAAATCTCTCCCAACTGCGGACAAGCAGAGGCTGCTGCAAACTCTTTTTTCGCGCCGTTCTCCGCAGTGTCTACGGCCTGGCTCCGTAGTCGGCGTAACTCTGGAGCATGCGCCATCGACATTCACTGGTGTACTGTTGTCCATTCGACGGAGGGGGATGGCCACGTCTTTCACCGTTCGCAACATTGTCCAACGTACTGGGGTGGAGATGCAATTCTTTGTTAATTCACCACACCTCAAGGACATCAAGGTCATACAGCAGCCGCCCAAGGGAAGAATGAGGCGAGCGAAGTTGTATTTCCTCAGGGACTCTCCAGAAAAGATGAGTATGATTGCAGGCAACAAGAAGTCATAGAAGTTGTAAGTGTACCAGCTATTCTCGTACAAACGAATACTCAGTTTCGTTAGCCTTTTGAACACCGGGCAATAATAGCTAGCGTTCAGCCATTAATTCCATCCATAACAATATAATATTTTGACGATGCGCCATGTTGCAGAGTTAGGATGGAGCCTATGACCGGAAATCTGGCCTCTTGTATGCGCATGCGAATCTATCTTACGTCGTCGCACGGTGTTGCACCGACCACCCGCAGGTCCACATTCACCCCTGCGGTCTTTCCAATCCCCAGAGATGCCTTGGTAATTTTAGATTCTCGTCGGAAGTGGACTTGCAGTATCTTTCAACTGAGATTGTAAAGCCTTGATAGTTGGTGTTATTCGTGTACAGCATCATCACAGCAACTTGGCAATTCCAGTGATGGCTTTTTGCATCATTCGCATGTGATCACATTGTGTGACATTGCCTAATATGGGTTCTGAGGTGGTGTATTACTGTCCGCATCGACCACAACCATTCTAACTCCCATCAAGCACGGCGCTGAGAGAAAGTGCCTGTTGTACGCTAACAAGTCACTCATGTTAACAAAGCGACGGAATCCTCTTCGAATGCTATCATTCAATGTACCCCAAAGACGCCTAACGTCCCCGGGACCACCTTCACCTACTTTCTCTGATGCAACACACGTTTCCGCAATGAACTTTGGCTCCAATGGACCCTCCAAAATTATTACCCGCACGGACTTGAAGGAGAGTTTGCATGCATACGACGAGGTGGGCAAAGCACTCCGATTCCTATTCCAATGTACCCACAATGATACTCATGCGCAGCGACGGATTTCATATGCCATATCTCCCAGCTAATGACGACGAGTGCAAACTATCGCGCCGCACTACTTTCAATGGAAAAAGCTACCGCTGCTTTCGCAGATGCAATGTACAAGTGTAGTGGGTAAGGAAACAACCTGCTGTGCTTCCCTTCTGAGAAGCTCGGTCTCCACAACTACTCACTGTTGGTTACGTCAGGCTTAAGGGTCCATCTTATGAAGCTGGCAGTCGTCTGCAGGCAGCATCTGGCCTTCATCACCTCATAAGCAATCACTGGCACCTATTGGTGCGTCAATTCGATCCGAGTCAATATTAGCACTCAACCTCGTTACTATGACAGGCAGAAGTCCTTGACCAGAATTTTGAAAAGCCGTTACTTCAGCACCTTGAGACTTATCGAGCTGTCGTTCAGGTTGGTGGTCTATGAAATCATATCCACTTCGGCCCTTTCTCGGTGCTCATGTATGGCGTCGATTAGGAGCGGTCAGCGTCATATGAACGTGCGCTACGCGAGAAAAGTGAGGTCATCCGTACGACGGAAATGCGGAACCTGAATACGAAGCAAAGGAGTGCGTCTGATGCCGTTCTTGGCCTTTCGTCATATTCCTCACGACCGCTCTTGAATACAGATCTCCAAAGCTTCAGGGAAGCCCTAGCGGTTTTGCAGCGCCAGGTGGATGAATTAGACGGCCTTAAAGCCTCCCATTATCAAGAGATTGTGGAACATGAAGAGGAGGTGTGGGAGGTTGTGCAAGGAAAAGTGAGCGATGTCTCTCGTGGCAACAGAGTTCATCTACTGACGTAGGGACCACACATAGCTCTGCGTTGTTGTCCGGTCAACGATGGATGTCTTTGATAGGTTTACTGCCAAAGCGTAACTGCGTTTACTGTCCGTGAATAGTACGCACCACTGACTACTATTTAATGTCAGCTCGGATCCGATCATTGAACCCATGCTCCAATCTGTTCCCGACCCCTTCGACTCGTATGGTCCACCTCAAGCAGAAGATCAGATATTTAGCATACTGGCACCTCTGTCAATTATGCCTGCAGTCCATTTGCCATCACCAACTCCTCTAAATGCAGCCTCTGTGCATGACACAATGAGCGCATTACCAACGCTGAACAGCAAGAATAACTCCTGGCTACCAGGAACCAATTCTGGCACAACCTTCCCAGCAGAATCGACAGACTGGGCTTCCACTTCCCCACCCTCATCCAATCCCATTCCAGGATCCTCACCGCCATCATCCAGCAGGCGCCATACCGTTCCAATAACGACAGCCAGCCATCAACACCAGAAAGCAGAGTCTAATCTTCGAAGTGTCCTCATGGTCATAGATGAAGGTCACTCACGTCATGGATCGGCAGATCAACCGACAGAGCCATCAACTCCTGTTAATGGAAATGGTAGAATACCTTCGCCTGGTGCTGAGAACCCTACCATCTCCTCTTCACCATCTTCTCTTACGGAAGAATTACATGATGACTACGATCCTGGGACATTAACCCCGCGACATTCTGATTTCCAACCAGGATCATTGCCGGTTCCTCCAGACATAGACACGACAACCAAAGATGAGGCGGTCCGTGTAGTCACTTTCCCCACATAGTACGCAGGTCATTTGTCCCTTCACCTCTCTTTCTCCATCATCATTACCCATTAGGCTTTGTTCATAACCATGACATTTTTTGCGTTGTAACTTGACCAAGAGTGTAATTAGTGTGATATTTTTGACCATTCAAATCTACAGTGCAGTCTATTCATTCGTAGGCTTTATACCATACTGCTTCAAGGTAGCTCTGGCAACTGCCGCTGGACTCTTAAATAGCAAGTCAGCACCCGCGCCTGTTTTAGGGAAAGCAATGACATCTCGGATTGACGGTGCGTTGCACAGAATGGACATTAGTCGGTCAAAGCCTGTAAAAGATTCGATTAGCGATCGCATCTGGTTGATAAGGCGCTTTGAAGGGATGCCAAGATGCCACGAGCATGAGAAGGAGTGAATAACGAAGAAAACGCAGCAGGTGGATAAAACAAGTGGAATGCACCGATATATTGGATGTAGCATCTTACCTAGTGCGATACCACCATGAGGTGGTGCGCCGCATTGCAGCGCGTGCAAGAGTTGACTGAAAGGTGCCCTTTCTACTTCATCAAGCTAACCATGCCCAGAATGGTGGAGGTTGGTTATTTTATCGGCAACCTACAGTAAGAAAATAACATACCTGCAATATCTGAGTAAAAATGTATTCCTGCATCGCAGCATCATGCACTCGTACAGAGCCACCCCCAATCTCCACACCATTGAGCACAAGATCATAATGTTGGCCGCGCACCTGAAAAGGAGTGCACTGTGAGTCCAGAATTTATGGCTATGCAAATGTCCGCAGGTATGGAAAAGACCATACAAGCACACCAACAGAGTTGTGAGCTGTGGGAAAGTGAACATATTTGCTTACATTCTCTATATCCCCATTGTACAATTTCGTAATATCTTGCCACATAGGAGCGGTGAACGGATGGTGGGAACTGCTCCATCGTCCTTTTGCGAGGAAATCCTTGTCTTCGTCACTCCGGGTAAATAGCGGAAATTCTGTAATCCAAAGGAAATGGGGTTCCTTTGTCATGTCGAAGCCCTCTGCTTTGTTCATTCCAGGGGAGAGGTAGGAACAAGAATAACGGCAGCCAAGCCATCACGTGTCGATACATGGCGATACAAAATGCCTCTCAGAAAGATGGGATCGGAGGAGTTACAGGGAAAGCACCCACGACGGGACTGAGCAACTTCCAGCAATTGGGTCCGCGCTCGTCCTAACGCTGTTGAGCCACCCTGATCATGGGTTAGTTGGCCCCCTTTACGCTAAAATGGACAACGTACTCTTAGAGGCTTTGATCGACGGGCTACCCAGATCTCATCTCCAACCGTAACCTTCAACTGAGTATTAATGCTCAACGTATTTCCCTCACTCTTCTCCGAGTCAGGGGGCAAGGCACTGAGCTGAGATGGCCAGGAAGAAATATTGCTGTTCGTCAAGACTATGCGTTCCTAGAAGATGTCACCAAATTTTGAGTGTTTTCTTGATATAAACGTAAGGGAAAATACACACAGCTGAATCGTTCCCTTGCAGGGTGCGCGATGCATCAAGGAACTCAGGTTCTTGGGAAGCTCGCACAGGAATACATTCTAGGACATCGCTGCGGGTCTCGAAGTATGCTTTATGTTCAGGGGTCAAAAACCGTGTAACATCTACAATCTGGACGAAACAATTAGACATGGAGACAGGTAATCAGCATCGTAAGACGAAGCGGGAGGGACAGGCGATCCACGATGATGAACCTATGTAAAGCGAATCAGCACTTACCTCAAGGCCGAAACGAGTGTCAGGCTTATCTGATCCAAACTAGAAAGAATAAATATTAATTTCCGACTGCACAAATTATGGAAGACGCTCACACGTGTCATGGCTTCATGATAGGTCATGACCTTGAATTGTTTCGGCAGCGTCTGACCTTCAACCTCTTGCCAAATGAGTCGCATCAGCGTTTCTATCACCTGGCGGACTTCCGCTCCCCCGATTCTCCATTGGTCGGTATGTAGGGAGGTGAGGGGCGTAGAATCTCCCCATGAGACGTAGGCCATCTCGAGATCAATTTGGGTAAACTCCGGTTGTCTATCCTTTCGACCATCTTCATCACGGAAACATTTGGCAATTTGAAAGTAACGATCAACTGCACCAGAACATATAAGGAGCTGCTTCGGTTGTTGAGGTGATTGCTGTAATGCGTAGAATAACGGTTCGGGTTTGTCAGTATTTGAGCCGCTCGTGGCATTGCGTGTGGGGACTAAGAATTCCCTTGCTCCTTCTGGGGAAGATCGTAGAAGGACTGGTGTTTCCACTTCGAGGAAGTCTGATTACAGTTTTGGTTAGTCCATAAACTCCCGTTGCATGAAGGGCACCTTGCTCGTATAGGGTCTGCCGTACTAGCCGGGCTACTTGGCTCCGCATTCTTAGGTTGTTGGTGAGTGGTGTCCGGCGCAAGTCCAGATACCGGTAGCGAGCGCGAATATCTTCATTTGCCTAGTAAATGTCATCACGTGTGTGCATTTGAGACGTATGATGGCATGAGGTCGATGCTTACCAGGTTATAGGGATTTGAGGGAACAAATGGTAGGCTGATGGCAGGGTTTAAGATTACACACCGTTGAACAAGGACATCAATGTCTCCGGTTGGGCCCTAGGGGCCACTAGTGAGTGAGGAAGTTTAATGTAGACTATTGTGACATTACGAACGGATCTCCGGGCATTGGGAGGGCGTAAGAGGACGGTGCCCTCTATTAGTAGATTGGACTCAAGCGGGATGTTATCCAAATCCACTCGATTGGCATCATTGTGATTGACTATTAGCTGAGTAGTCCCAAATGAATCTTTCAATGGATAGAAGGACACTTGCTTGCCCTTGCTTAATTAGGAAAGTAAGTACGAATGTCACAAGGGGTATACAATTAGCGATCACCGTGCAGCAAGGAGCCATCCAGCTAAAACAACGCGAGAGCCAGCATCACCAGTAGTTAGCGATCCACAGTTATGCGTGCGTGTCGGATATGGACCTGAAAGCGAAGATGGTGAGCCTTGATGTGGATTGTGGAAATGAACACTAACCGCAATGACCCGGTAAATGTGAAACTTCTGCCGAACCGCTGTTCGAGGACAGGTATCTATGGAGTTTATGTCTCCAGAGACCGGGCCCGGGAAGTGGTCGACGAGAACGAGGGAGTGGCTTGAGAGAGGAGCGCAGGAACCTAGATGACCATGTAGCTAATGCCGTGGCAGAACGATGTTGCATTTGCGGGGCGGCAGGGCAAAGCAGGCTTGGCCAAGGAAGCAGTTGGACACTGGCTGCAGTGGTAAGTTTGGTAGATGCTGACAAAGCTGGATGAGTTGGAAAAATGAATGAGCAAGGGAAGATGTGAGTCTGAAGATTTATGGAATCGACCCTGTCTATACAAAATTGCTCCTTCTGGCCCGCAATTGCAAGTAGGGCTTTTCAAAAAAAAGGTCTGATGGGATTTTGAATTACGTTGATTCATCAATTGGCCTCGTGTACACGTCGCCGGACTCAATTTAGCATTTTCTCCCTCTTTTACCCAGCGAGAAAAAGAAATGCCATGATTTCCATCATGCTCAACACGGTGCTTTTCTCCTGTTCTCGCTTCGTTCCATCCAAGTTTCCACACGGCGATCATTTTTTCCTGTTATTGGCCTCCCTCCCTGCTCCGAGCTCCATATAAATCCACCTGCTCCTCCCTTCCATTACGCTGCACTTTCAACATGTCCGTACAAATTCTCCCCGTAGAGCTCCTCAATGCTGTTTGCGATTCCCTTTCCCAACGCGATTTATTAGCTCTCGCCAGAACCAATTATAGCATCTCATGGGTCGCCCGTCGACGTATCTACGAGCATATCGACGTCTCCGCCCTCGACGAGAAATTGGGCGCCGTCGAGACCCTCGCACATTCACCATACCATGCTTTCTTTGTCAGGTCGTTTCATATCACCGCATACAAAAGCACCCTAGTCGATTCAAAAAAAAGCATCTCACCCGCAATGTTTTACACGCTTCTTGCCGCCGCCTTGTCTAAGATGACAAACCTGCTCTCCCTTTCCATTCATCTTGACGAGGACGCTAGTTGGGTACTCCCTAATCTAGGCCCATCTGCCTTCCCATACCTCGAGCAATTTGACACCTCATTCGGTTTCGATGATCGCGTCATCAAGTTCCTTGCATCCACGGAGAATATCAGGACACTCACGCTCGGGAGTTCGCTATGCCTCCCCACAACGACCCTTGCACCCCACCTTTTGCTCAAACTAAGCATGTTCCAGGGCTCTGCCCTTGCTGCACAGACTCTTGCGCCTGGTCGCCCTCTCACAAGTGTACATCTAACTTCAGGGGATCTGACGGACAGCGTCGTTGACGCCCTGGCCAGATCTACTGACCAGGTGTCCGTATTGAGTGCCACCACAGGCATTGCTCCATCCCCACTTCTCAGTTTACTAGCCAAGAGCTTGAGGCGTCTCTCAAAATTGTTGTTAATGACAACACACATCTACCCAGGCCCTCCGGATAATGTACGGTGGTCCTCGCTTCATCACCCGTTGAACATTGCTGATTCTTTGCATCAGGCTTTCATTGAAGATATTGATGTCACCCTCCAGGACCTGCCTTTCCTAGATGAGTTTCACCTCTCCGGTGTCAGGTGGCAGGCAACGCCATCAACTAATCGACGATGCTGGCATCCCCCAGTGTTTGGGAAGGTGCTTCCTCTCGAGGATGACGACGCGGGTTACCTCGCATGACCCAGAGGATAAAAAGAACAATGCGCCAGAAGCGATGTGTTGGACGCGCTCTGCACTGGCATTGTTCCCTTGTATCTTAATAACCTATATAATTACTGTGTCATAAATACCCAAACTTAGTATTGTGCTTCATATATATGTGATTTAACGACATCATGGAAGACATTGAGACCGTGATTATAGTTCAAGACATCGTTTAAAAGTGGTACTCCATCAAGACATGTACACCAGACCCCACGTGGTTCCTGCTGAGGCTGTCACAATTCTTGTCACGAAATGTTACCCCTACAGGCTTTGCCATCAAACGGCATCATGAGCAGGCGACCGCCAAATGAATTGGAGAGCAAATTGCACCAGGCCGCTCTAGCTGCTCCAAAGAAGGTCCGTAATGACTTTGTTCACCTTAATATGCCATGATTTATTATCTGACAGGAGCTGACAGCCTCGCAAGCCGAGTCATTAGTACCAGACTCACAGACGCGGCAGAATGCTCTCAATTTCCTTTTAGGTGTCGGCCTACTGAAATCTCTCGTCGATACCAAAGGAGGGATCGCATTCAGGGCAGTGACGAAAGGTGAGCTGACAGCGTAAGTGATATCCTTACTTCGATGGTTGCAATTTGTTGATTCATCTCCAGTACCAAAGACCTGAGTGGTGAAGAAAACCTCGTTCTTAGCCATATTAAAGCGGCAGGCAACGAAGGTGCGCACTTCCATCCCTTGGTAGTGTCACTCAACTGGGTGATTCACCGATATTAGGCATTTGGACGAAGCACTTAAAGGCTAAAACTAATCTCCATCAAACTGTCATTGACAGATGCCTAAAGACGTTGACTCAGAGGTCCTTGATTAAGCGGGTACCTTCAGTTCAAGTAAGCGCTCAGGAGTTGGTTTTTCGTCTTGGCTGACATCACAGCACGATGTAGCATCCAACTCGTAAGATCTACATGCTCTTCAACCTGGAGCCCTCTATCGCCCTCACAGGTGGGCCTTGGTATACGGACAATGAATTGGATACTGAGTTTATCCAACATCTGACCGATGCATGCCTAAAATTCATTCGTGATCTGGTGGGTTATGACCTCCTGACTGCAAAACAGTTAATTTGAACGTATCTTCGGCTTAGACGTTTCCAAAACGCAAAACAAATGGGAATGATGGCACATTGTATGCGTTATCAAATCCTCCACGGTACCCAACTGCGCAACATATTAGGAATTCGCTTAGGCAAGCCCGCATCACTGAGACGGATCTCAGCGTGGAGCATGTGGAGATGTTGCTCAACGTATTAGTGCTAGATGGTGAAATAGAAAAGGTAATTCTAACTTCTCCGATGCTTTGCCTAGCACTCAACCCGGCTTGGAATCTAGCTGCCGGCTTTCGGGAGTAGTCTTTGGGATTCAAATGCGATTGATGAAGGGTCATCAGACGAAGGCGAGGAACGATCGAAGAAGCGCAAATACACAATTTACGAATCCTCGGATGACGAAAAGACCAAAAGGCGCAAGCGCAAGAAGAAACCAGTCACGAGTCGGGACGATGACTCCAGTTTAGAGGATGTGCATCGTCGTAAGAAATCTTCATCTAGACACAGATCTCGGAAGGGGTCTGAAGGAAGTTCGACGGAGTCAGTCCCAGGAGAGGATTCTGGTCATAGGAGGAGCAAAAAAGGGACAAAACGTTTGCGAAAAGGATCAGATTCTGAATCTGAGAGTAGCGAGGATGAGCCCAGCTCTCGGAAGAAAAAAAAGCGAACAAAGAGCAAGAAGAACGCAGTTGTTCTCCTTAATAGCGATGGCAGTGAAGAGTCAGAGACCGCATCAGACAGCAGCGACCGCAGGAGTCGTAGTAGCAGATCCAAAAGCAGAACTCGTAAACGCTCCTCTTCCCCCTCTCGATCGGATCTTTTCAGTCTTGATGCTGCTGGGGGACATGTTTATCGCGCTGTTAGGCCTGAGCGCTCATCCCTTGGTTGGACACAAGCTCCTTGCAGTGTCTGCCCCTCCTTCGAATTTTGTAAAGCTGGTGGTCCAGTTAACCCTTCAGAGTGTATTTACTACGGGGAGTGGTTGGCCAGCGGAACAATCGCGGTTGTGGATGGCGAATTATAGATAATGTGAGTATGCTGTGTTCCTAATTGTGGTTCTGCAGATTTTATAACATCTTTTAAAGGCACGTAGAACGTGTGCTATGTCTCGTTATTTTCTAATTTAAGGATAGCTGTCTCGGTAAATGAGACAGCTTCATGGAGCCTTAGCCATTCCGGAGATTCGAGTTCTTCTGTCACCACCGTCTGTTCCCCGCCGACGTACTCGGCAACTACTCCCTGGTACAAATCATTCTCATCCCGAACTATGAACCTGCCAAACCACCACCCTTTCGGGATCTGTCTGTCGACGCGTATTTCGTTCCTTTCCGCATCAAATTCTACCCTTGAAAAGTCAAACCCCAAGCCGAGACCGAGAGCCTTCGTGTAAGCTTCTTTCAGTGTCCACATCCAAAAAAACCTGCGTAGTGCCTCCTCCTGCGTCACATCGGAAAATAACAATCGAAGTTCCAATGCCGTAAACTGTTGGCATCCACATTCAATGTTTAGATGAATGGTCAGGATGTTCAGGAAGCACGCTGCCTCACCTGTTCGCTTATAGTCTGGACAAACGAGGAAAAACTTTCACGTCCGGGCACACGGACTTTCATTACATCTATGCCGATATTAAAAGCAGGGGGATGTATCCTCCCAGGAGCAAAGGCAATCGCAACAAGGGAATTATCATGCGTGACATTGAAACCGAGTGGCGGATTGATGGGCGTTGCCTTTTTTGCCATATGGCAGATGAGAGGCAAGGGTAGTCAACAAGTTGTGCTACGACAGTATGTAAATTTGATTCGACACACAATGTAGGGTTTTCCTGAATGAGTTGTTCCAAATTCCATGTCATTGAGCAAAACACCTCGTTCCCGCAGCAGAGTGCGGCTCAATAAACGGCCGAGTAGGGTCCCTCAGAGAAACAACGCAAGGGGAAAGAAATCTAGGCACCTTCGAAATATTAGTTGAGCAAGGGGTACTTACGACATGCGTCCTCCCTGCGATAGAACCGTCTTATGCGATTGGCACTATCTGGATCCATGAGACTGAGCGCATGATGATATAACTAGATTGTCATAAGCAGCGAATAATATTGGCATTGAGCAAGCAGAACGGACATAATCCGAAAAGGATGAGGGGTGGTAAATTAGAACCTGAACTTGCATGGCTGGTGATGGCAGGAAGGAGGAAGGATGAGAGGAAAGCGAGTATCTCGCTACGCCCGAGTTGGGCCACGCTGACGCTGTCTTGTCTCCACCCTGGTCCCTTCGTTGGCACAATCATGCATGGCGCACAGGATAACAATCCATCTGCAACGAATCCCACAGTTTCACCACCCTTTTTTGTCACCCTAGGGATGTTCATCATTGACGAGTTTCGGTATCTTACCGAACATGGTGACCCAACAGGCAGGACGGCAGAACCACAGGTAAACACTTCGTCTCATCATTCCTTCTTTGCCTGCCCTGACCATGGCTCATCGCTGCCGGAATAATAACCCCTTGTACAATATCCACTCTGAATCTATGATCCATTGATGTCCCTCAAAGATTGGTGGTGGTGGGACCTATGCTGCTATTGGTGCCCGAGTCTGGTGCGTCTTCGCCTGCACCCCTCATTCCTGATCTTTGCACATGGGATTCACTGCCAAGATCCTCCCGTGGTAGGCTATCACCCAAAGATATCGGCATGATCGTCGATAAAGGCTGTGATTTCCCACTCAGTATGCAGTCCAAGTTACTAGCGTATGGCCCGGAGATGTGGCTATTCAGAGAGAGAGAAGACAACATCACAACGCGTGCCCGCAACTCATATCGTGGTGAACTTAGGAGGTATGAAGTTACAAGCAGTCCCATGCAGCTGCCCTACGAGTTTGACAACCTGGCCACCTGACAGTTTTGAATATCTCAATCCTCGTCTACGGATCACCCCTCGCGATCTTTGCGGCACAGAATTGGAAAATACAAAGTCATTGCACTTCATCTGTTCTCCTTCACGAGCCCTTGAGATCATAGCCGAAATCAGGGAGATAAGTGGTTGGAAACCTCTCACGATTTATGAGCCAATCCCCGTATGAGATCTCCCACGTCCTACCTCGTTCTTGGGCCAATTATCTACACAGGATAGGTGTATACCCGAGGAACTCCCATCGCTAATCAAGGCCCTTCCTTTCCTCTGTGTGCTGAGGTTCGTCGCCTATGTTTTCTGCAGTTTCTACTGAATTCAATTCCGACATTAGTCCGAACGCAGAGGAGGCTCATTCTCTGCTGTCCTTGCCACTCCCAGTCACAAAAGAGTCGATCAAGGAGGCAGCTACACAACTCCTTGATTATGGTATAGGTCAGGGCAATACAGGAGCTGTCATAATCCGAAGTGGTCACATGGGATCTTATGTGGCAACTCGCAACGCCGGTGGGCTATGGGTTGAGGCGTTCTGGAGCGGAACAGATGCTCGAGTAGTGGATGTTACAGGTGCGTATATCAAGGCGGGTTTTCGATACATCTTAGTGGATCGTGTTACCTGTCACATCTCTAGGTGCAGGGAATAGTTTCCTGGGAGGTTTGGCCGCTGGGTTGAAGCTGACCGGTGGAGATATCTATGAAGGTAAGTGTATATTGCGCTTCAGAAATTGCAAACTACGAAAAGACGATCCTGGAACTTGCAGCAACACTGTTCGCCTCTGTATCTGCATCATTCACGATCGAACAGGCAGGGCTCCCAAGCCTGAGTGATCCTGTGCAATCTCAATGGAATGGAGACAACCCGCAGAAAAGGTTGGAGGAGTTACGAACCCGCGTGGGCAGTAGGCCGCATTATGTATGTACACAATAACTACAGGATGTGAAGATGGTGTGGAATAAAGATAATTGAATCGTGAATCATTGCTGTGTTGACTGAAACTTCGCTCGACTTGCTGCGAAGAGTTCTTCTTGTTTCGCAAGCAACTCTTCTTCCGTCATGCCTGATTGCTCCAGCTTGGACACCTTCTTTTCTCGATCCTGTGAATAAAAGTAGACAAGGATTAGTGAGAGATAAAGAAAATCGAATGCTGTATACCTTTTGTTGCTGCTTATGGTCTTTCAAGACGTCCTCGACCTCCGTCGTGAATGAGTCGAAGCCCAACCGCTAATGATCGATGTTCAGGCCAGACCGCCCGCTACGGTAATTTGGGGCAAACCTTTAGAGCGCCAATAATATGCTCTGGTGCGATGGTCTTCTTCGATTCTTGTTCACAGATTTCGTTTGCCTCGGATGATATCAAGTGGATAAATTCTGTGGCAATGGAATGAACCAATCGAACAGCAGATAGGTGAAGGAAGCTGTTCACCTACACAACATTCAATCACGAGATCTCGCGTTTCTTTGGCGCATACAACATCGTTTGGGAGCAATTCTAATGAACGGAGATGAAAAAGGTACATCAGGGAGGAAATGGAAGGGAAATGGGACACACCTGCGATCATTTTGGCCACTGTGGCTTTTGGCAACGACAGATCGTCATCACCTGGGGGCGCTCCAGAATGACCTTCGCGGTCGGACATGAGGTACAGTACAATGGGTTGTTGGGGGTGAAGCGAAGATGTGCAGGACTGTTTGCAGATGATGTGGGGGAAGACTTCAATTTCGAAGTCCGCAATAACGACAGTACCTTGAACCACGATGTCTACGGTGTGTGCCAGTTTCTTCAGAATGCTTTACGGCTCGCTGAAACCTCATAACAATACCTTATAGGTCAACCCAGTAAACCCCAAACCTTTCATGCAGGAATTGACCGGGAAACCTGTCTTTGTCCGTCTAAAATGGGGTCTTGAATATAAAGGATTCCTTGTTAGCACTGATGGGTACATGAACCTCCAGGTTAATTGCTTGCTCCTAAGTCGAGAAGCAATTCATGGTTCATATTATTTATCCAACAGCTCGCTAACACCGAAGAATATCAAGACGGAAAATCAAATGGCGCGCTCGGTGAGGTCTTCATCCGGTGAGTGCTTTATCCAGTCTAAAAGTACGATCTGGCTAACCCAGATTGTCCGCCGTAGGTGCAATAACGTGCTATACATTATAAGTACTCTCCGCTGTCTTACATCTTTTAGTTGGGCTGATTTGCTCCGATTCTCCACAGGGAGGCACCTCCTGACCCGTGAAGCGCGTTTTGATTGTTTTAAACCGAGGTCTTCTCTACCTATGGTGCCCTGCGATGTAAAATTAGCAAGCTTAGCATGCGATGGTGTAAAGTTGTTGTTCAAAATAATCATTGTCCAAGTATGGACACTCCTTGAGGACGAACATGATCATCAGTTGCGATTTCTGACTTGGAGAGGTGTTTGTCAGCACAGCCACGTGCATCGCAATTTTTGCCATGACTCTAGCCGCCACACTGTTCCTCCTGTTACTCCCTCTATCCACAAGTCAACACCCTCAATAAACTCAACAATGGCAAAATCCACCCGCTCCAAGGTCAAGAGAGCCTGGAGATCTCAAAAGCGAGAGTCTGGTGTCTACGCTGCGGCGGAAGCGGCCAGGTTGCACCGACTCAACGAAAAGCTCTCCGCAGTATTGACTACCAAAGCAGCCCAGACAGTGCGACCAGAGGACGATACGCAAAATCAACCTGATGTGAATGCTTCAGGTTGGTGCTGGTTCACAACCTTTGGTCTTTTGGAACCCGAGGACATTACATTGGACACAATGGAAGCCTTCACCAATGGCTTTAAATTTTTCAAATCATAGCCAAAACATCGTTCTTTCCACAATCCTATGAATTTCCCAGAAACTCTTTCCTGACTCAATATTTATCTTGTTGCAGAGATGCAGGAGTCTATTGACTTTGCCCCGGACAGTTCAGGTTCGCAATTATATATCTGTAATCTTTGCTCTAATACATTTGTTTGTACATACTACCTTGATCCATGATCTGGAAATACAGATTCAATGGAACTAGACTCCCAATCTCAACCGCCCAACGTCTCCACGCACGGCCCGCGTAACTCGAGACGAGAAGAATGGCGAGCGTCAAAGGGCCTCACTCCCAAGCCCAGGGTCGAACGTACCAATCGTCAGGGTGTTGTCGCTGCCCGTCGAAGAGCAGGGCGTTCCAAACGCCGTCGTTAATCGCCAGGTTTCTACTACTGGTCAGTGTCGGAGTGCTCTTGCTCGCCCGTTTCTTCATTAAGTCATTTACTATACAGATGTACATGAATAGTGTGATGTCTTCGTTGCGATTCTATGGCTCTGTTTTTGATGTGCAGGTGTGATCCTTAGCGCACCGTAGTGAATGTATGCTGAAGTAACGATAGGTCATAAATCGAGCATTAATAAGTTCCAGACTGTGACTCATGAGTTATGATGATTGGGTGATGATCAAGTATTCAACGTTTGAACTGCATGTTGTAGTCCTGAACAGACAGGTGTTACACATTGGTGATTCTTCGGAGATATCCTATCAAACACCGTAGATGGTCATGACTGAGCATGCGATACGCTTTGTATGTGGACATGGTGACTCTGCACAACGCCATGTCTCTACCAAAAGAAAGCGAAGATGAAGAGCTTTTGGTGTTTCCCTTAGAAGTGGACGAGGACAAAATTGAAAACCAATCAGATGGTGGTTGGACCCGTGGCATCTTCTCTCCACGTCGTCTCAAGTCCGGGGACGACACTGAATATCCAAGCGATTCGACTATTATTGCCGAAGTTGAGACAGGGGACTCGTCTTTCATTTCAGTGACGTTCACGACTATTCAACCCCTTCCCGACGCCAAAGCACTTCTTATCATTCTCCTTCGTTGCCATCCGAGTCTTGGAAGGCGCTTTACTAGCGCCACCATAACCTGGAAATTGAAGGCCAGTGATGAGTCGCCTTCACGACCGAAGGTTGTGAGGATAGCACCAGAGATGGCCCTCGGTGGGTGGACAGAGGAGCAAATCAGGATAATGAAGGGAATCTCTGCCACGGCGCAGACAGGCGCCGGCGCTGCATCTGCCAATATGGGGGCATCCCTGGAATGGGAGAGCTCAAGGTCTCTTCAGCATGTGATGGCGCTACAAGGTACAATCAGAGGTAGTGGAGGACGGGCACACTGGACTATTGAGGAGAACAGCGACCTCGCTCGAGGTATTCCGTCACACATCCACCTTGCGGCTGTCGTCGACCACATTGGTCACATCACCATGGAATTTGTTGTCACGGCGGAATTGGGCTTCAAGAAATGGATAATACCGCTAAGTGGTCGCACAAAAGGTGCACAGACGCGTACAATTGATGTAGAAAAGCTCAGCCGTGGGCAACTAGAGTTTGGGAAAGGACCCGGAGGGGAGACTTTGGAAACATTTATGACTCGATTCAATGGTTGCGCTCCCGAATATGTTGTACATGGTTTTGGGAATGCGTACACCCAGCCCCGACCTAATTGATTGGCTTCATACCCGTCACCTTCATACTTACACCAATGACACGGTTAATTCTACCCTACTGTCCAGGAATGTATGGTCTATTTTCTTTCAGGATTAAATGGGGCTTTCGTTGAGCCAAGTCAAGGATCATTTCAGCGAAATAGCTGTTTGCCCATGCAAACCAAGGTCGGGTATAGTCGCTTGCGTTATATATAGACTGGGATTCGTGTATGAGTCCTAGCCCGTTCGTGTTCTAACGAAAGATTGAAGTCAGATCTCATGGTGATGTTTCAAGCTTCGGGAGACACAACGTGCATTTGCAATGGCATATAGTGCCGTCAGAATTTCCTGATCATCATTCGTTCCATAAATGGCGGACACTTGAGACATTGGCCTGGCTCTGCGTGAGTAGTCAGACTCGTGGATGCAGAACACGGCTTACCATGGATGCCATGGATCAATATGTGGACCCCTAAAGAGTAGCGTGAGCACATAGTTCCAGGGCATGAGATGCAAGCTGTCACAAACCCAACGCCATCGAACGTTTTCCCTGACGCATAATAGGGATTTCTTCTTGAGAGCACCAGCTGTCGGGTTTCTACATACGTCGGGTGGTCTCTGTCCAGAAAACCGAGGTACGGGAGGGCAAGTAGCGACTAAAATAAAATGTGGGGTTACTATTATTATACCTTATCACAAGGCATCACAACTTACGGGGACGTTTGCGTCATCCATGACATAGCGCCCATCAAAACCTGCAAGCGTAAGTCCTCCAAGATCCGATAGGATCACGTTAGATGCATACCATTGGTTTCGTACGCGAAGATATTGTCGATTACCTGCCATAGGTTGAAACCCACAGAGTACATTTTTAAGCGAGTCTTACTGTAGTGTTCCAGACGGCATCGTGAATTCTCTGACTCCATGTCTTCGCCTGGTTGCTAACATTGTGTAATTGACCGATTGAATCGAGCATGTTGGCCAAATGGCCAAGTTCCACGCTCAGCATTGCATTTGCGGGGGTGTGAAAAGCTGGAACACTAGGTCAGCTAGATAACAACGAGCAATCCAGACCTACCAAATATACTGAGATCATCTGAGGGACGATGGTGGGTCCCAACAAGGCCAGTGTAAGACTTCGGTTCGTTGTTTCCTAGGTTATTGACCATAGGTGACAGTGCGCCATTACCTCCTGTCCAATTGTAGAACGATATGAAGTTGAAGTCTTCATCGAATGACGACTGGGATTGCTCGTTAATGACGCGGAATATTTGGCCAACGGCTGCTCTCCCTGTTTTAAATGTTTGATATGTGGACCCATGAAGCAGCGACCAAGAAATGCCCACAGTTTTCGTTGATGAAGGAGTCGTCCTTGGTAGCTTGCCAATAGGATCTGGACAATTTGATAAATCCACAGAGGGAGTCAAGTTCGTACTAAGACAAGAAATAAGCTCGACGAGTCATAAATTCGAGATAAATGCGAACCTTGCATTCGAATACGGTCAAGTTATTGACTGGGCTGTTACAGGGTTGATTTGAAAAAGCCCAACGCGGCATGTGGACGGGCTTACGGATTCACAGTGACACCAATGGCCCAATCATTAACAGTAGGCTTCAAACCACTCTCTGGAGGTGGTTGGAATGCACCACCTGATGTATATGGTTTAGTGAATAATCAACTGGAAGTGCAATATAGTCTAGACGTACAATAAGGATACTCTGCGACATAGCGTGCTTCGTTGTTTATCACGGCCTTGACCAATGTAGCAAGCTGAGGATCAAACCCCAGCAGCGAGTGGTAATGCGCAAACTAAGTATTTTAACTTAGTAACATCAACTCCAAATGGGGGGGCGGCATCCACTACCTGATTAGCCGTGTCTCGAAGCCATTGGGCACTATGTTGTTGTCAGGACTATGGACCTTCCTGCTACCTGGAACTTACGTGATGTCCTGTCCAGAGTGTTTGTCATCATGAGCCTAGTTACAGGCCGTTCAGACTCACCCCAGTTATGATAAAGGCAAGGTTTTCTGTCTGAAGTGGGCTCGGTAAAGTATTTTCACTCGTTCAGTGCGCGTCTCAAACCCACCGCATTGAAATATTTCACGGTTGTATCTATTTTTGTAGTTCCCTCTTCAGTGAGTATATCCCTGGGTCGTCTCGGATACGTACCTAGGGTGTTAGGGAACGTATTCTCGAACAAGCGCGCGATATCTGGGTCTTTAAGGAGGGACTTCATGTCAGAAACAACTTTCTGTCATCGACTCATCAGTACATATATATTTATATTGGGTGACAAGTGCCTTACCTCCACAGCGGTTGAATTAAATGTTCGACACT
Source organism: Volvariella surrecta (assembly GCA_951802395.1). Classification (NCBI taxonomy): domain Eukaryota; kingdom Fungi; phylum Basidiomycota; class Agaricomycetes; order Agaricales; family Pluteaceae; genus Volvariella; species Volvariella surrecta. The sequence goes on from OX637785.1 coordinate 1,037,634, forward strand.
GGGGCTCTGGTCGCATATAGGGAAGTTTCAAAGATCCAGCAGAGAATGGGGGATGCGGGCTCTACGACAAAGTGACTATGAAGGTATGCATGTCTGAATCAATGTATTCACTCGCCTGTGCATAGGTAGTGTAGCTTGGGCATGACTGAGCGCGAGAAGTCTCAAGCAAAAGCCCAGCAAGAACCAAAGCGGACCTCAGCTTAACTTTCATCGCAGTAAAATGCCAGGACTGAGAAAGCGACTGGACGAGAGATGGCACGGAAGCGAACAGATGTTCATGCTCTTGCGGCTGTATCATTCCTTTTATCCATCCTACAAGAGCATTTGGAAGCGTAAATATAGATGCTTCATGTGGTTGAGGAGTGAAGTTGATCAATGTTGGTTCACGAGACATGACTGCAGAAGAACTAAATTAAATTAGCACTGCAGTCCCATGTCATAACCCAACTCCTTGGATGTTTTGGCAAATGATTCTTCCGACCAATGAATAGTATACATTGTAACTGTAGATTCCATGGCCGGCCATTGCGATCTGTGCACCCATTCGACCCAACGATCTTGGCTGTTGGAGGCATATGATTTCGAGCGAGCAACAGAATGGGCAATAGGGCAGTTATGGGATGGTATACGTAGTATATAATGATACAGGTAAAGCAGGTGCTGTGGCGTTATTGGAAAAAAAAATTCCTGTTCCCAGAACTCAGAAACTCGAGAAGTGTCGTTATACAGTTAGACCACTGCCACATACGTGTATTATATACGTATATCATGAGATACCGAGTAACAATAGGGCGGGGAAAAAAAAAGGAATGAGGCATAGGTAATAGGTACGTATGGAGATAAGATATGACCAGAGGATACAATGAGAGTGGTTGTAGCATCTGTGAATAGTGGCACCGGCACATGCAGAAAGGTAGTCCTGACACTGACAAAATATATAAAAGTTCTGGCGAGTTTGTCAGGAAGAATATCACACAACTCGATGGGTAGGACGACTCGCTGGCATTCACGTAGTGCCCCGCAGATCTGCCTTGACTGGTGAGGGTGCACTTTCGTCCGTAACGTTTCTCGCATCGGTGGACGATAAAGTCATGCTACCAAATCGCTCGCTACCAATATGTGTTGAACCTGAAACAGTCTCCGAAGAGGTTTTGCTCTCAGTCCGTACTTCGACTGAGGGCACGGTGGTGGGGTGACCATCATCCTTGACGCTTGGAAGTTGGATCCCAACAGGGGGCGGTAGTGGACGTTCGAGTTTGTCGTGCATATGGTGTTCAGGCTGTGAAAGCTCGTAGTGTGACAGTTCAAGGCCTCTTGTAGCTTCTTCAGCTTCATCAGTCTGTTCAAACCCTTCCCCGTTCTCAACGCTGAAACCTCCTGTCCTGACGCTATTTGAAGCCCACATACTCCCATTCCGAGCCAATGAGGGTGTTCCAGGCCCAACGTGAACCCTAGCACTCCACCTGCTGACCTCGCTTTCCCAACTATTTCGCCGAGAGCTTCTCGGCCGCAATGCTCGGACACTCGCATCCACGTCCTTTTCCTCGAGTCTATCGTCATCGCCTAACACAAACTGGCTGGTGCTTTCCGCATCTGCATATTGAAGACTACCGCCGAAATGTGAAAATGAGTCACTTGGACCTAAACCAGAGGGAGCGGTTGCAATGCCGTGTCCATGCATATGTGATGTGGTGCGAAGGCCTGGTATGGCAAAAGCAGATGACGCGAGGGTAAGGATTGAGGCATTATCCGGCGGTGGAGAGGACGGTCGCGGGTTGTTTCTGGGATGGTGAGAAGTATGAAGAGGGGCTTGCACATGGCCAGTTGGCGGGACTGTAACTGCAGAAGCGGGACGTGATGACTGCGATAGGGATGAGAACGTCACCGCGCCACCTGTGCCTAATAGGCTAGTCGCATTGGACGATGTACGAGCATGATTCATGAAGCGATTATTTGCTTGAGATGTCGGAGTAAGCGGAGCTTGCGCGATATGCGCCATTCCATTGCCCTGGAGATCAATGCTCAGCAGGGTTGTCGGCTTTGTGCTCGCAGCGATACTCTTGAAGGTACGTGGGTTAGACAAATAGGAGGACGATGAGCGTGAGGGAGACGGCGAAGGGGGGATACTTGGGGGAATAGGCCGAACAGAAGCGTCTTCATCAGCTTCCATAGCGCTATTGGGCGACCGGTTGGAAATTCGGGCGATGGACGATTCGTCCACGGAGGTATTGTCGTTGTCATTGGGAGTCGAATCAAATAGTAGCTCATCATCTCCATTCAACGAAATTGTTTTTCTTGTTATTGTAGCATTCGCATCCAGTCGCCCTGTAGGTTTCTCGGTCGGGGATAATGGGGGGCTCGAAATACCGCTTGGCCAAGATGAGATAGTGCTGCGACCTTGGCTACGTCCAGAATCAACTTGTTCGGTGGGTTCCTCAGCCCTCTTGACCTTATTAGTGCCAGCCAATTTGCGTTGAAACCAGTTTATGATAGGTTTACTGGTGTGGCGAGAGATCTTTTTGTGATGAGTGGAAGGTACGACGGGCCTAATGGGCGGAGGAATGGCCATTGGAGTCGGTACAGTGCGTTTGGAATGAAGGGAATGTGTGAGTGGATGATGAGAGTCTTGAGGAAGGCGGGAAGTAGAAAGCAAAGTAGATTGCGCCATGGAAAGGTAAGGAGTGGCAGATGGTAAGAGTTGGGTTACAGAAGGGTTAACGTGATAAAAGTGGCACTGCCTCTTGAAACGTGCTCAAACCTCATTGCGTCCACAACAACATACATCCAATTTTACATCTTATTGCTATTATCACAAATTTATTCATACAATCCCTACTACCAATCGTTGCGCTTTGCAAGCCGACCAGGGACGATAGGAACTTTGCCCCCTTTATAGCCAAAGCCGTTCAACCACGGCCAAGACTCTGACCGCTTCTGCTCAAATGAGTCAATGGCAGGTCCGCGCTGCATAGTCAGCGCGATGTCATCTAGCCCGTTCAACAGGCAATGCCGCCTGAATGGGTCCGTCGTGAATTTAATGGCGGGCTCCCCATTTTGCCGCCGGATCTCTTCACTCTCAAGGTCGACCTCTAACTCCAGTCCTGCCTCAGCATCTGCAGCCAATACACGGCAATCTTCTACCGAGGCCACAACCGGTAACATGCCGTTCTGCATTGCATTGTTCTTGAAAATCTCAGCAAAGCTGGGTGCGATTACGCAGCGAATGCCAAAGTCGTTCCTACAGGCACCAGTCAAGCGAACGAAGTTATGTTATAACAATTGGGACATACAAACTCCACGGTGCATGTTCGCGAGAACTGCCGCAGCCGAAGTTGCTCCCAGTGCAAACTAGGATCTTGGCACGATTGTATGGCTCGCGATTGAGGACAAAATCGGTGTCCATGCCTGTGCCCGGATCTCTGCGCAAGCTGTAGAATAGCGCGTAGGCGAGACCAGTCCGTTTCAATGTCTTCAAGAACTGCTTGGGAATTATCATATCCGTGTCGACGTTCTCAATGTGCAGGGGCGCTGCGATGCCCTTGACGGTCGTAAACCTTTGAGTACTAGAGGGCGAATGAACAGGCGGTAAAGCTGCTGAAGTAGGACTTGCAGCATCAGAACCTGCTTGTGGCTCAGGGGGTCCGAGGGGCTCGTCCAAAAAGTCGTAGGCACTAACAACTTTGAGACCCTCTTCATGATTGGTATCGGAGCTCACAGCCGCTCCAAGGAGCTTCCGAACGTCCGTAAGCTTGCCAGTAAGGGCTGCTGCCACCGCCATAGCAGGACTCAACAGATGTGTTCGTCCCCCAGCGCCTTGGCGGCCTTCGAAGTTGCGGTTACTCGTGCTGGCACAGCGCTCACCAGGCGCTAATTGATCTGGATTCATAGCCAAACACATCGAACAGCCCGCCTCCCTCCAATCAAAGCCTGCACGCTTGAAGACGACATCCAAACCCTCGACCTCGGCGTGTTGTTTGATGATTCCCGACCCTGGAACGATCATGGCTACTACATCAGGGGCTACTTTGGCGTTGGGACCAGCGGCGAGGACAATTTTGGCAGCTGAACGTAGGTCTTCAATGCGACTGTTTGTGCACGAGCCAATGAAAACCTTGTCAATCTTGATGTCTTGCATTAACGTGTTTGGAACTAGGCCCATGTACGATAAAGCCCGCTCTGCAGAGGCACGCTTGGCCGGATCTGAAATATTTGCGGGATCCGGAACCGCCCCAGTGATCGGTACAACGTCTTGAGGTGAAGTGCCCCAAGTAATGGTAGGGATAATATCAGACGCGGAGATGTTGATCTCAATGTCGAACTTGGCACCTGGATCTGACTGCAAAGTATGCCAGTACGCGACTGCACGGTCCCAGGCCTCCCCCTTCGGTGAGAGAGGCCTGTTTTTGAGGTAATTAAACGTGATATCGTCGGGGGCAATCATACCAGCCCTTGCCCCAGCCTCAATACTCATGTTGCATACGCTCATGCGGGCCTCCATACTAAAGCCACGAAAGACAGAACCAGCATATTCGATGACGCATCCGGTACCTCCTGCCGTACCAATGACACCGATGATATGGAGTATCACATCCTTTGACGTGACGCCTTCATGGAGCTCGCCATCGACGGTGATCCGCATGTTCCTGCTTTTCTTCTGCAATAAAGTCTGGGTAGCTAAAACATGCTCAACCTCCGACGTTCCGATACCGAACGCGAGGGAACCAAATGCGCCATGGGCTACATTGAGATTGTAGATTAAGTGAAGTGCTAGTATATGCGTATGGGATGTGCTCACTGGATGTATGCGAGTCGCCGCAGACACATGTAATTCCTGGAAGCTGGAGTAGAATGAGTTTAGATAGTATGTTGCAAACGCGTTGATCCTTACGGTGAAACCCTGCTCTGGGCCTATGACGTGAACGATGCCTGGAGAAAAATGAAGTAGATGCCGGTGGTGGGATCATCATTGCGAACCTTGACGACGATCTTTCATGCCGAAATAGGGCAGCCCAAATTTTTTCACATTCTCTTCCAGCGCGCTACATTGCGCTCTCGAGTCAGGCTCCTGGATGAAAGTTTCAACGCTCTTGAAGTTCTTGCGAGACGTCGTCCTGCAGCAAAGAGAACACGTTGGCGCGGGTCATGGCTTGTATATTAAAGGGACGTACGGAACATTATGGTCCACAGTGGCAAGGGTGCAATCTGGTCGTCGAACTTGTCGGCCGGCCGTGCGCCTGTACTCACGTGCATTGTGAGAAATATTCATCCACAATGCTTGGGTGATACTTACAGTCCCTCGAATGCTTGAGGGCTTGTTACTTCATGCACAAGATGACTAGATATAATAGGTGAGGCACAATGATACACAGAGAAGTAAAAGCGCTCACCGATCGATGTAAATGAGCGCCAAGCCATCCTCATTAACGTCACTATTTTTGGCGAACGGTAAGGCCGTGAGTGATGCGAGGAACGAAATGACATACACGACATGATCATCCCAGATTTTGTCGTACAGTGTACGGGGAGTAGTGATGGGTGTAGACATGGATAATGAAAGGAGCGAGGTTAGAGGAATGGAGTTGGTGGAATAGGCTTTATACTGAAACTGAATTCATTGCAGTAATTTAAATCGGCCGAAGCCAACCACATCGGATTCCGGCCGATAATTCAAAAGAGACGAGTGTATCGAAATAGGCCTCGGGTCATTGGGTCGGTCACCTGATAGTTTCTCCCCTCTTCCCGACTTACAGGCCCGGTGTACATCGTTTTACCTTTATTGTTTTGTCCCCCGGTACTTGATACGAAGACGTGACGAGTTAGCTACCAATTCAATTTATTATCTACACTAACGACCGACAGCGCCCCACCAAGCCACCCCAGCCAAGCCACCAATAACAATTGCCATTGGAGCAGGCATATTGAACGATTCCACAAAGACATATGTACTTGCTGTGATGGCGACCCACCACGGATTCGTACCCAAGGAGGTACCACTGCTTTCTTTCGCCGTCAGATAGCCAATTTCCCACAAGCGATAGACTGCTGTGAAGACCAACCCGACTGCAGAAGCATTTACGCCCCTCAGGGCGCTGACTACAAAAGGATTTCCACGAACAGCTCGCCATATGCTCTGGAACCCAACGGCAAGTACCAACCCCGGCAAGAAGATACCTATAAATCCGAGAACACTTCCGAAGAACATTCGATGAGGAGATCCGGAGAGAGCGAGCGCCCCTAAGTAAACAGCAAAGTTAAAATTAGGACCAGGAAGAGCTTGGATGATGGCTAAGCCAATTAGGAAATCTCGAGGCGAGACCCATCCTGGCTGAACCACATATTCGCGTAGCAGAGGAATGACCACCGGGCCACCCCCAAAAATGATGGTCCCGGCGAGATACATGTTTGAGAATAGTTGGAAATCCAGCGATTCCGTACTGATGGTTCCACGAATGACCATTATTGCCGTAAATGAACCTAATAAGGGTGGTTTAAGATGGCATCCATTGGTGGGTGTGGACACTTACAGAAGAATGTAATTATAATAGCCAGACCGACCCAAACAGGTATCCTAGGCGCGTGATCAGCCTCGATTGCCGGCTCCACATCCGGTGAGTCTCTCTGGGATCGTGATGAGGCTGGAGAAGGTGGAGACATAGGCAATTCACAATTTTGCGTTCCATCGGACCCATTTTCCTCGACACGCCTAACAAGGTTAGCGCGCAGTCTAGCTTTCTCGCGTCTAGCTTTCCATCTACCCAATGTCCCTCTTAGCCAACAATCCCAGGTCAGGGTGGTCAAACCACCGATGACCATGATCACCGGAAAATACCACAGCGCGTTGTAACAAACTCCAGCACAAGCAGCAGCAGTGACCAAAAGCCGGGTCAAAGGGTCCGTTATCGCTTTCCTTGCAAGCTGTACTGCGGCTAGAGCAATGATTGCAACAGTGGAAGCATTCAGACCGCTCAGTAGTGCATAAACGGGGTCCGGAAGCACCTGGTTGATTTTCTGAATGCCAAGAGCTAGCCCGTACATGCCAAAGGCAACAGGAAGACTCCAGAGGAGGAAAACCGCCAATGCGGCCAGAAACCCTGCTTGCAACAAGGTAATGCAGAAGAGCATTTTAGTACTTGCAGGACCAGGTAACGCCTGGCAAATAGCGAAAAGTTCTTGGTACTGGAATATGGACATGACAATCGAATCATTGCCGAGGGTATGAAAGACCTACAGTCTGTTCATCAATCCAAGGTGGTTGCCCATCTTTGCCTTGCACGAATGATCTGTGGAAAATCTGGAAGTGTGCAGGCGGTCCTCCAAATGAAATGAAGCCAAGGTAGTATGTTCGGAGAAATACATCTGTGAGTTTGGTGGAGAGAGGCGCCTCTGTACTTGTGGGGGTAGCAGCTGCATGTGAACGCAGAAAGGACCTGGACTGAGGACCTGGCAGGCGCAGCGCCTGGAGCAAGGTTATGGCGGGAGAGACGTCAAATCTAAGCCTTGAGCGGAGTTCGTGTGTTGACATCCTAGCACACCTGGACGCCTGAACACAATCCTGAATGCCACTGAGAATCTTGTGCTGGGAAGATGAAGAAAAGAATATTACGCACTTTTAAAAATGGAGGGGGTACGCTTATGATTAGACACAAGATCCAGGCTCCTATAGTCTCGTTCCCATCGATCGTAATCCGGTCGCATCGGCCCCAAACCTACACGACCGTTACGGTTAGTAATGTACAGTGTTTGATCAGGCTACGTAATACCCCAAACAACGCCATACCAAACTAAGATGGCCGCGCCACAATCTTGCATGAACTAACATGAAATAAAGTGCGTTGGCATCGTTTAGGTGCATAGAATGTAACTCTATTAATAGTATCCTATGAATTGCTAAGTCCTTGGCTGAGGGTCAATTGGAATCTTAAACTTTTTGTTAAAATGGGTGGTTCCGAGATCTGTTGGGTGGATATTGATGGCTAATCCAGGGGAATAATGCCTGGGAGTGACTGAATGGCTAGTCTGAACATGAGAGATTATGGTGCATATTGTTCTTTGGCTTGGGAGGGAGTACATCCACATCTAGAACCACAAACTAACTGCTCAGCCATATTTCAGCATTAATTGCAGCTATGGATTGAAAGAATGAGCTAGCAATTTTTGGATTTTTCACATGGAGACTCAAGAAACTATGTAATAAAGCACATCTATGATGTTTTGTTGCCCAAAACTGTTGTCTGTTTGGAGTATCTAAAGGTGTTGTGTTGAGTAATAAGGCATTTATTTGTTTCCATGGTCTAATCAGCATATTACAGTACAGCCAGTCCACTGGCATACTCTATAGTAATATCATCCCTCCTTGACCTTGTATCATGTCCTTCCTCATTAGGACTACAAAGGAATACACTGTCTTCACCATCTTATCTGATAACTCGCTTGTCTGGAACATTCATGAGCTATTCATCTGAACAACCCAGGAATCATTCTTATACCACTTATCTCTCTGTAGATAAACTACCAGAAGATCCTATAACCTCTTTCTCCCAATCTACTACTACATCTCAGCAAACTGACCAGCTTGTATTATTCAACACATCCCTCAAATGAGGCCATCAAGATGAACAGATCTAACACCTCTACCTAAAGAGACCTCCAACTTAACCACTCCAAGACTTCCAAATTTCTTTGAAGCCTAACTCACAAACCATGTGAGGCAGATAGCAGGCCTTCTCATGAGAGGTGGTAAAAGAAAATCCAGACAGTCGTTGACCAATCATGATGGCTCTTCTACAGGCTCCCTTACTTCACTCTCAAACAAGTCTCAAGTTCTGCCTGGAGCAGATACTATGATTCTCTCTACCACAGACCTATTCTCCCTCAGGAATTCAGACACACATAGTTTGATCAGTAACTCTGACTCTGAGCACCCACACCATAGTCTATTTGCCTTCTGCATCTCGGAAACTAGGCATGTGGACACCTTTCTTTCATTCAGACATGAGGCCAAAAATTCTAACAACCACCTAGCTACCATCAAGAGATGGCCCCGCAAAGCACAGTAATGGCATGCATCTTCTCCAATATTTCTTTATCTCAATCTCAAGAGCAACTCTCCTAACTTCTAGCTCCTGATTCTCAAACTATGATCACTGAATTTACCACAGCCAATGTTTCTCATCTGGTGACATCAGAACTGGATATGAGAAAGAAACAAGAAATCAGCAAAAATTAAAACAATCAGAAACCCACATTGTAATCTATGTCACCTCAGCATGCTTCACAATCTCTCCTTTAGCTGCTGGTTGTGACATCATCATTGTCACAACTACTTACCTTGAACAATATAATTTGCAGAAAATAGTCAAGAGTAGAGTAGTAGAGTTGGCATAGTTAATACAGTGATGAAGGAGATTGATTGATCTGAGGAGTATGGCCTCAGATGTAGAGCCTTATATATATGTATAGGCCTATTAACTCCTTGTTTATAATGTAGATAACTGTCACAGTTTTCAATATTTGGATATATTTACTATTACTACCTCATTCAATCTATATAGGCAAAGTTGATTACTGTATGTACCTGAGCCTCATGCATTTAAGTCCGACATATAACTGGGTCTTATCTCAACAAGCTATAGAGCACGAAAATCTATATGGCAGAAAATACAAAAAGATAAGTTAAAGATATATAGAGAAATTTAGTAACTTATATATGCATCCATATAATAAGAGTAAGACATGTAGGCCAGTATGTGGCAGTAGACAAGATTGGTAGAGAATACGTGGTAAATGATGAAAAAAGGGCTGCAAAAAGTGTTGAGCCAAGACGGTGATGTAGAGGAGTGTATACACTACTCAAATGGAAGATAGACATGTAGTATACTAAAGAAAGTGTTACGACTTGACCTAATCTATATAGGCGAGAGTCGATGATTGTTGTGTGTGGGCTGTGCGAAGAGCTTGAAACAACGATGCTATTGACACAAGAGGATAAGCTAAGGTTACATGAGAGTGTATTGATGCTTATAAGGTATAGGTGTCTGGATAAGCCACGTAGGCCTGTACGTGTCTCATTGCTAAGTTTGGTAATTAGATATGTGTTAATGGAGGGTGATATGCTGTAGCAAAGACGAAAAGGGGGAGCGAGTCATGGAGGATATGTGTATACTACCGAAAGAAAAAAGGGGACACGTAGTATACTGGGAGAGATGATAGTCCGGTGTACAGCATGAAGGAAATAGACAGTCTGAGGATAGGGGTGAGAAGAAAAGATAGGGGGCGCCACCTTAGTCCGTAACAGAAAGTATTAGTCTGGTGTACAGCCTGAGAGAGATTATAGTCCAAAGGGAATAGAAATGAGAAAGACTGATGGGGGCGGTCTCCAATGGTCTGTAACAATTAAGAGAAAATCTACTATGGGATATTTCTCAAAGTTAGCAGCTGCATTAGTCTGTTGGGTCACACAACAACAAAAGACTATTATACTATTATCAACAGAAGCTGAGTATATAGCCATATCAGATTGTTGCTGACAAGTGGTCTAGCTTCTATTTCTATTCAGAGAAATAGGAATCAAAGTTCATCAATTACCAGTTTATGCAGATAATCAAAAATTTATCTTTGCAAGTTCAAATCTCATCCAGAATTCTCGAACAAAACATATTGACATTAGGTAACATTATGTTTTAAAACTTATTGAAAAAAAAAGGTTGCAGTTTATTTTGTACCAGGGGACAATAACCCCACAAATATGTTCATGAAGAATTTGGGACATGTAAAATTCCTTGACTTCAGATAATAATTAGGATTAGAGTTTTATTCTATATAGTTGTAACTGCAATTTTCCGAAATAGTACTTAAAGGAGAGTGACAAACATTGATCATTCATACATATATACTATATAATATGCATAGATCTCAGTACTTGCCACTATGATATATAGTAATTAGAGATGAACTTGTAGTATATAAACCCTCCTCGACCTAATGATAAGAATGTATTTAACACCTCAATAATGGGTGCCTCAGTGTAATTAAATCAAGTGAGTCTTGTAACCGACCTCTGCACTCTAGTAGCTGCATTTGTCAGTAGATTGAACTTCTAGGAGGATATATGGAAATACAGGCCTCCTTAAATACAAAGGAGATAAGTAAAAAAACTACTATAAAAACAGTAAACATGATATCTATGATCTACCTTATACTCTGGTATTATATTTTTGGTACAGGAATATTAATGTACTATTGTTCTAGCTTATCATGCCACATATAGTAATTGTTACATGCAACAGCCAATAGACCTATATGTGTATAAGGCTCTACATCTGAGATGTACTCCTCAATTAATCAATCTCTTTTGTTGCTGCATTACTTGTGCCAACTATACTCTTGATTTTATCTCCTCCACATTGCATTGCTCGAGGTAAGTAGTTGTGACAATTTCATCAAACAAGTGAGTTGATCCATGTAGATTGGACAAGATCATAACAGAGCTGTGGTAGTACTTTGCACAACAGAAGAAGCTCTAGAAGATGCCCTAGAGCACAGAAGACAATAGCCAGACCGTTTTCTCTACTACTAAAATAATCACCTCTTGAAAAAGAGGGGATAAAACAGCAAGGCATACTGATAGATGGGGAACTCACTCCAGCAGAGAAAGAGAAAAGCAAACTAGAGGGGGGGAAACGGGAAAGAAAAGGGAAAATAGAAAAAGAAGAAACACTATGTTGATTAAACAATGGTGCCTCACTGTCCATGTCATACTGTGGCCATGCACTTGAGCAGCCATCAAGAACATTTGTAGGAGGCTATTGAGAATGATAGAAAAAACCTCTTTTATTGTCACAGGGTGTTGGGGTTGACAAGTGACAAAGTAGATGATGAGAGAAGGGAAAAAAAAAGAGGTTTCAAAGCCAGATGATCTGCATCCATCCCATCGTCACTGTGCCATTACATGTCCCCACTGCCCTACCTTTGGATCTTCTCATTGCTCAAGCACTCATGTCAGATTACCGAATCTTGTTAGTTGCATCTCAGATTTTTCTTCTCATCCTTCTCTAGATCCAGGTGACAAATTGTTAGGCCATCGTGTCACTCACTGTCATACAGTGTCAAGTAGCATAGCCGTAGCCATAGCCATTTAATCAGAACAGAACCCAATCAAAAGAACATACTTAATCCCAAAACCTGGACAAGCATTCTGAAACGGTCACGAATTGAAAAAATCTCCTATCTTCTCCCAAAAGCTTTTCGCCTTCGAGCACCTGTCCTCTCCGTCAATTTCTACAATCAACTTTCCGGTCTTTGTGTAAAGTTCACAAAAGTCTGCTACTTGGCCAGTCCGAGGGGTGCCACTACCTCCAAGTAATATAAATACTTCCCCGTCAGTGGATTTGAGGGTTTGCATTGCAGCCGCTAGGACGGGCAGCACCTGGATGTTTCCCTTGTCTGTACTCATTCGCATTGCATCACAGAACGACCGAGGCATAAAGTTGTATATCACCTGCCAATTTAGTGAATGAGCACATTACCATTCCAACATAGGGGCGAGACATTGACGTAGCTTCCTCGTTCCTAACTTCTAGCCCAATTCTTGGCTTGCTCTCGGAAAAACTCAACTAATCCATGGTTGGCTTCGTGGAATTTGAGGTGTGAAACTTATCTCTTAAATTTACATCACCCGACTTGGAGGAGACAAGAACGTTTGCCTTATTTGATCGGCGCGCATCTCGAGCCGTCGCGAGCATTAGACTGATGTCACCTTTTTTACTCTAAAAGATGCATACGGAGGATCCTTTTTCTTCCTTCTCTTGCCTTCCTTTTCGTCGAATTGTATGACGGAACGGCTGGGTCGATGTAAAAAGTTCCTACAAACTGCGTTATAGTTGGCTGGATGATACATATGAAGCACACCAGACTTGCCTGTGATTGGCTCATTCCCGGCGGATAGATAGGTAGACTGAATCAAGCGATTGGTTCAACGGAGTCCGTTGGGCAAAATCGTCGTACCGACTTATGGTGCATGTGAGCCTCAAGACGCGACTCCTGGAAATTGGCTTATAACACGATTAAGTATGATTGGTGGCAGTGACATGCGCAGTCGATCGTTAACTGCGGGTAGGAGTCAAAAATATGAGGGCCTGACCGGGAATTGAACCCGGGACCTCCTCGATAATTGGTGTATGCCCTAACAAGGAATCATACTACTAGACCATCAGGCCGCTAAAGGCCGAGATGTCGCAGAACACAACGGCCAACGATTCTTTTGGACGGGCTGCTCTGACACTCATCTACCCTTGAAGACCGCGCGTACCGGCGCACTCCACGATTTACGGTCATGTCAATCACGTCTCAGGTGCAGCAAGCCCAAGCGGAAACCATTGAACGAATATTCACTGGACTAAGGAACCGATCAGCAGAACAGAGATTACAAGCCGCACAAGAACTACGAACCTATGTCAGTCATCCTACATCAATCAACAGCTTCAGTTATTGACTTATGTCCACTTCCAGGTATCTACTTCCGTTGCTGAGATGTCGTCCGACGCGGCGGCGAAAATATGGGATGATAGCATAGCGAGACAACTGTTTGAGTTGACGCATAGTCCGAACATGACAGATGCATTAGGAGGCTTGGTCGCCATAGGTGCGTAGTACAGGGGCTTATTTTAAGCACGCGTTTCTTCATTTCTTTCGTAGACCACCTGCTTGACTTGGACGGGAACGAAACAATCGAGGCCAGGCGATATCATTTTCGATTCTATAACTATGTCAAGCATCTACTACCTAACCACGACGTGAACCTGATGCTCTCTGCATCAAAGACTCTCGGGCAAATTGCCATGATAGGTGGCGCCGCCTTTGGAGAACGATTCATGGACTACGAAGTGCCTGCTGCAATAGAGATGATCTCACCAGACAAGCCAGAGACAGCAAGATACGCCGGAGTGTTGATTCTGAAGGAGCTAGCACGTAACAGTGCGAATTATTTCCATTCACATATTAGCGTTGTTTTGGATAAGATCTTGGGTCCGCTGAGGGATCCTCGTGTGTTTGTGAGGGAAGCTGCCGCGGAGCTGTTGGCGGCATGTCTGGAGATAATTGGTCAACGTGAACGTGGAGGCCGGAGTCAGTACCTGCAGAAAATCCTGACTGATGCTCAGAATGGACTGAGGCAGAACCAACCCGAAGTTATACATGGTTCCCTACTCACATACCGGGAACTTATGCTGCATGCTGGGATGGTGCGTAAATCAATATCAAAGCTATTCGTTGTTCATTCTCTGGATAGTTTATGAGGGAAACATTCCTGGATAGTGCAGAGCAAATCCTACGATTCAAGTCCCATCGTGACCCACTCATACGAAAGATGATCATTACCTTGATCCCATCCCTTGCCGCATATGACACACAGACATTTATTGAAAATTTCCTTCATAAGGCGATGGCCCACCTCCTAACACAGTTAGAGAAAACTAATGAACGCGCCTTCGGTACGTATTGTCTCTCCCAACGGCTTTACAGGTATCAATTTATCATGCTATAGCTTTCGTCGCCATTGGGCATACTGCAACTGCTGTTGGCAGTGATATAAAGCCCTTCTTAGACTCAATTATGGTGCATATCAAGGCGGGCTTCCAGGGCCGAGGGTAAGTACTTGTGCTCAAATACCTTATGGTCCTTCCTGAAACCCTTCCCACAGCCGCAAAAATGCCCCTTCAGAGGAGCCAATATTTCAGTGTATCGGAATGCTGGCGGCGGCAATTGGACCAAACCTTACCAAGCTGTTGCATGATCAGCTGGACCTTATGATGGCTGGTGGACTTACTGAACCTCTCCGGCAAGCCTTGATGGCCATTGCTAGATATATTCCCCCCGTGCTTAAGACAATACAAGGTACGCTTCAACGATCGACAATCTAATCTCGCATGACTTGACACATTAAGCTAGAGCGTTTGCTGGATATGCTCTCCTCAATACTAAGTACCCAACCCTACAAGCCTCTCGGCGCTCCCCCATCCCTAGTTCGTACGGAGATTAGTCGTGATATAAGTGCCTCACAAGTTCGTAATCAATTCACCCACACTGCTTTGCCATTTCTGATCCCAATATCAGGCTGCAACCCAGGACAAGAATCCTGCGTTGATAACCCTAGCCTTGGTCACCCTTGGTTCCTTCGACTTTAGTGGTCTGTCTCTTTCTCATCGCCCGATATATCTATCAACTGAAATTTCCCCAGGTCATGTTCTTAACGAGTTTGTGCGGAGCTGTGCCCTGCCGTATCTTGAAGACGACAATGCAGAAGTTCGAAGAGCAGCCGCATTGACATGCTGCCGTTTATTCATGAAGGACCCTATTTGCTACCAAGCAAGCAGTCATGCCATTGAAGTTATCAGCGACGTTTTGGATAAGTTGCTGACTGTTGGAATTGCCGATCCAGGTGAGTGATTAGATCATCGGTAACGCAAGAATCATCATCGTGGTTCTAGATCCAAGTATTCGGCAGACCGTTCTATCATCCTTACACGAACGATTTGACAAGCACCTTGCCCAGGCTGAGAATGTTCGATCATTGTTCATCGCTTTGAACGATGAATCGTATGAGAATCGGGTGACAGCTGTTGGCCTCATTGGCCGATTGGCAAAGCACAACCCAGCATATGTCATGCCATCGTTACGCAAGGCGTTCATTCAGCTGTTGACTGAGTTGGAATACTCAACTGTTGTGTACGTTTCCTACACGTCACCCTTCCCCTTCCTAGAGGATCTGACACCTTTTCCAGGCGTGGTCGCGAAGAGTGCACTCGACTCCTGACCCTTCTCGTCAGCGCAACCCAGCGTCTTATTCGGCCATACGCTCTCCCTATGCTTCGTGCATTGTTACCGAAGGCTAATGATACCAACCCCACGGTAGCAGCTAATGTATTAATGTGCCTAGGAGAATTGTCCTGTGTCGGTGGTGAAGACGCGATGAGCAATGTCCAGGATCTCATGCAAACTATCATCTCAAAGCTAGCTGATCCCTCTGTCGTGAAGCGCGATGCGGCTCTGCACACCCTTGGCCAAGTTTGTTCCAGCACGGGATATGTCATTAACCCGTTGGTTGATTACCCACAATTGCTGCCACTGCTAGCACGGATTTTGAAGACTGAGGGTAATGCTGGCACGCGACGGGAGGTTGTCAAGGTGTTGGGTATTTTAGGTGCTCTGGACCCTTACAGACGAAGGGTATGTGAGCCTTCCCTAAGTTAATGCATTCATGTAACTCTCCCTGCTTTCTCAGAGTCGGCCGGAGGAAGAGGCAAACGAGGCATCGCTCGCTGCTGTTAATCAAGTCCCTGTGACGCCTCCTGCAGTGACCTCCATGTCGGACGACTATTTTCAGACAGTCGTCATCAACGCTCTTTTGGCTATCCTGACAGATCAAGCACTGAACCACCATCATCACACCGTGATTGAAGCCGTCATGTCAATCTTCAAGACGCAAGGTCTGAAATGCGTAGCCTTCTTGCCTCAGGTACAGTTTCATACTTCGTATTTGTCGTCAGGAGTTCACAACCATACAGATTATTCCCGCCTTCGCAGCTGTCACACGCAACTCAATTGCCCGCCTCCAAGTCTTCCATCTACAACAGCTCGCCATTCTTGTTGACATCATCAAGCAACATGTTCGCAACTACATGCCAGACATCTTCGATCTTATTACAGAGCTATGGGACAGCCTGACCCTTCAACTTCCTCTTGTCACGCTCATTGAAGCTTTGGGGAATGCATTGGACGCAGAATTTAAGCCCTTCCTGCCTACAATCTTACCGCTTATGCTCAAGGTATTCGATGGGGAACTGAGTGACAAAGGGATGAACATTCAGATGAAGATCTTTGATGCATTCCTGACATTTGGATCGAATATCGAGGAGTATCTTCACCTTACTATACCTATCATTGTCAAGTCTTATGAACGCTCGGCGCCCCCTCCACTACGAAAGAAGGCTATTCAGACTATCGATGGTTTGTCCAGGCGGGTGAATTTTTCGGACCATGCATCCCGTATCATTCATCCATTGGTGCGCGTCCTTGATGTACCCAACAACGAACTTAGGATGGCTGTCCTAGATACGTTGTGCTCCTTGGTCATTCAACTTGGGTCTGACTTCGCCATCTTCGTCCCAACCATCAATAAGGTATGGATTCAATTTCAGATATTGAATCTGGCTTACATTCTCCAAGTCACTTACGCGGAATCGCATCACTCATCCTAAATATGAGAACCTCATCAACAAGCTACTTAGCGGAGAAAACCTTCCCTCTGAAACTAGTGTCATGGACCTGCTGTGAGTAATGCTTGATTGACCGTCAACAAGTGTCTCACCTGTTCTAGTGAAAACACGAAAACACCAGAGTTTTCAGCACCAGCAGAAGCAAGTAAGATGACTGTCAACCAGCAACATCTAAAACAAGCCTGGGACACTTCATCTGTTAACACTCGCGAGGACTGGCTTGAGTGGATGCACCGACTTGGTGTGGAATTCATGAAGGAATCACCGTCTCACGCCCTTCGCGCATGCATGAGCTTGGTGGATATCCATCCACCACTCGCCAAAGAATTGTTCAATGCTGCATTTTTGTCATGCTGGGGTGAACTTTACGATCAATATCAGGTGCGCTAATTTGGTCTGCCATTGTCCACTCTTTCTGACTTTCTGCATCCAACTGTAGGAGGACCTCGTTAAGGCTATAGAGACGGCCATTACATCACCTAACTCCCCACATGAGCTAATTCACCGACTGCTGGACCTTGCGGAATTCATGGAGCATGAAGAGAAGCCATTACCAATAGAGCACCGAACGTTAGGAGAATATGCACTTAAGGTGATGGCATATGCAAAGGCTCTGCACTACAAAGAACTCGAATACTTCTCTGAATCATCTTCACCCGCCATCATTGAAGCTCTAATCTCCATCAACACTCGCCTGCAACAGCACGATGCCGCTTTAGGGACTTTAGACCTTGCTCGCAGACACTATGATGTCAGGAAGCACGAGGAATGGTATGAGCGCCTGGGTCAATGGCAATCAGCACTTGATGCCTACGAGACCAAAGCTGAGCAGGACCCAAGTTCCTTGGACATTCAAATTGGCCGGATGAAATGTCTTCATGCGTTGGGCGAATGGGATACACTATCTCGTCTTATTAATGAGCATTGGTCGAACGCAAGTCACGAGGACAGACGGGAAATAGCATCAATGGCGACTGCTGCTGCATGGTCATTGAATGACTGGGAGGCAATGGACGACTACATTGCCACCATGAAGCAGGATTCCTCAGATAGAGCATTCTATCGGGCCATCCTTGCAGTCCATCAAAACCAGTTCCCTAAAGCACTGGCTCACATCGCCAAGGCGCGAGACCTATTGGAGCCCGAGCTCAACTCATTCATTGGTGAAGGTTATGGGCGGTCTTACAGGTACGGACAAGTTTTAGGTATGAAGTTCAGCTACTGATTGCCTTGTAGCATCATGGTTCGGGCTCAGATGTTGTCAGAGCTGGAGGAAATCATCGCCTTCAAGCAACATGCAGACCAACCTGAACGCCAGGCGACGATGCGCAAGACATGGATGAAGAGGTAGCGCCTTTGACTTCGGGCCCCGCATATATGCTGATTTGCGTAGATTACAGGGATGCCAGCCAGACGTTGAGGTTTGGCAACGCATCTTACAAGTTCGGGCGCTTGTTCTGCATCCCGAAGATGACCCGGTTATGTGGATTAAGTTCGTCAATCTCTGTCGGAAGACCGATCGTATGGCACTGGCAGTGAAGACGATCAACTCACTGCTTGCCTCGGAAAAGGTACGTCAGTGACTTCGCTGTCAAAACAATGATTTAACTTTTTGGACAGGCACCACCGAGTGTCATTTACGCGCAAGTGAAGTTGATGTGGGCGAGTGGAGCTAAGGAAGAGACGATTGGCTACCTTCGCTCGTTCGCAGCTCAGCTGCAAAGAGACTTACAAACGGAGACAGAACACGCTAAGAATGGCCACTCTAAGCAAAAGATCAGTGATCTCTCAAAGTTACTTGCTCGTGCATATTATAAGAAAGGAGTTTGGCAAAAGGAGCTCCGGGGGGACTGGATTCAGGTGCGAATGGTTAATGTAATAATGCTCTGGCTATCTTTTCCCTGACCTCACCGCAGAGCAATGTTGAAGACATTCTCTACTCTTATCACTTGGCAACTGTCTACGATCCCCAGTGGTATAAGGCGTGGCATACTTGGGCTCTTGCCAACTTTGAGGTCATTAGTCGTCTTGAGAATACCGCAGAAGCCCGAGCGAATGACGTCCCAGGATCGACGTTAGCAGCCCACGTCGTCCAAGCGGTGAAAGGTTGGTCGGACTCACAGGGCAATATGTCTGTAGGATTGACCCAAATTCCAGGCTTTTTCCGTTCCATCTCGCTGCGCAATGAGGATGCCCTTCAGGATACACTACGTTTGCTTACACTCTGGTTCAAATTTGGTGCCCATGATGATGTCAGCCATGCTATGGCCAACGGATTCTCTATGGTCGAGGTTGACACTTGGCTGGAAGTGATACCTCAGGTACGCTCTGTCCTCAAAGGCGATATGCTCTTGTCAATTAATGTTGTATTTTCTCAGATCATAGCTCGTATTCAAACGCCTCATGCCAATATCAGACACAACATCAGCAACCTCCTCTCTGATGTTGGCAAGCACCACCCACAAGCGCTCATTTATCCTCTAACTGTGGCTTCCAAATCATCGAGTAAAGCGCGGCAAAGCGCAGCGCTTGCTATTATGGACCGTATGCGAGAGCATAGCCCAGAAATTGTGCAACAGGTTGGTGCGTTGGTGCAACAGCGCTTGATATGACTGAATTGGCCTCATGTTATTAGGCACTCCTCGTCAGCAGAGAGCTTATCCGAGTCGCCATCTTGTGGCATGAGATGTGGCATGAAGGCTTGGAAGAAGCATCTCGTCTCTACTTCACAGAGAAGAATCCTGAAGCTATGATTGCAGCGTTGGAACCGCTCCATGATATGTTGGAAGCGGTAAGGCAAAATATTTTCATTTGTTCTCCTTCAAACTCACGATTACGAAGGGGCCAACAACGGCGCGGGAAACATCATTCTATCAAGTGTTTGGTCGCGAGTTGCATGAGGCAAGGGAGGCCTGCCGCCGATACCGAGCATACGGTGAAACGAGTGAACTCGATAAAGCTTGGGATATCTACTATGGGGTAGGAGGGAAAGTTTGCTCAAAGGCACTCGTATTTACACTTCTGCCCGTTAGGTATTCAAAAAGGTCGAGAAGCAGCTACCACAGTTACAAACTCTAGATCTTCAATATGTCTCACCAGCCTTATTAAAGGCGCGCAACCTTGATTTGGCAGTACCAGGTTAGTGCCAACCTTACCTATAATCCAGAGGGACTCATGGTCCCTTGTTTTAGGAACCTACCAGAGCGGACGACCCGTTATCTGCATCTCAAGCTTTGGAACGAAGCTGACGGTCATTGCATCTAAGCAGCGCCCCCGTCGTTTATCTCTGAAAGGCAGCGATGGTAGAGATTATCAATACGGTCTCAAAGGTGAAGGAACATAAATACCCCCTTGTTGGTTACTAATCCCTTGCCAGGGCATGAGGACCTTCGTCAAGACGAACGTGTCATGCAGCTCTTTAGCTTGGTCAACACATTACTGTCTGTGGACCCGCATAGCTTCAAGAGGCGTCTGCATATCCAACGCTATCCCGTAATCCCCTTAGCACCCAATGCTGGGTTGCTAGGTTGGGTCCTAGATAGTGATACGCTCCACGTTCTCATTCGTGATTATCGAGAGTCGCGTAAAGTGCTATTGAACATTGAATACCGTCTCATGCTCCAGGTCTGCTGAATTCCTTCTCAAGAAGTACTGCTTGCTTACATTCGGGTTTTCCATTAGATGGCACCTGATTACGAGAACTTGACGCTACTACAGAAGGTCGAAGTGTTCGAGTACGCCCTGGAAAATACAACTGGCCAGGATTTGTACCGAGTTCTTTGGCTAAAGAGTACCACTTCGGAACATTGGTTGGAGCGCCGTTCAACGTACACGCGGTCACTTGCTGTCAACAGCATGGTCGGACACATCATGGGTCTCGGAGATAGACATCCTTCGAATCTGCTTCTTGAGCGGAGCACAGGAAAGGTTGTCCACATCGATTTTGGTGATTGCTTTGAAGTGGCCATGCACCGAGAGAAATTCCCGGAGAAGGTTCCATTCCGCCTCACAAGAATGCTGACACATGCGATGGAAGTACGTGCTTCACTACCTCGACAAGATATTCAGTAGTATTGACGAGCAACTAGGTCAGTGGTATTGAGGGAAGCTTCCGCAATACCTGCCAGATAACGATGCGCGTGCTCCGTGACAATAAAGAATCACTCATGGCCGTGCTAGAAGCATTTGTTTATGACCCATTGATCAACTGGCGTTTGATGCAAGCAGATGTTGATAGTCGCAGGATCGACGGCAAAGGTTCCGTTTATTCCATTCCTCCTAAAGATGAGATTCTGAATGAGATACAGAGAGAAACTCGGAGCTTGCCCGCGTTGCTGCACACCCCCAGGGACCAACCAGGAAATTGAAAGCAGATGAAAATGATATCTTCAATGGTACGGGTGCCCCTTCGTGTCTGACCTTAATTAACCCTGTTACAGAGGCAAAAGGCGCATCAGGCGCACAAGAGATCCGAAATGAACGAGCCTTATTCGTATATAACCGTGTGCAGCACAAGCTAACAGGTAAGCGGACTGTTGCTCTGTATTACCCAAGCTACAACAAATAATGTATCAGGTCGCGACTTCGACCCCAGCGTCGTGCTGACTGTAGAAGAACAAGTGGACAAGTTGATTACACAGGCCACTTCATTGGAGAATTTATGTCAATGTTTCTCAGGTTGGTGTGCATTCTGGTAGTTAAGTGTTGAAGGGTATCTCCTCGTCGTAATTATAGATAGACCATGTTCCATTCAGGCCCCTAAGCCATCCCCTCGAGACGCGAGTAGGAAATCAAATGAGCGGAGCACAAAGCATAATTATGACGGTGCTTATTGGACAAAAACAATTTTTGGCCTTCATGTTGCACATAATGATTACCATATGCAACATGATGACCTAGAACAATGGTACATCAATGTTCTAATACCAGAATACAATACCAGAGTATAAGGTGGATCATAGTTACCTGTACTTACCTCCTTTAGTTTTTACCCTCATTTCATGTATATAAGAAGGCCTATAGTTTGTATAATTCTCCCAAGTTCAATCTACTCTCTTACCTACTCTATTTTTTAACTCCAAGCATATTACTAGGTAAGGTATCACTGTTATAGTCTCTAGTGCACCCACAGGGTTGCTGCTTGTCAACTTGTTACTATTGTCCATCTGCAGCCTACCTTCCCTCACGAACACGTATTTGACTCTTGAATAGGCAAGCCAACATGTACAAGCCTACGTGTCTCCTTTACTACACTATAGACATATATAAGCTACTAGATACTATCATGTATCCTTAGCTTATCCTCATGTATCAAACGCCACTTGTTCTTCCTATCTTATAGCAAGTTTGACTGAAATACCTCTAATCAGTCAACTTGAACATACAAAGTCCCATTCATAATCAGCAACCGATTTCGCCTAGATAAAGTAGGTGAAGTCATAACATTCAGCCCTTTATATTGATATAGCCTCATAGAATGTCCTAAAATGATCTAGACACATAATCTATAGGTAGCTGCATAATCTGTAGATAGTCATTTACATTACAAACAAGAAGTAAATAGACTTACATGTATATAAAGCTCTACATCAGAGGCATACTCCTCAGATCAATCAATCTCCTTCATCGCTGCATTAGCAATGCCAACACTTCTCTTGGCTCTTTTCTTCTGCAAACTATATTGTCCAAGGTAAGCAGTTATGACACATGTACATTACTAGATATGGAATAGACATATAGTGTACTTAGACAAAGTTGGTCCAATATGATTAAAGGAAGTGGATTATTGTGGTCCGTAACATGAACTATGTTCACGTTGAGTCAATCAAGATTAGGCAAGGCAAGCTAGATGATAGCATTGTTTACAAGAGCTTAAGCTAAAATACATGTTCTTGTAGTTTAGCTTATATATGAAAGTGAGCAGATTGACATGTAGTTGAACACATATACTTGACTATACGAAGAAGTAAATATGATGATGGAAGAATGTAATGCAGAGGGATAAAAGAGAAAAGTCATGTGGAGAAAACATATACACTACTGGTTGGGAAACAGACACATAGAGACAGTCCAGGACAAACAAAGAAGTGGGCCGATGTGGTCCATAACAACTAGTTACAAAAAGGAAGGCAACGCGTGATGTTACATGAGGGGGTGTTAGATAGAAGTTAAGTGTGTGGCTTGAGTGAGAGGTAGATATTGATGTTCTGACTAGAAGGCAACCGCCTGAAGTTAGATGAGATTACTCAAAGTACTGAAGAATGTCTGACAAGGCCTGAGGCCTTATATATCCAATGGTCTACAGTATACATGTCATAGTACGAGGTGAGAGTCCAATCTCTTAGTAAGTTAAATGAGTAAATAAGACATCGAGGCCACGCAAGCTTCCTTATTGTTAGATAGAAATGTGAGGAAGGTTGGGGAAGGGGTTTAAGTCATTAGAAGAGGAAAGTGATGGAGGCCTAAATGGTAGTAAGATAAGGTCAGCATAGATCATATAGAAATAGGTATAAAGTGATTAAAACTGTTTACAAACTATCCAAAGGCTTGTATTCAAGTCCAATACTGCACGCGAGGTGCGGGTGACTATGGGCGCGACTGGCGTCGTCACATCCAGCTTGTATGTTCAACTTTGGACATGATCAACAACAGCAAAGTTATCACTGATGTTGCGTTAACCACGGTTCAGACTACCTCGGCCTGGGTACTTTGCCTGCTTATGCAGGACGAGAGCCATACACATCCCCTAGATCTAGCCTTCTCATTTACTCGCTACAATGTCAGCAACTCCCCGAGAGATTGGTACTCTCATCGTTGTTGTCCTTAGAGCTGTGTGTGCACATTCATTCCCTATTTCACATATTGATGTCGTGCTAGAACCATCTCCCAAACAAACGGCACATTGGAAAACAAGACCCATACTGCGTTGTAACTTTGAATGAACAGAAGCGTCGTACAAAGGCAATCAAACGCGGCGGACAGCACCCTGAATGGGACGAGGAGGTTCGCTTTACGCTTTACGAGGACGTAGAAGACCTGCTGGCAAGGAATTCGATGGACAATGATATACCACCTCCTCTTCCGCCCAAAGACGATGCTCTCCTCAGTCGTGTCAAGGGCGGTAAAACTTTGAAGCTCGCGTGTTACGCCGACGACTTCCGCGAACCTGACCTCATCGGCGAAGCATACGTTGACCTGACAGAGGTCCTAACGAAAGGAGAAACTGATGGTAAGGTTATATCCCTTCACTGAAAGTCGATCAATTAATTTATTTTAGAATGGTTTACCTTGATGAACAAGGATAAATTCGCTGGCAAGGTTTATTTAGAGCTGACATTTTATTCGAACGTAACTACCCTACTCACCTTTCTGGAATTCACCTAACGTACCGATATAGGAACCACCGCCGGTGAGGAAAGGGACTTCTACAAGTCAAGCTACCAACAACTTATATGGTGGCCCTGGGTCTTTCACTCCCAACGACGCTACCTCACAGCCGCGGGCTGTATCAACCAGCAACATCTATGATCAAACATACCAGGATCTTGACACCGTTCCATCATCTCTTAGAACATCTCAATCACTCGCACGCTTGGACGTATATGGCCCCTCTATAGATAATAGAGGTTTTACGTCTACTGTTGAACAACTAACTAATGATCTTGCCGAGTTCGGTGTTCAAGAACCTCGGCGCCGAAGAGAAACTCTTCCTGTTCGTATCATCTTCGTTCGTCCATCCATGTGCTGACCCAGACGTAGCCAAACCCCACTACTGGTTACTCTGCGCAACACACCTATGGTCACACTGCTCATGACACAGCTGCTCATGCAGATGGTACAACGTACGCGCAATACAAGGCTTCCTACGAAGGTGGTTCGACCTCCATCTACCATCCACCACCGACGCGAGGGCCGCGTCACAGCATACCAACATCATCCTCTGGATTTATGCCTTTACCGACCTCGGCCTCGTCTCCTGCAACCCAACTTGGAGTGAATACTGCCCAACTCCCACCTCCACAGGCGCCAGCACCATATTTGACCACGCATTTTACCAGTCAGTCCACCTCGATACCTATGGCACCTCCTGCATCATATACACCAGCGCCCACGCCTTCTTCCTACATCATTCCACAAAGTTATGCCCCACAACAATACCAATATCCATTATATACAACGCCAATTCCCAACGCCCAATATGCTGATTCTCAGCCTCAACCGCAAATCCCAGTCCATGCATCCTCCACAGGTCCGGTACTGTATCAGGCATATAATACAACTCCGGCGGTCCCGCCACCTCAAGATGCTGCTGTGCACTTCCGCCCTCTGCCGCAGCAACCGGCATCTCAAGCTCCGCCCCCGCCACCGCCATTAAGTCATGCACACTCACCTTATACTTTGACTACATCAGCTAGTGTTCCGCCCCAAACTCGGAGCTACAGCCCCTCTGTCCCTCCAAGCACATTTTCTACGTCGATATCGTACCAGACGGTACCGCCACCACCGCCGCACCCCTCTGTGCCCGTTACACCACCTAGACAAAACTCCATTAATTCACCAATTTTACTACCATTTCCCTCTCCAGGTCCCTCCTTAACGCCTAGTCCCCATCGGCAGTCGACACACCCTCAACCACCTATGCCATACCAGCATCATGCATATACTCAAAATCTACCTCCACCACCTCCATCTCCGTTTATCCCACCTCCACCACCTCCACCACTATCACAGGATACACTCTCAACACCTCTAACACATGCAAGTGGGCAAGGGTCGTGGGCAATAGCCAACTCCACGTCATCACCCCTTCAGCATAATAGTTATACACACCCGCCTTTGTATAACTAGTGGATTTATCCCTTCTTGTAGAAGTATTGGCATCTCTTACGTCGGACATGATTACTTTCTGGTACTTTTGTTTCGTTTGCAGTTGTAATAAATGCTTACACGCATATGACAACGCCAAGAACGACAAGGGTAGTGTACGGCCAGAGCGGTGGGAAATAAATTGATGGTCGAATGACGGGAATTAGATGAATATCCGAAATCTACGAAATCTATGAAAGCAATCCAGATCGACCAGCATGCCTTCAAGAACCCTGCGCCATACCTCCATTGTGGTATTCGCCATCATTATGTTACGCAGATTGCCAGCCTCGCACTTAAGGTCAAGTCTACGAATGAATCACCCACTATGAGGTTCCTCTTCCATGGGTTTGCTTTCCCTAGCTGCTCTCCATTTGGCTATCTCAGTCTCGGTTCCAATCAAACCTTGACGCGCCAGATGAAGGCGAGCTTCTCGCCGGATGTAGTTTTCTTCACGCCGCCTCTGAGCCTCGTGTGCTAACAGGGCATTTTCTGCTGCGAATGTGAGACCAGCGATTGCACCTGAGAAATTTCTGAATATCAAAACCAGTGACGTTTGAAGATAAACTCACACCCTGAAACAAGGAATCCTTTGAATGCAAGGGTCTGTCGACTGGACCACAGAATGTCCAATGAAACACGTTACCCCTCACATCATTCAATATCAAGGTACACTCACCGAAAGAGTGGCCACGAATAATGGGCCACGACAGCAAGACCTACTCCAACTGAAGCACCACGCAGCAACCCCTGGAAGACGACATGGAATCCGTAATTCATTGACTGGCTGCATGACGAAAGTAGGAAACAACGAACTTGGACAGCTGCTTGGGACTGAATTTCGTAGGCAACTTCAACATCTTCACGTCCTCGGATGCGGCCGGACATGGAGGCTAGCAATAGAATGCAGGAAATGTGATCTCGCTTTTTACTCTGGCCGATTACCAAACATATGCATAACATGCATCATGACAGGAGACTAGTTCCGTCCAGATTCTCGCTCATGCGTCCCTTTGCATATGGTAACTTCCACATGCTTAACCCCCAGAGTGGCATTCCACAAGGTAACAATACCCTATGTTATGGTGGGATGCCACCCCTGTGCGTGAACAAACCTCTATGTAGAACGTGTACATAACGACCCATAGAGCACGAAGCATCTGCATCACCACCTGTTGATCGCACGACGTGAGCGACTCAGTTCATGACAAAAACGGGTCAATGGCGCAACGAGCCCAACCCTGAAAGATTCACAATCGCGAACACTGATTTATTTTGAGATACTATCCGTACTTATCTAACTCCAGGTGAGAACAATGTGATATTCCAGCCAAAATTGGTGGGGCTTCAATCGGATTTACTCCAGCCACCCAGTTCAACAGCAAAGGCAACGGCAAGCTTAGAGAACTCAAGCATGTGAGCAAAGCTAAACTCGTCAGAGATGTCGATTCGGCTGCGAGTGGGAAGGTGTTAGCTCCAGGATACCGAGCAATATAGGCGATACATACTCATTGGCCGAATGAATGTTCTTGTTCGAGTGGCCAAATTGACTCTCTGTGGGGTCCTTAGTTCAGATGTCGATATACCAGAAAGGTAATACGTACCAATGGTAAATATCGAGGGGTATTGTAATCTGTTCCACGAGGCACTGTAAAGTTAGATGGTGAGATGAAGGTGTGTCCGGCAGGAACAAAGGGAATTCGCAACTGATCACTGCAAGCATAACCGCATTTCGTCTATCAAGGTTCAGTACGTGCAACGACACAAATAGGGTAGGACACACCTCAGCGAAAGGGATATCAAGGTAAGCTTCCACGAGTTCCTTATTGAATTTCGTAAGGCTAGTTATGACTTCATCAACCAGGGAAGGCATATCCATAATGTGTCGTAGTTACCCTTCATCTGTGAAGTCGGTGATGACTCCAACTTCTTCCCGAGTGCCTCGCTAAATAGAGTTAGGATTTGCGAGAACAGGGAAGCAGATAACAGACCTTAACCCAGGCCGTCATATCAAACTAATAACACTCCAATGAGTAGTTCCACCAAACCTTCGTGACTATCTTACCTGGCTCATTGCGATGACATTCACACCCTGGGCTCTGTACTCTTTGGCGATAGCTTGGGATCCAAGGAGACCACCCTCCTTCATTCCACCGAATCCGTCAGATAAGCCAAGGATGGAACCAAAGATCATCGAACCTCAGCTGAATACCAATGGAATTCGATCGTTCGCACAGGTCGGAAATCGGACTTGATAAGTGCTCGGTAAGCCTCAAGGATTGTAACGGTGCCAGACCCGTCATCTGGAAAGATCCTGTTCAGCATTGCAACTTTTGGCCATCATCCAATTGCATACCATCGGCTCCTGTGTTCGACGCAATTAGCGCTTCAGAAAAAAGCTATGGAATGATTGTTACCTGGGGCGGGCAAAAACGGCCACATATTGGTACTGTTCACGTCTAGTCATTTTCTTATTTCAAAGCAGATCCGTAACTTACCTGTCCTGATGGGCACCAATTACGACAACTTCGTCGTGTGCAGCAGTCCCATTGATTCTGGTGATCTATCATAATCCTCGTAACCAATTATACGTGCGGGTTGGGTGGACTTACGATGCTGTTCTGTCCCCATGGGTGAGAAAACTCATTTATGGTGATTTGTTTCTGCAAATCCCTGGATGCGAATTCAGCAGTAATCTAGGGGTAATATCAGGACGAGCATTCTAGAAAAGTGATTGAACTAACCTCGCTAATTTTGGACACGAGCCACTGTTGACTTTCCCTGCCAGTCTAACCGATATCCTGGGTCAGAAGCAAAGCAAAGGAATTTTAGGGTTCTTACGTCACTACGGTAATCTACGGCGGTACCAAACTGTCAGTGATCATGAGGAATAACATATGAAGAAAGGCGATCATACATCTGGTGCGGAAACTCGAGAATTTTTTGAGGTTCTCCCGAGGTCCTGCTTCAGATAATTCCCTCAGTACCTTCCTCACTTGTGCTGTGGCACTTGGCGGTGGGAAGGCTGTTGCCAATTTAGTGCGCGTCATGAAACAGCAAAAACAAGTACTTACTGGTCCTTGGCAGTGTACCAGACACCAGAGAGTCCATGTCTTGTGTCTCCGTACTGGATGGTGTAAGCACTGCATCAATGATAGGAGTAAGTATGCTCACATATCGAAGAACTTGAGTCCATTGGCCTTGGCATGAATCTACAATTTCAGATTTGGCAAGACAAATTGGATTTAATGAGAATATATAACTGGCCTTATCAAGTTCAGTGATCCAGACTGGGGTTTTCCCTTCGAACTGAACAAGTCGCTTGGCGTTGAGATCCAAAGTGAACCCCGGGTACGTTTTATCACCTGGGCTGAACGGAGCTTGGGCCGGTGTACCATCTAAAATGATGGGAGATGCAATTGCAAGGGCGACGAAGGGAAGAAGAACATTCAAAGACCTCATTGTGGTAGCTGGGCAAGTAGCTGGGGCACAGCTAGAATGCCAACCAAGCTTGGTTCAATGAAATGCGCGGGGAAGTAGCACGTGATCTCATCACGTGCTAGTCTCTGGTCCCTCAAAATTCGTGTTGACTGAGAGTTTCATTCGTCGCTTAACTGCTTGATTGCTGAAATGTCCAAGGCAGCCGTAAAAGCCAAGGCACAAGTCGTGGTATGTATTCTTAGCTATGCACTTTATCTATCGCTGACTTATCCTTTCAGCGAATCCTTATACCCGCAGGCAAAGCTGCTCCAACACCGCCAGTGGGCCCCGCTCTCGGTGCTCGCGGCGTCAAGTCTATGGATTTTTGCAAGGAGTTCAACGCACGCACGGCACATATTGAACCGGGTGTCCCAACACCAACGCTTATTACAGTCCAGCCGGACCGATCTTTCACCTTCGTCACGAAAACTCCACCTGCATCGTATTTTCTCAAAAAAGCAGCTGGGATTGAAAAAGGAGCCGGCCGACCTGGGCACGAAGTAACGGGCACAATCAGCTTAAAACACGTGTACGAAATCGCAAAGATCAAGTCAACAGATGAGCACTTGAAGCATCTACCACTCGAATCCATAGCCAGGATGATTGTCGGAAGTGCCAGAAGTCTGGGTGTACAAGTTGTTCCGTGACCGTGGGGCAAGTTCATTTCAGCACCTTTGGACTGTACCCGTCACCTTATGATGGTTAGGAGCGTAGATAGTGGTGCCTTGCCAGTTGATGGTATTCGGTCTTTTCCGCTAGAATTTCAATCGCTGTTGATTTGGGGTATAGCCAAGCTGGTCATCATGGTGTACGCTCCATCATCTTGACCTCGGCCCCTTGAAATCTGACTAAATTAACTTTAGATTTTTTTGATATGTTGTGCTGGAAATACATGACTGATGCAGCCACCATTCCTTCCATCCCCGTAAGGCATGAGGATTGCTAAGTATGCTCAGAGCTGACTGTACGTGTTATGCATGAATCCCCACATATCGCGATCGATTTAACCTTACGTTTCATCCGAGGGGGCATGCTCCAATTTGCCTGATCTCACGCATAGTCAGACCGGAAGGCAAAACTGACATGCTGAGGACATGCTGTCCCGAAACCCGGATGCTGGATACACGTTCACATACACCCATCATTCAGCAGGAGCCTTTGCTTCGAGCCAAACTTGCTAAATGCAGCTAGCCGCGTGGCTGTTCGAGACAATCGCCTGTACGTGTCGTGAATCTCCTCTGTGCTGATGGGACCACACAAGTTGTCCTTGATTGTCGCAAACGCTCTCACCTCGCCTGCCCTTTTCCGGGGTCCTGAGCAATATTTTTCTTTCAACTCAAAGTCGACGATGTCATTGGGGACCAGTTGACCCCATTGCAGTTTTCAGCTCAAGAAAGCAACATGTCCAAGCTTGACTCGTGTCGTCCCCGATCGTCCTGAGCTACAATATTGCCTGCTGAAGGTTGCTCCACCAGCCGTGAGCTCAACTTGAACCCTAACTTCTATCGCAGCACGTTGAGTATGTCATAATCAGCTTTATTCCCTTGCGCAACGACCACGTTCCCGATCATCTAGAGAACTCATGCATCTGCGATTCACAATATCTCCTGGGTATAAAGAGACTGCAGCAACTATCCGCCCATCTGCCAGAGCTCGCAGTTCCTCTTTTCCACTTAAAATCTTAATTCACCATTTCCGACATGTCAAGGACCGGACAAAATGAAGTACTTTCCTGGACCAACCAGGACCCACGAGAAAGCCAGCTCTTTAACTCCTGGGGTGTAGTCTATCGCTTCCAGGTATGCTTCGTCTCGTATGACTTCGACGCGACTGTGGACCAAGAATTCCATTTCAGACCTCTGTCAATAGCCTCGGTCAACAAACGACGATTTTATGGCGTGCTGTCCGACCTAATAAGGAAGACAAGGTCGCAAAACTTGAATGGGCTCCTAACGGTGGTTTAGGTCGAGCAATTATTGGAAAGGTCAGTCGGTATCACCGTGGATCAATTAAACTTCATTTTGATGGATCTGATAGAACACGCTACCCATGGCGGACCTCGTCAGACCGGATGCACGCGCCTATGTACGTATTTTGCGAATGATGACTTTGTCCCGGCATCTTATTTTCGTAGGGTGTTCGTGTCTTCAACGGCCCTGACGGTCTACAATACCGATGGAACCCGAACGAGAGAAGTCAAGATATTACGGTGAACCAAATTCAACATTGTCGGGTACACGTTGCTCATCGCTACATATAAATCCCTGTAGTTACAGGATCCAGCAGGGACTACTGTCGCTATCTTTCGGCCCATACGACCGACAAGATACCAGATCGGTGACGTCTTCGGAGAACTTCACTTCATGCCAAGCGCTGGCGCCGGCACAGTGGTTTGTATCTTTATTTCATTCACGATGTTCACCATAGTCTAATCTCATACTCGCGTCAGATGCATCCACCAATTATGGATACTGTCACCGTCAGCGCCATGCTGTATCGCTTCTGCGGTCAATGGAACCTATAGCCCTGGAGTCACCACCGCACATCCCTCGATGCTACACTCTGTTTTCTTCATCATTTGTAAAATACGGCATACCTCGCCTCCCTGTAGCATAAAATCACATACGTGCACCTTTTATCCCGGTGGTGTGGCTTTATCGGCGTCATTTTATATAGCTGTCAGATGGCATACGAATCAGGAGCAGGATTTCCCATGGATCGCACAACATAATTGGCTGCAACATGCTGATCTCGCCTGGAAAATGCTGCATGCATCGATAGCAAGTTGGGATACCAATGCAAGGTACACAAGGCTGTGTTCACGTGTACTTCGGGAAATGAAGTAGCCGCTAACTGAATCAATTTCCTCCAAATCAATCGGTGCGTGTTGCATCCATTCGATCTGAGAGGGCCCGTAAAAGCCCAACCGCACATGCGAACCTAGAGTCAAACAGCTATACTTGGTTCCACTTGATTGGTCTTCTCGGCCCCCCCAGAAAGCTCGTTGACAGCTGTTCAGGATCATAAATCATGCTTTCCTCTCCTCTGTACATCATTCCTGCTCGTTCGCTCACAATTTTACCCGGGCCTGAGCTCCCCCCAATGACATCTCATCAAGAATCCTGTCTACAGTGCGAATGACCCATTCAGTTCCCTCGTCACTAGCAAGCCACAAATCTTCTTCCCTCTGATGCTCGACGTATCTTGCCTTGAGAAGCCCAAAGACATGACTCGTTAATTGCGGCTGAACTCCTCCTTCTGCCCTCAAAGTTGCAACGCCAACTACTGACCCAAGGGCACGGCTGAGGTTTCCTTGGTCTGCGTCCGCATTGCCATGGCTGATATCTGAGTACTGTCTGACGCTTCCCGGGAGGGGTGAAAGAACAATGCCATATGCTTGGATAATGAACGCTAGATCAGAAACGAATTAGTAAACCATCCAGTCTGCAGAATGAATCAAGGGGGTGTATCGGAAAGTTGCACAAGGAAACTCAAAGGGGACAACATGGAATGAATGAAGGGTCAAGGCAGATGTCGAGCATCCTATCACGGTGTGCAAATCACTTGGAGATTTGAACCATGATATTGGGACAAGGAACAACGGCGAAAGGCGGACTTGTCCTGATGAGGAATTCAGCATTTATGACTCACCGATGAAGTCTGGGTGGTAGGTTCCTAACTTGTCGTGAAGCTTATCTGCGTGGGGAGTATAGATAGAGTTCCAGAGAGCCCTCCCTTGCGTAATCATCGATTCAATATTTTCAGGGGTTGCCGTCCTGGGAGGCGTATGGCAGTTGAAGGCAAAAAAGCGGAGTGAGAAACATATCACCGTTTACGGATCGCAGATAGAAAGATGTCGTGCCCACCTCCTTGACTGAGTACGAAGACCTTTCTTTACTTCGTCATCCAACGCCTCGTGCAAGGCCGCAAGGGTCAAAATGACCTGCCAGAGGCTTTAGTAGCTCCTGGTCACAAAGCTATAGCACGTACCCGTGGTACCCCCACGAAGATAGTACTCTTCAGGGCGGACTCGCGCATCAGAGCCGCTCGATTGATTGCGCTGGCGATAGTAACAGCTCCATTGCCTGCGTTCGGCCTGGTGATGAACTGGTACAGTTGTGCCACTCCTGCCGGATGGTTGGCAGTCAACAGCGTGCATGTCTACGTCGCAAAGATGTTGAGAGGTAACCTCATATATTAGCGGGGCATACGGTCAATACAAGCCAACCAGTCTCTGCATTCTTGTTTTGGGCTTCGATATATGTGCTCGAAAATAAGGCGTTTAATCTGGCAGAGGAAAGAGGAGGAAAGGCACGCGACCTGCGTAGCTCAAGCAGCTGCTTTACACCTGGGGGTAAATGTCGAACCATGGTTAAGGGCAAGAAAAATATTCTTTACAGAGCCAGCCGCATAACCAATTCCATTGATAGCCGTGAAGCGCACATTCACAGAACATGAGATAGAGATTCCTGTCCCTATGCCTATGATAAACCAGTACCATAGTACTAATAGATATAACCATTGTGCCGCACAACGGGAACGATCAAAACGTGAACTGTACGGTGCAAGGGTGGGTATCATAAGTTGGTACTGATAGACTACTAAGTTCAGGGGTAATCAACCAGAGTCAGGGAAAATGAGCGTTTAGCCGATGTAGAAATAACCGAGAGCAGTAGGGAGGTGATCACTGCCCAAGAGTTGGTTATCTGGGTTGACATTGTACATGTCATGCATGGCACCTTCAATTGCTTCAGCACGATATCCAGCCATCTCCAAAATAGTAGCTTACCAAAGGCGGCGTAGGCTGCAACCCAGGGGGTGTTGTCCATAAATGATTTGACGGTTTGGTGGAAGCTCCAGGTCTGGTCCACGCTGCACTGTGGTCCACCGCTAAAGTTTTGGCAAGCGTATTCCGTCAACCAAATTGGCATTCCAAACGTGTTGTGAAGCTGTGTGATGTAGTCGATAAGGTCTTGTGCCGATGTACCGTAATAATGAGTGGCAAGACCATCAAACTTGATTGCTTGTCAGCTGCAAATGGTACTGTAGGTATTTGGCTACATACCGTGCATTCAGAGCCGCACGCGTTAAAAAAATCGGTGTACCAGCCGGTAGCAGAAGGTGCATTTGTGCAAGCAGGGCTGATGAGTTCGGCGCCAGATTGTTTCAGTGGTTGAATATTATCCTTCCATACTTGAGCAGCCCAACTTGGATCCATGTTTGCCTGATCAGGTTGGTTAGGCCTGCGAGATCATTAGTACCATAGGACATGGCAAGGTAACGACAACGCACTCGTTGAAGCCCATAACACAAGTGGGCTGTGTGGATCCAACGATGCTTTGGAAGTCGCCGATTTGCTTATCACCCCATAACATTTGGCAGGATTGAATGCCGAGCGAACTGTCAATTGATGGGGTCCAAGGGCTCCAAGTGTAGATCCTGAAACAATTCTAGCTGGTATGAAGGCTTAACGTACAAGTGTACTCACCAGCCAACACCAGGTCCCACCATGTTGCGAAGAGAATCGTCTTCGCTGAGAGGCCAAGCTAGACCGGCCTTACGTGCGCCATTTGAGGGGGGTGGTGGTGGGGGAGTTTCAGTGGGAGGAGGGGGCTGGTCGGTGCTGGTATTGCCGTCGTTGCCACCATTGTTTTGGTCGTCACCTCCGTTGCTGGATTGGGGGGGCGGGGTTTGAGCAGGAGGAGGGGCCTCCGTGGACGTGGTTTGAGGAGCGGGGACAGCAGAAGAGCTGGGACGAGGCTTGCAGCGACGAGTATTTTGTCGCTTCTTCATGATGGAGCCATGAGGCCTGAAGTGGCGAGCAGCATGACCGCTCTCAACGGACAGAGCATTCACTGGGGTCGCAGAAAATGAACAGGCAACAAGTGCCAGGGTGGTCGCAGCAAGTAAGTTCAAGATTTTGAAAGCAGCCATGGCGGGCTTGTTTTTGACCGGAAGGTGGAATCAAGCAGGCTATTCGTAAGGCTAAGAAGGAGAGAGAGAAGTAAAGAATGTCAGTGGCCTAAGGAAAGGTGCCCAGACGATGCAGCAGACTGGATGGAAGAGAGAATGAAAAATGAGTTGGAGACGAGTCGAACCTCATCTCCGTCGTAATAAACGCGGTCTTTGCCGTAAGCTTGGCCGCGCACGGACCCTACCAAGGGGAAAATTGACACTTTTGCTTACGTATGGTTGCCTTATGTGGCAAGAGCACTTGTAGAATTGGGTGGTTAGTATTTAACCCGCCTTTGCCTTGGTTACCTTTCAGGTACACCACGTTGTGATGAACTCTTACAAATAATTCCTTTGAGCGTTCATCGCAGGTCGGCAGCGGTCTGCATGGGCAGGTCTGAGTGGCGGTATGCTGCCAAAGTGACGGAATAGAGGCCTGATTGCGTGTTGGGGTTTGTCATAGCGACATGCACTAGATTGCCGTATGTGGTAGAGTTTTGTTGTATTTGCCTACAAAAAGCCCATCATCCCGCCAACTCTTTTTCTTTTCTTAACCTTCACAAGTTAGTTACAAAGAGTTTGGTTCACTAGTTCATTAACAACTCCATTTTCATCCCCGCTTCTCACTGCGCTCCAATGTCCGACGCCCCCGCTGCCACCGTCCCCGTTGCCCAGAACGACGTGCCTCCGGCCAACAATGAGGCTGCTTTTAACGTCGATAACAAGGTTAACCTTTTTTCACATCTTCTTCGCCTGTATTCTCAGTTTTTTTTACCTATATTAAGATCTACGTAGGCAACATTCCTCGTGACCTCCCGGACGATGAGTACAAGGCATTCTTTGGGGACCTGCAATCTCATATGTCGGTCACCATTCCATTCATCTTTGTTCTATCAAATCATAATCACGCGTTTTTTCCTCTCGATCTTACAGTGTGGCCACCGACTTCAAACCCAGGGGCCCCAGAATGCGCCAAGGCAAAGTGACTTACGGTTTCGTCACGATGGACAGTCAAGATGCCGCTCAGAAGGCCCTCAGCTTCTCTGGCAAGGAGCTACAAGGGTTTGCTGTGAAAGTGCAACTCGCTCTCACAGCTGAGGAAAAGGCAAAAAAGCCCAGGCGACAGTTCAGACGCACCGGCCGCAGGGGTGCCAAAGCTGTGCCAGGCGAAGTCACCGACGCCGAGGCCAATGGTCAGGCATCTTCTACCGAGGCCACGCCCGACGACGGTGCTAAAGCTGCGCCGCCCAAAAAGAAGAAGAAGAAGCCCGCTGTGAGTCCCCGATGTTGTGTATAGCATATATGCCTACTAAATGCCATCATTCGTCAGCGCAAGTCTAAAGCTGCCACTGAGGGCGAAGTTACTGATGCTGCAGCCGCGCCCTCTGCCAACGAGGACGGGACTGAGGCGGCCGCCACATCAACTAAGAAAGCGCGTCGCCAACGCAAACCCAGAGCCTCTTCACGTTCCGCAGGGAAAGAGCCAGATGGTTTGCCTTCTGAGACGATGCTTTTCGTCGCAAACCTCAAATGGACTGTGGACGATGCTGCTCTCGGCAAATATTTCAGCGACAAGGGCTTCAATGTGAAGTCTGCTCGCGTCATCCGAAATTCAAAAACTGAACGATCCAAAGGCTTTGGATTCGTGGAAGTTAGCACTAAAGAGGAGCGAGACAAGGCAATAAATGCCGCCGACGACACCGAGTTTGACACCAGGCGCATCATTGTCAAAGTCGCCATCGAGCCCACTGAGCCAAAGGATGAGACCGACAAGGACAAGGCAGAAGCGGTCAACGGTGATGCAGCCCCCACCGCCGCTGCCCCACCCGCTTAATTGATTGACGACCTTTCAACGATGTTGTACTACGATGTGTCATGCTTGTTTGATTTACGATATCATACTTTAACTCTTCATTCAGCAGTGTTTGTAGTTTTTTTCTTTTGGCTCGGTGCAGTCATCCATGCAATCACTGTGATTCGCTTGGCTAGGTTTCTTAGTCATAATGTTGTGGTTTCGTTACATGTATCATGAACGATACCCATCCTGCATTTGTGTGACATTACATCTCTCCTTGCTTGCCGCCAATATGTCCGATGATGAGGACTACCTTTCCGACAAATTTTTGCTCGAAGCCACGGTACCACCAGCTTTGTCGAAGACATATTCTGCATTGCGTAAAGACGCGCATAGGCGGTCATCCATGCTCCAAGTGCAAAACAAAGTCAAAGGTGTGCGACAAAGAGAGCAAGAGGCACGAGAAAAGGGTCTAAGCAAATCGTTGTTTGAGACGGCAAAAGAAGAGGAAGCTGCCGGCTTGGCAACTAACAAGGCTTTGTCGATTATGATGAAAATGGGCTTCAAACCTGGTCAATCACTCGGAAGCCTGGACAAGAAGCAAGATGAAAACGAAATCTCTCCAAACGCTGGTACCACAGTGGGAGATGAGGCAACTACATTGGCCACGATTGATAGCTCGCTCGGGTCTGGAGTAGGTGCTGATATCACAGAATCATTCCGAGATCCACATAAGCTAGAACCGTTACCCTTAAATGAGTGGCAAGGTGTGGCAATTCGTTCCTGCAGCTGCTACTGAAGCTAAACACACCCATCGCTACAGGCCGGAAGGGTATTGGGACCGGAAAGAGGACCCGTTCACCTAGCGCGGCCGAGAGAATGGCCAAAATGATTAAGATGGCGGAAGAATCAGAAAAGGCCAGTCAAAGCGATTTTAGAGAACGAAGTAAAATAGAATACGAAGCACGTCGGGCTGAAGGCAAGTTAGGTGAGCGATTTGATAAATTGCGCCCAAATATCTCCCATTTACACCAAAGGCATTATATAGGTCCTGCCCAGCGTACTTGCCTAACCCTGGATGAGGAAAGCGGAGTCTCAGTACGTATCACTCACTCAGCTGGGGACGCACTTCACGATGATTTGCAGTATAATGTACTCTGGCTGAATCCCAGCAACCCTGAAACCTTCCCTTTGGGTTTATTGGACGCACTGGAGCTTCAGCAACCACTGCCGATTTTGGATACAGAGCCACGACGCATTCGCGATCAGATGCAGAAAGACGCTCTGCAACCCCTGGGGGGGATTGATGAAGAACCCGGGGAATCCATTGGCAATTACACGTCGAATACTCCTATATCTGCCGCAGACCAATTCACACAAGAGACATTAGAGGAAGCATATCAATTCCTACGTCTCCAGGTTCGTTGGCACTGTGTTACTACTGCCTGCATATTTAATCTACTGCACGTAGGCGCAGGATCGTCTTCACCTTGTTCTCGCCTACCTCCGTAGACAATACTCCTATTGCTTTTGGTGCGGTGTACGATATGAAAGTCAGAATGAAATGAAGGACCAGTGCCCTGGAGTCGATGAAGATGACCACGATTGAACACTAGGCTGTATCTACTAGGACGTCCTTTCTGTATAGAGGTCTGTTGTAACCTAATGAAGCCGATTGAACGACGCTAGCATTGGATGCATTGTGTTATGCATCACCGTACGAGAAATGTACGCTGCGAAAACAGTAATGGTTCAAGTGTCGAATGAATGATTGATTGATTGACCCCGGAAAGTTTTGATTGAAGGATGCGGGAACAGTGGAAGTGTAGACGTAACACTTTTTTGTGAGAACAATGAGTTACTGATAATACAATATCCGAAAGAAAGGTGCACGGCAGTCCGATATACACAGATAAAGAGAAGGCGCACAGCGCGCCGAGTCCGTTGGCTCGCCAAGTGTTGCGAATAGATACTGCAAGGGCGAGGGAAAGGAACCATCTGGTGAAGAGACTAAATTTAGGCGATAGGTAATGTAGGATGATGTGACCGCAGATTTGAAGATGATAGTGGATTCGATAGCCGAACCCCCATTATTCGGCGAGTACGACGCGTTAACGCTGGCGAAGCGTCATTGAAGGGCAGGGAACAGACTAAGGAGTCGGTCGAGAAGGCGTCGGTATCAGGACGATGATATGATGAGGACTCGGACCAACGAAGCATAGGCGGCAGGGTGGGCAACATTAGAGGTGTTGCTGCATTGGGAGATGCATCGCGTCCTGACGGGGGGAAGGTTGGTGTAGTTGGTGATGATCCCGGAGTTTTTCTTCGGACGTATATTGAGATAGGTGTGTTGGCGGGTAGATCACTTGCAGACCCATAAAGATGGATGGCAAGCTGGTTAGATCCCCGCTTCTTGTGCTTGGAGACCTGACGCGGAGAAGAGTGTGGCTGAATACGAAAGTTAGAGATACTTGGTAACATTTATGACGTCGGTGCACATACACGTGGAGAGCCCTCGAGGTCGGATGAGGAAGATAAGGATGATTGACTTGCTCTTCTCGGAGAAAAGGTTGACTAGTGTGACCTTAGTGTTTGGAGTGGATGATCGTGCGGATGAGTACGTACCGCAACGGGAGAGTACGGTGAATATCGGGATACTCGATGCCGGGAAACGGTGGCATCGCGCAAGGGTGAGTTGTTAGTGGATCTAGCGGTAGACGCTGCACCGTCCAGGCTTCTGGGCGAATGAGGTGGTGAAGGTGAGGGTGAGGCATTGTCAGGGATGGCACTTGCTGGCTGGCCGAGACCCAACGAAGCCATGAGTTCCACGAAGGAAGGCAGAGTTGTCATATCGTAAACTGAGAAGGGGAACCGCGGAAGGAAGGAGGGATAATGACCGAGCACGCTGAGAGCGGGCAACGACGAAAGCGATTGGGGTGGGACCTATAAAGGATTTCGGATGCAGGCCATGGAAACAGCCCACGGTCATGTTGTCAAGACGAGGTACAATTACTGTCTCTCAAGTGTACTGAGGTGGCCAAAGGTATCAATCCTCGTCGGCAAGGTGATGTGCTGGTTGCGTCCCTCTCCACTTTGCATTCTGTCATCCAGTTACTGTATTTCCATATGCAACCACATCCATCAACAATGCCGGCCTGTTGCTAATCCTTGTGGAGAGCGCCATGATTTAGTTGTCAGGGACTTGACCGCCGGCCACAGCTGGCATGGTGAATTAGTGCACAGCCTTGCCTGACCACAGATGAAGGCACGTACATGCCATAGAAATCTGTGTCTGTGCAGTACCCAACGAGGGGATATAAATGTGCACACTTGTTGCGAAGGGACTGGAGTCATGGCCACATTTGTATCGCGACCCGGTGTCATTTTTATTCATGTGGTTGAGGATCACACAATCATAGCTCGACATGTCGAGGTCCAATCAGCCATTATCAGTCCGTATCTCAGCCATGGGCCGGTCGTATCGAGGTTACCACCCTCGCTATCCATCAAATGGTAACTGTAGAAAAAAGCATACGGACCATGAATTCTGGATCTCCTTCTGTGGGAGCTCACGTAATTGTTTGCCCTTGCCAACAAATCTGACACTCCTCCATCCGGTTTGCGCTTGTAATATTCCTCACTAAAGCAAATGCCCGACGGGAAGGAGCCGAGAGAGCGAAGTGTGTCTGGAGAACTCGATGTAGGCACAGTCACACTTAACAGTCTCAGTGAAACCCACTCTATTTCCAAGGATTCCGATGTCGAATCTCAGGCAGGAGACCAGCCTATCCCGGGAGCTGGCAAACCTGGTCGCAAGAAGAATCCAAAGTATCATGACCTCTCCTGTTAATCACTTCTCCGTGTCACTTTGCTTACACACTTTCCTTTTAGCTCACAAGCTGCACGGCGGGATCAGAATCGTATTGCTCAACGTGAATTCCGGTTAAGGAAGCAGCAACGGGTTCGTGGGACCGGTACACCATCATTTCTGCATGGTTTTAAAGAGGCTTTGCTAGATTCGCGACTTGGAAGCTCGCGTCGAGATTCTTTCTGGTGGAAAGGATGAAGCCATTGGCGAAATGAGAAACATCCTCAAAGGTACGTCCATCCAACTTTTCTCGATCGCAGTCTCATTTTTTCTTTTTTCTTTTCGGTAGATTTAATGACCGAGAATCACACTCTACGAAGTCTGCTACGTAGTCTGTCAGCCTTTATAGGCGACGGCGCTGGTGGAATACTGCCAAAACTTGGTTGGGAGGTCAACGACTTCAACAATTTCATCAATCGTTCTGAAACCGATACGGCATGGGAGGGGTTCCAACGCCGAAAGAAAGTCTCGGCGACAAACGCCGGTGCTGCTGCTTCGACTCCCCCTCCTCTTGGCAAGCGTGCGCGTGAGGATGAAAGTGGTGGCGCTACGAAGAAAGCGAGGACAGAGACGGAGGCTGAGCACGCCTATCGCCTGCTCGTCCCCACGTCGCAACCCCTTTCGGCGAATAGTAACAACGTCTTCGCCCCTCCACCCCGAGCCGGCCTGTTTTCAGATCTGATACGCCACACAAATAGCTCCCCAATGTATATGCAATCAACCTCAAGCACGCCTCCAGTGTCTCAATACGGGCCAGTGTCGTCGTCAAGTATGCCCTACCCGACTTCATACATGTCTGGTGTCTTGGATCAAACTATCCCAACAATGTCATACAATCCAACCTCCAATCCCTCCCTTGCTGTTCAGCAGCGGCATATGCAGCAAAATACATTGCCAGGTGATCGTCTGGAAGACGACGACGACTCAAATAAGAATGAAGCAGCCAAACTCGTCCAGTACGGTCAAGGTCGCTTTCAATTTGTATTCCATGGTGTTTACTGACCCCCACAGATACCATCTCGACAACTACAAACGGAACAATAAATACTGTTTGCCGGCGTCTCTTCGACCAACTTTGGTCCAAAAGTACGTAGCACCTGTCACGTCATGCTGCAATTGCTGAATTATTTGACTTAGGACCATATCTCACGGTGAGTTTCTTCGAGGGCAACATGTTTTGACGTCTCACACCTGCTCGCTTCAGAGAGCATCATTGACGGTATTATTCACCCCGAGTTGCGTGATCGGATGATTCTTCTTCGAGGTATCCTCCTCCCGCCTGCTGTGTATGCATGAGGCTAACATGACTAGATCGCTACGACTTGGTTGACTGCCTCATGGAGTACAGACAGAGCATTACCATTCATGGGGAGGACGTCCTTGCGCATGCAAATTGGGAAATTGGAGAAAAGTGGCTTAGGCATTATGGGTATGTTCCGGTCATACTACCTGTTATAATGCTTAACGATTCTTGCAGATTTTTGGTTGATCCAGCTCTTCTGAACATTGCGAATCGCTGGAGAGCGCTTCGGAATGAGCCGGAACTTCGTATGTCTGATATAGCAGCCACAGATACGGCGGGATCGGCAACGTAGTACATAGAAACGTCGACAGTCATAAGTATATTCATTTTTCGAAAGGCATTTCGACCAAAGATTATTCTATATCCATGTGTATTTTTAAACAAAGCGGATGATACCTTGGACCAAAGCTTAGCCCTTTCTCTACGTTTTACAAACGGTGTCACATACCTATTTACCAAGATGCCTTATGCACGCCAGGGAGCTCTCCTCTCAATGCCTTGAGCCTGAATTGGAACTGTGGTCCGGTCAGCCAAACGAAGAACGAGGTTGGTGTCGAGACATACACGGCATAAACCAAATTCGCTAATGATGCCACGACCTCGCCCAGTCTCAGTGCACCTGTTCTTCACAGTTGTGGACCGAGTATAACGGTCGAAGGTGTTGAGTTGAAGTTGCGCTTGATGCCTAACCTGAGGCGGTAGTGTCTGGTTTCGGGCAACAAATAGGTATGCTCTCCGGGCAACTTCATTTGCTAAAACGCCTTGTCGTGCCTTCATGTCTCTCAATACTCGGATACTCTTGCCCATGGCTGGCGAACAGAGGCAAGACTTTTGAAGGGAATGAATGAAGAAAGTGTAGGAGGCGCTTGACAAACAGAATCAAACCAACAAAATATGGAGGTCGGCTTTGACCGGAACCATCCCGACCGAAATACGCTCAACTAGCTCTGAAACCTCCCAACCCTAATCTGAGCTGTTGAGGGTTGGACATGGATATTGTTCCAGTGTGTTGATTTCTTCACTTATCGCTAGCACACGGCTAAAACTTTGGCCTCTTGGTTCCTTGCAGTAAAATGTCGCTACATAGAACGCTGAAATTAACACAACGTCGCACCTTTCTTTCCTCCCTATTCGGCCTAACATTCTTCGCGAGCGTTCTCACCGTCTCTGCCTCGAACCTGCTGCCATGTCCCGCTAGACCTAACAAGAATCGCTTCGCGGATGATGGCGATCCATCAAT
The DNA here is from genome assembly GCA_951802395.1 of Volvariella surrecta. Taxonomy (NCBI): domain Eukaryota; kingdom Fungi; phylum Basidiomycota; class Agaricomycetes; order Agaricales; family Pluteaceae; genus Volvariella; species Volvariella surrecta. The sequence continues at coordinate 1,081,407 of OX637785.1, forward strand.
TGCACCTGGAAGTACCGTTACGGTAGTGAAACGGCCCAGACGTTGGATAGAAGAGAAAGCTTAGGGTGTCTTGGCAACATGGTAGCTTAGAGATGTAGGATTTCACGGAATAATGAACATGGCCACATCCAAGTTGCTCTGTAGTATACTATCGTAAAACCAAAAAATAAAAAAGCACAAAAGGCTCGGAGGGACAGCAGCTTACATAAAGATGGAATGGTTACTCAGGACGGGATAATTATACGAGACCGCCCTGACCATTCTCAACATTGGCTCGCTCTCCTTTACTTGTCCAACTCCTCCCAACCCAGTCGTTCAGAATGCCTTCACCCTCTTTTGCGCCTACTGTCCACATTCCAAATGCCTCCTCCCCGAGCCCTCTTCTCCCCAGCCCCATAGACGTGCCTTCTTCTCCACCGAGCCTTTCTCCGTCATCAACTTGGAAGTCCGTCTTTCGTATAACCAATTCCTCCAAGAAAATCTCCACAAACATCTCCTCTTCTAATATCGACGCCCATTTCCTCCCCCATTCTTCCAATACAAGCCCCAATTCTTCCTTCACCACTGCTGCCTCAAATCCTTCTCTAATGCCAAATGTTTTTCCCACCGATCAGCGGTCATCTTACAATTCTTCAAACACCCATTCAACAGATTCAGTCCTTGGAACTCCTTCTCCAGCTTTCCCACCTTTTAATGACACTAGGCAATCACACAGTCCATATTCGGACGATGCCCAGTTCAAGTCCTCTGATGCCCTGGCTCCTCCCCGAATTAGAACCCACTCCAAGTCGGAGAAGCAGAAATCGTCCCTCTCGCGGAATCCTCCATCTACTCCCCGCTCAAAGACCCAGGCCGATGAATCACCTGCGGCTTCCTATACAACTCCGACGACACCTTCTCGATCAAGAACTGGCGCTGGTGGATTCACACCAAAGTCAGTGGGTCAGTCAGCATCCCGCTTCATTCGTAGGGTCGCCTCTGCTCCCAACGCAAAAGGATTGTTCGCCCTGAGCTCACGTTCTACCACCAAGAACGGTTTGTTGGCACCAGCCGAACCCATACCCCCTGTCCCTCCTTTAAATGTCCACTCGCTAGAAAAAGGTACAAATTCTCTCGAAACGTTGTCTTCGGGTTCTTCACGAGGACGTTCACGGGCAACATGGACAAATAACGCTGCATCTTCAGGAAAAAGTAGATTGAGCAATGGTGTAAGCGAAGGTGCTGGAAAACTCGCGTTTCGACGGACATATTCAAGCAACTCGATCAAAGTTCGCGAGGTAAGTTTGCTTACGCTTGTCGGCCTTGATAGCCTCTCACAAGTACGTGTCAAGGTCGAAGTGGGGCCTTCCAGTTTCCTAAAGCTCAAGATGCTCGGCAAGGGTGACGTTGGCAGGGTATACCTTGTCCGAGAGAAGAAGACCGACAAGCTCTACGCAATGAAAGGTAATTCTTTTGCGAAAGGGGTTCAGACACAGGGATATCTTGCGCTTATACGATTGATCCGCAGTGCTCTCGAAGAAAGAAATGATAGAACGGAAAAAGATCAAGCGTGCCCTCACTGAGCAGGAGATCTTGGCCACAGCGAACCACCCTTTCATCGTGACCTTGTATCACTCGTTCCAATCCGAAGGCTACTTATATTTCTGTATGGAATATTGCATGGGTGGCGAATTTTTCCGTGCCTTGCAAACGAGGCCGGGGAAATGCCTACCAGAAGACGGTTCGAGGTTTTACGCCGCGGAGGTGGTGGCAGCACTGGAATATCTCCATCTCATGGGGTTTATATATCGCGATCTCAAGCCAGAGAGTGCGTGTCAAGTTTTGTGTATCGTTCAAGGATGCTCATCTTCATTTGATGTGTACGGCGATCTATCCTTGCAGACATTTTATTACATCAGTCCGGTCACATCATGCTATCCGATTTTGATCTAGCGAAACAATCCAATGAGCCTAGTGGGCCCGCGATGGTTCAGTCTGATCAAAATGGGGTCAGTCCAAGTGTCTCGGGGAAATGACGTTCACCTCATTGTCATGCGTGACGATTGCAGATACCGTTGGTGGACACGATGACATGCACCGCGAATTTTCGGACCAATTCCTTTGTTGGGACGGAAGGTGAGAACCCGACGTCTGTCAATCAACCCCATTCGCGTTAACAGTCTTGGTGGCGGTGTAGAGTACATTGCTCCAGAAGTCATCGCAGCCCAGGGCCACACTGCTGCCGTGGATTGGTGGACATTGGGTATTCTTATTTATGAAATGATTGTACGTATCGAGATGAAACTTCGATTGCCACGCAGCAACGACTGACGTACAAATGCCCTCGTCGTGACCGTCAATGCGGTTGCCAGTACGCGACAACGCCTTTCAAAGGCCAAGAACGTACTGATACGTTTAATAATATCCGTACCCAGCCTGTCTACTTCCGTGACTCACCCAAAGTCTCTCAGTAAGTGTTCCAGTGATGGGCGGAACTTTGATGGCCGTGTCGTTTCGAAAAGGGAATTCAGATTGCTGATATGGTTACATGTGTACAGAGCTTGCAAAGATTGCGTCACCCGTTTACTGGACAAGAACGAACGGACGAGACTGGGGAGTAAGAGTGGAGCGAGCGAGGTCAAACAGCACAAATGGTTTGGAAAGATTAATTGGGGTTTGCTACGAAATTCCCGACCGCCGGTGAGTGTAACCTCGTTGCGTCTCATTTGTGGTTCTAGGTTCTCTATCAGAATCCACCTCGAGCGTTGTAGACTTTTCCCCCTTCCACTAGCCTCATCCAATGCGGACGCTGACCGTTGGCCCACAGATAATACCATCACAGTCGAACGGCGTTGATGCAGTGAATTTCCGCCACATGAAGGAATCGAACTCGTTGCATCTTGAAGATCAAACCGTGGGCTCAACTGCTGTACGGGACGACGATGACCTGTTTGGTGCCTTTTCGAGTGTGACGCTTCACTACGACGGTGAGAGCTGAGGCTCGGTGACTAGCTAGCTCTTTTGGAAGTCGACATCGATGGGTGGGTGGACGGATACGGGCCATCACGGACAAGCTCGACACTGGGAACGAGCTTGATCAGACTGACTGACGTATTATGAGTTTATTATCACCGATTTCTATTTTGCGCTTTTAATATTGCTTTTAACGGTTTATAGATGAGACGTTCTTTCCCACTGTACCCCATAGCATAATACTTTCCTTGTTCTTTTTTCTTGCTCTATAGGTTTGCTCGTTTCACACTCACACTCTCGTTATTCTTTTTCGATCTGTTTTTTTTTTTCGATTCATTTTGTGGACGGTAAATGGATTTGTTCAGCACATAGGATAGAGATAGGAATGGAAATACGTGATTGACGCAAGAGAGGAGCACGTGGACCAGAGGTGTATCGACGATCACGGGGAGACCAGATTCCGGTGAACTGGACCCCAAGAGGACCCTGGGGACGGAGGTAGATGGGTTAGGGCTTAATAGTATCTGATGGAATTCAGCGTTACATGTGGAGTCCGAATCGGGATAGCATGGCGGCCTCGGCGCCTCGGGAGGTGGATCTGAGATGGATTATGTCATGTGCCAAACAAATGGGTTGTTTACGTTAGCTCGGAGGGTCACCCTTTCTCCACCGCACCCATTTATACTTAGTTCAAGCTCATCTCCCGTTTCCTTGTCTGCTGGCTGGCTTGCTTGCACTCCCCGACGACCATTTCTTTTTATTCAAATGGCTGACCTCTACCCGCCTTCCTACTCGCCCCGCTCCCACCAGCCTTACCACCGCCCTGACCAGCACCAGCAGTACTCTTCTCACCTCCCCTCTCCTACCCTCCTCTATCCGTCCCAAGCCATGAACTCTCACCCGTCTTCCTCCAGCAACTCAAGCGCAGACGATAACCATGATCACCAACAGCAATCTCAGTCTCAACAGCAAACTCCAAGTCCCACCGCAAAGTCCTCCCCAGATACCCTGCCTCTAAAGTCAGAGTCCAAGCCACAGGCAACCTTCTTGACAAAACTCTACGCGTGTGTACTGCCGTGCTACCTTGTTGCATTGCCATTTGTAACGCGTCTATCTCGTCAAGTCTCCTAGAGCGTCCGGAAAATCACCACATGATTCGCTGGGATCCAGCTGGTGAACACATCATCGTCGAAAGGCCTGAGCAACTCGCTCTTCATGTCCTTCCAAGTATCTACCGTCAATCGAGATTTGCGAGCTTCTCCCGGCAACTAAATGTTCGTCTTCTTTCTATCGCCTTCCTTTCACCCAGTCGCCTCATCTCTCTCTCTCTCTCTCTCTCTCTTTGTTCTGTAGATCTATGGTTTCATGCGTAAAGTTAACCTGAGAAACGTTGACCCCGCCATTGATGATCCTGATGCAAGCACTTGGTGTAAGTACCTCCTTCCTGCTTTCCCTTCTTCTACGACGTCGATCGTGTGATGTTGTGACGAACGCGTGACCAATCTATTTGCTTCCGTAGCTCACCCCACCCTCAATCGCCACTCTCCGCCAGAGGTGGTTGCTAATTTCAAGCGACGCGTCCCTCCCCGTTTGCCTAAACCAAGGAAACGCGATACCCAAGATGTCCCTGCCATTCCACTTCCTCGTCCTGGAATGGGCCATGTTTCTCTACCCAATCCTGCTTCCGTCGGTGCTTCTTCGCACAGTAAGGTTGCTGGTGCGCTCGGTCGTACACGCGGCTTCTCTGCTCCCGGCTCCTTTAACCCCCTTTCTCAAGGTGGTGCCCCCGGTTGGGCCAACAACTACCCAGCGCGGTCTGCACTTCCTCCATTGACAGTCCCATCCGATCCACCACATCTCTCCCACAGTAGCATCTACCATCATTCCCCTCATGGTATTCACCCAATCACGCCAACGGATGATTCTCCAACATCGGCTGGATTCACGTCAATCTCACCATACCCAAGCTCCAGTCGAGACATGATGGTGTCCTCGTCTCAATACAGTTACCCTGAACAGAATACCTGGTCCTTTCCCTCAACAAGTAATGGTGGCTCCTCCAGCCACAATGGAAGTCTCTCTTCGTTGTTAAATCCTCCGAGCAGCGCATACTCTCGAACAGCAACTATCAACCCTACATACCCAACGCCGTTCACCTCGATTCCCATGCAGGAGCACAGTGCTTCTTCTATGTCACCCGACAGTCGACCTACAACTGGTTATTCTATATCGTCCGTTTCCTCGCTCTCATACCCAGAGGACCACCTCCAACATGAATACTCCCGTCCCAACTCCAGCCACCATCGTCCAATCTCCCCTGTCCGTCCCCCTTCCTCCAAATCAAGCTACCCATCTGGCTCCTTGAGTGTACGTAGAGCGCGACGCCACAGTCAAGCAATGAGCCCTTATCCGACTCCGTACGATCACGCCGATCAACGACCATCCTCATCGCCACAGCCCGTCGATAACCACCCATCAGCTGGGATTCAGAGGGTTCGAAGCATGATCCAGCTTCCTTCTGTTGAACCCTACGGGTTCAATACATCACAAACGGATTTCACATATTCAGCCATGTCTGGGACTGTGGGACATACCCCTGGAATGGATTCTGTAAACGATGGGCATGCCTGGAGCCATCGGCATCACCGACCCTCGACGGCAGCCTCATCGATTTCCGCCGCATCTCACACCTCGTCATCGCAAGCCAACACACCACCTGTCCCCGACAATTACGGCGGCGAAACTGATATAAACCGATGTAAGTCCACAATGCATATTTGCTCGCCTTTGCTTGTCACCCACCACCCACCTGCTTCATTTTCTTTGCATTCATTCATGATGGCGATAGCTTATTTCATCTACTGACACAGTCTACACTAGTCTCACCTGACTTTGGATTCGTGCCGATGAACGAGCATCTATCACATTATAATAAGGCTGCCGGGGAAATGTGAATCCGAATGCCTCCGAACAAACGTCTCCGCCTTCTGGAGAAATTGGAATGCTCTTCTTGTTGATCTTTTTCTTCAAGTCCTTTTTGGTCTTCTTTCTGCGTCCTTTGCATATTGGACTGATCTGCTTTGACGAGGTCTGCTGTCATTTGGGTGTGGCCTGGTTTGTCGTTGTCTTGGAACCCAATTGTTCTTGTCTGCTATGTGTCTATCTACCTATCCGGACTGTAGTTACCCTTGCTCTCCTGTATACCTTTGCCGTTGCGCGGTAACCAACTTTCCTCTCCATTTATCCCCTGCCTTTCCCCCATCAACCACCGTCAGCGGTTATTTCCGTGCCTAAGTATCTGCCACCTTGAAAAACTTGACTGCGCCGTTCGAATGCGCAGATATTCCTGCGAGTTAAAAGTTGTATAGCCTTGTTTTGCTGTTGAATAGAGGTGCTCGTTGAGCGTTAGTATAATGATACCACGAGGAACCGGATGGAGCCGGACTCCTGGTGAAGACGAAAGTGATGTGAGTGATTTGAGGGATGAACGTGTTGTGAGGCTAGAGGGCACATTAGGCGGGTATGAATAATACTGGGAGTGTGGGACTCCGTGCGACGGAGCCGCACACCCGAATAGAACTGAGGCTGATAAAGCAACCCAAGATACAGGATGGGATGCTAGCTAAAGGATATAACATTCCAGTGGTGCATGCACCATGTATACAACGCCCGGTAAAACAAGCAGGTCCTACCCAATTTTAGCTCTACATGCAAGGAAACGTGGCTGCAGATCCAAATGGATATAGGTGTGTAAGCTGCGACGCAGCTGCGCTGGGCGTGGCGAGATTGACAATAAACCGCAGAGGAAGGGACAAAACTACGCTTGTGCTGTGCGATATTCAATGCTAAACGGAATTTAGAAGCCTGCGCCACTATTAAACAAGGGAGGGAATGTGCAAATGGGTGCATGGACGTTTATCGGCTATAGATGGATGAAGGATCGTCGTATCTGGATCCTCCAAACCTCGTTGCCATTGCCTCTTTCCTAATTAGATGTTCCGCAGAGAACTTCTGATCGGAGCGAATCCAAAAAGGTTTCCATCCAACGATGCTCGAGTGGTGAATGGATAAATGGTGTGGGTATAGGGAATGTAAGGAGATGTTCGGCGCGGGGGGGGTGGGGATTATCCTAACTGGAATTGCCGAAGGGTGGTGGGGGGTGAAATAGCACTGGGAGGTCCAGAGAAAGTACATCGCGGGCAATCCGGAGAGGATTAATTGTCTGATAAAATAAGTTGATTTATTCCTGCGTCACCTTTCTAGTGTCACTTGCCTTTTTTATCCGATACCTGGTTTACCGTTCTCTTGGTTCGTTTTCCAAGCCCAGCGGCACAGGCCTATCGATATCGCCTGCGATCGGGAGATTGCGATCTTGACCCTAAAAACGGTCACGGCTTTGCGGAGACTTGCAGGGGTGCACCACCCCAAGTGCAAGGGTAGGCGGGGGATTGGTTGTAGGAGAGTCAGTTTAGCCATGTTTTGCGTGACATAACAAATTGTTGTGCACTGGCAACATATATCACAGAAAATAAAATAACGACAGGTCTGCTCCTTGTATAAATGCTCTACATCCACACGCACACATACACGTTGATCCATTAATTTTACCTATAATCTATCCTGCGTTTTCTAATTCCTTGTACATGCTTCCAAGTGTCGACATCAAAAGTGTATGGTTTATGGATAGGGAAGGTCAACTGCTAATCCGAGAGTCACCTATCCTAGTCTATCCGGCTGGGGAGGGTCGTTCATACAAGGAAATAAAATCATGAATGGTAGAGGGTCCATTATTCCCTAATCGCCGTGTCTCCGCGTGCCAAACTAAAGGATAACGAAATTTCAAAACAAAATCAGCCAGAAGCAAATGGACAGCGTGAGTGGAGTCGCCATCTAGTACGAAAGAGTCCAATGAGTACCGCCACTCTCGGCACTCCTCATTGGCTTCCCATTGTTGTGTTCGTCAAGGACATTTGGTATGGCGTTACTTGGTGCGTTCGGAATGGTGTTTCGGTCATCATAGCTGCCTCTAGATCTTCCGCAAGGAAGGCTCTCGTTTCTTCGGTGTCTCCAGAAGCGATCGGTTCGTCATCCAATTCATCGTCTACTGCTCGTCGTGCCACGGTGTATAAATAGATGAGAATGGCAATGCACAGGAGAATTCCAGCGATTGTCCATGAACGTGCAACAGCGTCTGCTCCACTCCCGCCATCTCCCGAGTGATAGTCCTTGAACGAATGTATTGAGGCACCCAACGCTGTGTGAATAATCACCTTGAACAGGGAGAGTGCAGTGCAGATCGTGTAGGTTTGCAACGACAGGGAAGGTGATGCGGCAAGCAGGCAGTTCATTACGTTGTAGGGGTAAGGGGCAAGCCGGATAAGGAACAGGAGCTTCGGACGTTTTTCGATGGCGCGTACGACACGTTTAATGGTTGGGGTTGACCCGAGCCAACCAGAGATGCAGTTGCGGAGGAAAGTGCGAGAGAGAATAAATACAGTTAATGCACCGGAGAGAGCGGCCCAATAAGAGATGATAGCGCCGGTCCATGGACCGAAAGTATATCCTGATAAGATGATGAGTGTAGAATACAGGGGGATGGGAGCTAAATATGACAGGGATCTGTCAGGCACAGGATTTATGACATGAAGGTGGAGAAAAACACGCACGAAATGTGGTCAGAAAGATAAGGAAGAAGAGAACCGCGTGGCCAAATTGCTCGTCAATCTGTAGCCAATGAGCCAACTCATCGAGTACTGATGGAGCATGGGGCATAAGCAATGAGGTCAAGAACAGAACACGCATGATACCTACATCCGAAGAGCTCAGCCCTGTAGAGCGCTACTCCAACGACAAAGATGAGGCTTGTCGATGTGTACAAGATGATAGGTAGCCAGCGTCTGAATGCATGGGTTGCCCGCAAAGGACGGGAACGAAAAAAGGACGGGCTGGAAGCCTGGAAAGATTGGCCTTGGTGAAGGGATTGTTGCGGCAAGTGAAAGACATGAAGTCTTAATAGGTGTGAATGGGAAGTAGATTGATGGAAACTACGATGAGGATGTGGAGGATGAGGAGGAATGTGAGAGTGAGGCGATCGCGAAGAAGGCTCAGGAGGATTTTGAGGTGAAGGGGCCTGAGAAGATGAAGAAGCGTTGGGTTCGACGATGACAGAGAGCGGGGTCGCTTTCTCATCCAAGCTATCCGGAATTTCAGCGAAACGGAGGTAGCGAAAGGGTGATTGGGACTGCTGATGAGGCGATGGTGATGTCGAGATTGGGCGAGCGGGAGAGGAGGAGGATATGAGGGCAAGAGAAGGTGGACGACTTTGAGTTTGCATTGGTAAACCAGACCAGTGAAAACGAAACGAACGAACGAAGGGAGGGAGGGAGGGAAAGCGATGAGCTCGCTGTTAGACTCTAAAAATTGGATTAGTCCCTTCTGTTACTGGCGAGAATACATCTGCCCCATTTCACACGCCCAGTTCAGCGCTTTCCCCGCCAGAAGTATCCAATTTCGAATTCCTTCATAGCCTTGCTCCACTCAGAACAGTCATTCGCACTCCCAAAATTATCTCAAATTCAAATGCACCATCGCTCTACGTGGTTGCGGTGTCAAAATGACAGGCTAATTCAAGCTCCGATGAACTCCCGACACCACCACCACCTGCCTGACCCACCTGACCAGTAGTCAGATCTCCTTCTGCAATGCTATTTCGTGCTCGTCCTGCTGTCCGGACCAACCTAGCCGTCATTCGTTCCAGTCAACGTCACTACTCATCACCTCCTCCTCCTCACCGTCCATCTCCTCACTCACAATGGTACACTAACACGCTTCCCGCTATGATCCCCATATTTCTTCTCGGATCGGCAGTTTATCTCGTGCGCATTTTGCTTTGCCAGTCATCCCTGTAAATAAATTCCTTTTCAGGGCCTTCAACTCACACAGCAAAAATTATCTCACGAAAAGTACATGCAGGAGGCGCACGAACGTGTTCGTCAGTTGGAAGCCCAGCTGTCTGCTTTAGAGGAGGAACGTCTAAAAGCGCTTCAGAAGGGTCCTCAGCCCTCGTCGCCTGAACCTCATCCTGCGAAACCTCCTTCGCGTTCGCGATGGTGGTGACCTTTCCTTCTAAGAACCGACCCAGGGCCAAGCCCGGTCACAAACAAGCATTTAGATTCTTGTTCCCTCCCAGAAGCATCGACTTCGTGATGTAATTTCGAATCTCCTTTCAATAATTATAATATCAAGTAGGGGTATGGTATGTGGGGATATAGCAATAAACAAAGCAAAAATGCCCAAGCCAGGGCTGGAACCCATCACAAATCAGCTGACTGTTTTCAGAAGCATACTTCTCTGTCGATCATACAGCTTCGCAGAACTGTTCCATTCCAGTAAGTATCCTACACCTTTCCGATAGCCACAGGCACGTACCTTAGGATAGCCGCCGCCAATCCTGTGAATGTTTTTATCGGTTCGCTCAACCTCCGTAGATCAAATACATCATAAGCTGATCGCAAGATATCCGTCAGATTCCGAGCAATTTTTCTCCCCCCAACACCACTTACTAACGAAAATCAAGTCCATCAAAAGTTTCGCCCTCGTTACTTGCAACCAAAATTCTCGGCTGTGGAGTCTTGCCAATTCCTTCTCGTCCGTTTTAGATGCATGCGATTTAGACTTCTCCGTCATTCCCGTCATTGACTCCGAGTACATCCGGTTCTCGACTATGCCCTGGTTCTGAGAACGTCATGGAACCACGAGAATAAACACTACCCTTACCTTCCGCCTCAAGTCCATTGTTTATTTGCCGTTCCAAGGCGTTCTCCACTAATCCCACGATGGTAGAGAGCAGCCAACACCAATCCGCGAACCGACCGGCCTTCTCTCCGGTCTTCTTCCCAACCACGCCCAATTTTGCCAAGGTCGATACATCATCAGCAATTGCATGCACTAACTCTAGTAGCACCGGTGGCGGAGCATATAGCAGCGCGTGCAAAAACGGCTCTTTGGCTTTCTTGGTTGTCGCTTTTTGTTCCGTTGAAAAGGGAACCGATTGCTTGGCCATTATGGTTGTTAGTGGCCCCAGCCAATTAAAGAGTAACAGCATTTTCCTGCTAATATTCACAACCGGTACCATCCAGAGTCACGAAGTGCACGCACCTGGAGAATGATATCCCAGATACAGCTGACTGCAAACGCTTTTGTAATTCGGTGCCCCAAGGGCGCTGCAGTCTCCGGAGGGAGAGTGTATTATGAAAAAGTAGGTATACACGCAGTGTGTATTGTATTATTTTCTGGAATCCAGTCCAATACACGTAAGAATTGCACAGCAGCCGGGATTAGCGAGTAGAACATACGAAGGCCTTGTCCCTCCCATTGCTGGTCAAAAACATTTCCCGCCAAACATCTTCCGTGCGGACGGTCACGCTCCGGTTTGGTTCGTCCTCGTCTTGCGCTCCTTCCTCATCCTCATCCTCTGAGATATCTACTTCGACCTCAAACTCTGCAGCCTTGAACTCCTTCATTCTATGAGAGGACATGGAAGATTTGGGAGTTCGAGGCGGATGAGAAGATAGTGGGTTCATTTGGAAGGAAGAACCTGGATCATATCCATCACCAAAGAATTGACTCTCATGAGCCGACGACATTGACGCTGAGTTGGTAGGGAATGACATTGTAGCCATGGTGAACAGGAATGACTCCACTACAGCTAGGACGCGTACAGCGATCAAACTACGTTGGAAAGTGGTAAGCACGTGGTTTGGACGACAGGACCAAACAACTTTCCGCGAAACAAGTTGTGCTCTATCCGACGCACAAGACCTAACAGGACACTATGGCGAACGTACAAGGCTTTCGCTCACCACCGACGCCGCGCTCTGATGCTCCGTCTCCAAGATTAAAGTTTGAATCCGACTTACTCAAAGCATATATGAAGAAACTCCTATCCACGACCTTCCAAAATGCGACTTGGCCAGAGCCCAAGGATGGTGATCGAGTGAAGGGATGGGTGAGAGAAATTTCCGACAGAGTCAAGGAACGGATGGTGGAAATACAGCCCCGCGGTTTGTGAGTGATCTCTTTGTCGTCATCTCCTTATTGTTCATCTTATTACTTCATAGTAAGTACATCGTCCTGACCCAGATCAGCCAAAATCTCGGCCAAGGCGGTCGGTAAGTCATATGTCCCTGTCACAAGTTTATTCAAGTCAAATCTATGCGCGCAGCGTGGGTATGGGGTGTCATTGGGAGGATTCCGACGTTGTAGCTCAGGAGATGTATTCTAATGTATGTAAGCCACTTTATCTCTCCTCCAATATAGTCTTTCCAATGTTATGTTATATTGACGCCGTGTTTGGGTGTCAAGGATTCACTGATTTGCATTTGCATTGCTTTCGCAATTTCCTGAGTTATGCTGTCAACCATATACGCTTCGACGCAAGGAAGACCCATAGTTGGACAAACATTTGTGTATATTCGGAGATACCCTGCAATTATTTTTACTACCCCATACCGACGCAATGGCGTATACTCACGAGGTAGAGATCGTACGCAGATTCGCACTGTCGAACACCAAAGTTTGCCCCACCTAATGACCAAACCATGCAGTCCCTAAGTTGTCACCCTTTTTACAATCGCAGACATAACATGGAAGAGTCCGTTTTAGCCCCTTGGTCATATATCCCCCGATCTTCGGATGGACGTACGCAACGTATTTGCTCTATCTTCGTGATCATAAAAAGGATATGGTGCTCCGTGTTAAACACGCCTTCATAACTCCATCTGGTGGTCTACAGGCAACCGCGCCAAACACTGAGCCCTCGTGTTCTATGATGCCTAGACCAACACCGTCTTGCGTTGTGCGTGAATTCTTTATCCGCATGCGGGCAGTCCCCGCCAATCGGTCGTTTCTCCACTGTCGATTTCGAACGCTTGTAAGATCGATTTGAGGTGTATACCACCACACCATGCCTCGCGTTCATTGCGATAATCACCTACTCCCCTCCCCAATTACCATTCGCTCCTTATCTCAGTCCTCGGTTGTACGTGACCTGCTTGCACGATTGTGGATACTGTCAAAGGCCTAGGTGACTCGTCGGTCATCATAATCAATATCCTTCGACAGTATGACTACCTCCGCTACGGCTATTGCGCAAGGGTGGCTTTATCTGATTGGAGTTGTCGTCGGACTTTTCTGTATCCACTGTTGATCCAATGCTGAGACCGTATTTTGCATCTACGCTAACATTGTTGCACAGCCACAGTGCGACGGACTGCGTACACTGGCATGTCGGCCATTCACATTCAGGCTTTCCCATTATGGTAGTCTTCGTTGCGATCAAGAAGACAGCACCATGCGTGTGTGCCAGCATTGGACTAATTGTCGTTCAGTGGACAAGTGCAAAGCTCAGATTTCAGCGTCTCTCGACCCCAAGTACATCCCCGCGCCCGCCAGCTCCCTCATTTATTGCACTGGGAATGATTAATGGGAGGGCCACGGTGAACATTAATCCATGCGAATTCTCGGGTGCTCTCATCAGGTTAAGAAACCACGCGTGATTTCGAAACTCATCCTATGTTTATCTTTCCTGTGGAAAGGCATCAATGGACGAGAGACCCTACTAGCACCCTTCGGCATGACTGCATTTTTGCGTTGCACACACGACCATTGTCCTTAGGCCCGATCGAGAATAATCCCAGCCCACGGCATCCACACTGACCCATATGCCTGGTAGTAATCAGTTCACGCTCAGTGGTTCGAGCCCTGTAACTGAAGGCCAGCAATTTTTCCCTTGGGTGATGGCGGATAGACCCAACTTGGTGATAATTTCCTTGTGCCGATACGCTTAACTGGTTGGATGGGTAGGGAATCGGATCACGGCGCCAGGGTACCAATGCCACTTGATATCGTGACGCATTCCTTGATATGATGGCTCAGGTGTATGCGAACATGTTCGCCATTTGCTTCATCCCCAGCGCCGCATGAACCTTGTCTGACGTGATTTTTTTGCGTTGCCCTTGGGATTTTGTAAATTGGCTACGCAGTGGAGCACAAAATCATGTAATACGCGTGAGCTAGAAATTCCACACTGTTGTACCGTCACAGAACGCGACCTCAAAGGAAGTAGGATGACGGCGAAAACAAATAATAATAGTTTTTAATCCAAAAGGAGCTGAAGATCATTTCGATCGATAAAGAATTTCTCGAGTGAACGAACATCTGCCGCCGGTCAGCAAGTGTCGAACCCATACTCGGCATTTCTTTCCAAGCAGTGGGGTGTCTGGCAGGACAGATATATAACCCTGCCCAACACTCATGCCTGTAATCTTTCAAATTAAAAACTCTCCATGCTCCTTTCGCAACGGGGTGCAGAAGCCGCCGGTGACATTCGTCAACCCTAGCCGAACCCTAAGCGTGACAAGAAGCTGTGACGAGATCTCGAAGATTTATTTGAACGTTCACCAATTCCCAGTATAACCTCAGTGTATGGTTAGGGCTGGAAATGAGCACCGTTAACCGACCCCAAGTTAGGGATAGCTCAGACAGCCCGAGTGCCCGAAGCAAGTTGGGTGAAATTAGGGCAGATGCATGTCCAAAGATCTTGCTGCGTACAGGGTCACTGTGCCATGAACAGCGATGGCTCAATACATTAGTGTAAAGTGTTTGTACTCATTCTGTTCCCAACTATCATGGGTTCTCGGAACTTTTGTATTTCGTTTGCAATAACGCTTGCAAATGATGATCAAGGTCGGGTCTATGATTTTATCTAGTCGTGCGCATGCAGTAAAATGGGACATCCCTCGTTGGTCCGCACACCGACAGAAGCGCAGCCCTAGCATCCGGGGATTGTGCAAACTTCACCGTCTATACTCCCTTCGCACTTGTACGTTCTACCCTGAGTTTGATTCATTCTCCACGCACGCAGAAAAGAAGGTGACCTGATTTTCCTAGAATCATTGCAGCTTCCGATCTGGCATGATCGCTCACTGATACAGCCCTTACCGCCGGAAGCGATTTGATGCCAACACTCGACACCGACACGCTCATTCTTTCAAGTCGATCTTCTATAGAATGATGAGCCCTTCGGCAGGGTTGATTTCCAACACTGTAGGTCCGACGCCGGTGCTGCAGGCCTGTGGTACTTCTCTTAATGGTCTTGGTCATTGTGGGTAAATCTATGAATTATTGCCACTTCCACTGGAGGCATCGCTGCAGGGGTCTACAGGTAGTGGTTCCTTGCAACGTCACCGTCCTTTTGAGTCATAGTGTTAATCCCAATTATGAAAGTCCCACCTTAATCTCATACTCGGACTCACGACGGGTGACTTTTCAGTCGGATGTGATGGTTGTTGAGGGTCAGCATCGTCACGTTGGTTGCCCTCTCAGGTGTAGTTCAGCAGCTCCTGCCATGGTGATCCTACATGGCCCACCCTAAACTCGTCGTCCGATGCATCGCCTCTATACATATGTAGGCACGTTCCATAAATATTGCGTAGTGCCCGTGGCGTTAACCAACTTCATGGCACCGCACTTGTTTATATTTTCCAACTACGCTCTAAAACTTGTATCTTAAGGGACAAAAGAAAGGGTATCATTTGCTATTGATTGGGAGTAGGGTACGCCAAGGTTCTATCCATGCAAATTGGAGTGCAATGAAACGAAATCCAAATGGCTGACTAGGTTACATAAGTGCAACAAACGGCCTAGTATGCGATGTAGTGAGACACCAGTCACATCGTGATGAAATTACGGAAATGAGGTGGTGTAAGTACTCAGTCACTCATCACTACGGTCCGTCATTCCGGCCCCCGTGTGCTTTTTCATCCATAGTCCGTATGTCGACCGCTCAAGGAGTTATTTTCGAAGGTTGCCCCGTTTCACATGCCCTTGTTCTGGTGACCATGACATTGTTCTTATAATCTAACTAAATCTAGTCAGCACCTATTATCTCCGTACCGTCCCACAATGGCAACACTGGTTCATCCTTTTTCAATGGGCGGCCTTGTTGTTGTTGGCGTAAGATTCCAAATAGCGATATGTGTAATGGTGTTTTAGGTTACGGTAACTACTCGGCCTCTAACCTTTATATTTGTCATACGTGTTACTACTTGCGTGAACAAGTGGAAATAGATGACCAATTAGATGACCAATTAGATGGCAATTAGAAGACCCAGATGCCCAATAGACCATCCACTTTGCGAGACAGCAACACAAAAGTCTATAGCTAAGATGTGAAAGCCATCCAGCAGCGTGGCCTCAATAAATTATCCATCTTACCCTGAAAATTTCATCTCCAAGCCAGATCGTGCAAGATCATATTGCAACATGCAACCCTGCATTAAGGGAGTTGGGTAAGAATATCAATGCCACATAGTATCCAGTGGATGGTGTGATATGTACATCTGCATAAAGGGTTTCTCCAATCGACATCGCCACGATCCACCGTCTCTCAAATTAGGGAGGCTCCAATTTTACTCACGCCCATCCGCTCGTACGACGTCATCTGTAACGAGTGCGACCGACGTAACAGGTCGACGTTGGAGCGGATAGGGTTGTTCCGAGGGTGCGTTTCCACGGCGAAAGAAGGTTTACTCCGGATCCGATATTGTACCATGGATGTTTACAATAGATACAGTGACGCAGTATGCTCCTTTCTTAATAACTACAACACCTATTGTGCGAGTCCACGGAGGAGCCAGGAATGACGTACACGTGACAAAAGAGATAAACAGAGTGATTTATATGAACAGGTAAGGTACGCATGAGAAGGGTGCACGAGGGAAGTATACAACGATGAGGTTTGAGCAAGGGGTCATCTATGATACCGGGAACATTTACGACCGACAGAGACAGGTGAGCGGGCCCTCTTGGCAGTGAAACCAAGGTCGATGGGATCCATCGCAGAGGTACAATACAAGCAGTGAGCTTGACAACACGAACGAAACCAAGCGGAGTCGGCAGAGGCGGAATTGAGTTGAGCTTGGGGGCTGAGATGAGTGAGCTGATTGTGGTGAGAGAAGGAACAAGGGTGACGTTCTTGGATAGGCTCCAGCATGCGACGGGTGAACTCCTGAACGCATTCATGTGGGTGATCAATCCTCAAAGGCTCGGACACCCATTTGCAACGGCGGTCCAGGCAGGTTTTGACCCTCCTTGACTGCTATGGGACCTGCGCCAGCAGCACGCTTGTGCCGACGTCCCAGCAGGGTTGCACCATCAAGGTCCAACTCGAATCCTCTCTGCCCAGGTTGCCTTGCTCGGTTTCTTCCTTGATCCCTGTGCCCTGCACGTCCACCACTTTGGACTGCAGCTGATGGCTTACTGTTGGTATCTTGGTCATCTCCCTCATCGTCTTCATTGAGACCCTGCAAAAACCCTCTGGCACCAGCCCCACGGTATTTGCGGCGGCGAGCACCCTCCTCTTCCATTCGGTGCACTGCATATGTGATATCGAATGCCTCCTTCAATGTGGCAACACCAGGACTCTGAACTCTACCACCGCGCATGGCGCTAAGAAGTGGGGAGTCGAGTGGGCGAGAGCCAGGTCCGTTATATGGTGTGGGTGGTGGAGGAGGTGCTGGTGCTGCTTTGCACCAGGGGTGGTTCAGGAACTCATCTATTGTGTAGCGCGAAGAAGGGTCTACGCAGAGAAGATGAGAGATGAGATCTTTAGCTGTCAGAATCATCAGCGTCATGTCAAGCTTTAGGGACGAACAAAGAGACTTACCAGAATGACTGATATCATCCCACCATGGACTCAAAAATGTATAATACCCTTTGGCAACCTTCTCGGTGAGCACGTTTATGCTTTCGTCATAGAAAGGTGGGAAGCCGCATAAGAGGGTATACAGAACGCAACCCAATGCCCACATGTCAACACTCTTGCTATAACGCTCGTCCTTGACGATTTCTGGTGCTGTATAACCAACGGTACCGCAAGGTGTCATAGTCTGTTCGTTCCACACGACTTTGCTTAGACCAAAATCGGCAATCTTGACACGACCGATTCCACCACCACCGACACCGGGAGTAAACTCGCCCTCGTCTACCTTTTCTTCGTCATATGGACGCTGTATCGGGTTTTTGGATGGTATAATCGGAATTCGTTCAAAGAGTAAGTTTTCAGGCTTAATGTCTCGATGAACGACGCCCCTCTCCTCGTGGAGATATCTTATGCCTTGAGCCACCTGGATGATGACATGTCTCGCAAGATTTTCTGAGAAATAAGTCAGCTTGACGATCTGGTGGAAAAGTTCGCCACCCTCCATCACTGGAACGTGACTTATTAATCTAGAGGCACTGACGGAGTAGGTGAAGCAGAAACGCACGTTCTAGGACGAGAAAGTAATGCTCCTGAGACTCGGAGAAAGAAAGGAGCTTGACAATGGACGAGTAATTTGTGCCTCGCATGATCTGAACCTCTTCAGGGAAGGTGAGAAGAGGGATGACAGGAAGTCAAGTGATCAGCTAACCTTTCAAGATATTTGCACGCTAGAGCAAAAAGAGATGACAGAGAGTCAGAACCAATTATAAGTAGGGAAGAGGAAGATGACAAGAGTGTGGGGAAGGGAGATCACCTCTGTTACGCGCGGTTTCTTTTTAAACTGTGGATTGAGATGCTTTTCACCGGCCTACAGGAGAGAATAAAGAAAACCGCGCGCAAGGAGTGATTTGGATTTGCCGAGTGAGAGAGAGTCAGTGATGGGGGAAACGAGAAGATAAAAGAGAGCGGATGAGATGATAAATGACTGACCTGCGATGCGTTGAGTTCATATTTGCGAACGACTTTGACTGTTGGGATGGATGAGTTGAAAACGAGAAAAGAAAAGAGATCAAAACATACCAGCTACTTTGTTGCCGGTAGAGAGGTCGAGGGCCTTGTAGACGTTGGAGAAGGCACCACTGTATAAAGATCCCGGTTAATTCCTAGGAAAGGAAAAGAAGGATGACGACAGACTCTCCCATCTTGTCGAGAAGCTTGTAATTCTCGAGGCCGTTATATGACGGCATTTTAGATTTTGCCTCTCTTTCCTGGTTGACAATGAGTTCTACCGCTTCACGGGAAGTTGTGGTGTCAGGAGCAGCATGGGTTTGCCGTTGTTGGTGCGAGGGGGGTAGCTTCGGAGACAGTTCGGAGGGAACGGGAGACTGGTTGGCGGGTTGTGGGATATCACTCCGGGGCTGGTTATGGTGTTTTCCATGTCTGATGAGATCTAGAAGGAGAGTGGGTTAGCGGACGGGAAAGGAACAAGGCGAGAAAACCGGGGAGAAGACGGGGATGAGACGGCATCAAATGTACAAAAAATGGAATTAAAAGTGGAAATAAGAAAAGAAATAAAAAGAAATCACTTTTGAAAGTTTCGACGACACCTACACCTGGAGGCATGACAATAGAAAGAGAATGGCGGGATGGATTCAGTTGGTGGATGGATCAAGACTTATTGCGCTCCTGGTCCTGATTTGTTATACCCCGGTTCTCTGACGTCATCGATGCCTCATATGAACTCGTCATTTCGCTCTCCCCGCTGCATATACAGATCGTGGCATTCAATCATTCTATACTGCCCCCCTGAACAATACATCCCCATCCTCTCTTTTTTTTCTTTCTTCTTCTCATTCTGATCCTCGAGGTCCCCTGCCACCCTTGCTGCTCCGTTCCTGCTTACGGCATCTACGTCACACTGACGCTGACCTATGCATATCCGTCATAGACAATCCAGCCGCGGATATTTTCTTCATAACTTCTGACCGAGACGAACGAAATCCTAGTAATCTATAATCCACATGCTCACTTCAACAGTTCGTGCTTGGGTCACACGACCTCACTTACTTGAGTGCAGTGTCTGGTCTTTACTCGCTTCAATCCAACCGCTGGCAATATTCGCGAGATAATTATAGATCATTATACACACCATGTAAATACTCCGTAGTCCATATCACCACCCCTATTATCTGGGAATCGAATTATCAAACCGTATCGCCTGATGTTCTATCGCCCCAATGCATCACTTATGCTCGACTCCGCGGGAACCGAATACCCAAAGGAATCACCACTCATAGGAGTGCCAGTATGTACCCGTTCGACGATTCAGACCTAGATCACAGCACGGACACTTCAATTTTACTTTTGATCGTGGTGTCCTGTTGGCTCGAGACGCCGTTCCGTTGTTCGCATTAGCTCGTGTGCACGTCCTCTGTTGCCAGCTGTCAAAGAGCTAAACCGGTCTTGCTCAATCCAATTACGGCCGTCTCATGCGATAACCCTATCATTGTCCACGAGTGCGAGGCGTGTGATAACGGTGATGATCCCAACAAGCTTCAGAAGCCCGGAGCATGTGTGCGGTATTTACACCTCCTTTGGACCCACCAGCGCTACATCCGTCACTCACGACAATGAAGACGCCTTGTGCCTTGTGCCCCACCGCGTCCATCAGAAACGAGCTGTCAACCTGAAGATGATAAAAAGGGGGTTGCGCCGTGACTGCCACGCGTGAAGGTATTTCGATGTCCATCTTGGACGCTTTCTTTACTTTTCCCTGCCAGAAGCTTCGGCCATTTTCTCGCTGACGTTTCAGTCCAATTCAATTCACCCATCCATTTAACTATAAGTACGTACCAGGCGAAAAAAAGTGCATGGTGCACCTTATTCCGCAGGTAATACGGCAAAGGCCAGCCAGTCTCGACGCAATAAGCGATAAAGATGCTCTATCGAGCCGCCGCTCACAGCTATCACTCGAGAGCACGAGGTGAAATTAACATGCCCGCATGAATATCCTTTGACACAAAGCCTTTGGTCATCAAGTCCTAGCATTGACCGGCGATCAACTCGAAGTATTCACTCAAACGCCTGTTACATACTTATAGTAAAGCATCGTCAGAAGCATGACTCGTAGCGGCGCCGAAATGGCTTGCAAGAGCGTTGGTGCACGCCTGAGACCTGTGTGTGCGAGTCGGTTTCCCACGCGTACATTGAACTTGACACTCCAACTAATTCTCTCTACCTCGAATCACCGTAATGAGTGGACTCGCAGACGAGCTGTTGGCCGATTTGGATGGCCTCTCTGACGGAGGAGAAGATTACAATGAAGAGCCAGAGCCAGCTGATGCCCAAGCAGGTCCCTCAAACGGGGCCAAACGCAAGGCTGAGGGCTCGGACGAGGAAATGTCGGACGAGGAAGATGAAGAAGAGGTTGGCGAGGAAGCAGGGAAGGAAATAGGCTCACTCGTGCTGGAAGGGGGAGTTCGTCCTGCTGAAGAACTTGATGCAGAGGAAGTGCAACAAATGGAACTCGGTGGAATTGAGGATGTAGGCAAGATCGCCAAGTTGGATGGTAGTAAAAGGATGGCGGATATTCTCAAGGTGCACGGCCTTTATTGCATGCATCGTTGGCGATGTTAGTGACCAACGGCATGAAACATAGGATATTGAAAAGTACCAAGCGGACCCGAGCACAGCAGCTGAAATGGCGCTACCTGCTCACTTGAATCCTGAATACACGTTGATCGTTCAAGCCAACAATCTTTCCGTCGATGTTGACAATGAAATTCTCGTCGTTCACAAGGCAAAACACGCTCAATCTCGTTCATAACAATCAGGTATTAACTGTTCTCTTGCGTTATTTTTAATTCAGTTCATCCGAGACCATTACGCCCACAAGTTCCCCGAGCTGGAGCAGCTTGTCACAGACCCAGCTATGTATATTCGCTCTGTAAAGGCACTTGCCAATAACGAGGTAAGTTTAGCCCAACTCAGCTACTTGATTCAGTACTCATGCTGCGAAAGGACCTTACGAAAGTGGATCTCACTGGGGTTCTTCCCGCTGCTGTGATTATGAGTGTAGTCGTCACAGCGACAACTACGCCCGGCAAGCAACTCACCGACGCGCAATGGAATGCCATCATCAAGGCGTGCGATTTGGCTGACCGCCTTGAAGAGGCTCGCAAGAAGGTATCTGCTCAACAGTTTCGTTTATGGCCCAAGCTAACATACATTCCCAGATATTCATGTACGTCAGCTCAAGGATGAATGTACTTGCTCCCAACCTATCCGCCATTGTTGGTACTACCACAGCCGCCAAACTACTAGGTGTCGCAGGTGGACTTGGAGCCCTTGCCAAGATGCCATCATGCAATGTTCATGTACGTTTCTGATTTTTTTCTATCATATTCCTCATTCTCATTCTCGTATCTCCAGCTTTTAGGCGCACAAAAGAAGATTGCAGCTGGATTCTCGTCAGCAACGCAAAAGCGTCACACTGGCTTTATCTTCCAGTCGCAACTAGTTACTCAAACTCCACCTGAATACCAGCTCAAGGTACAGCGTACGGTTGGTGCAAAAGCTGTGCTAGCGGCACGAATGGATCTCGAACGAAAACACAGAGATGGTCAGTAGCGAATTATTATTGCGCCTGTGACTTGTGTTGCTAACTCCTTGCAGGAACTTACGGTGAACAACTAAGAGACAAGATTGACAAACACATCGACCGACTCACCGCACCGCCTCCGTCAAAAGTTATCAAACCGCTTGCAATACCCAACGAAGGCCGCAAAAAACGGCGCGGTGGTAAACGGTAGAGTGGCGTCATTCGCCCCATTGGTCCGTATATTGACTAAACCCAAATTACTTAGCGCAAGGAAAGCCAAGGAGGCTTATGCGCAGACGGAACTCCGCAAGCTTCAGAATCGTATGGCGTTCGGCGAGGCGGAGGAGGAGGTGGGTGCTTTCGACCAAACAAAGGGTATGGGCATGATTGGTGTTGGGACTGGGAAAGTCAGAGCTGGCGTTGGAGAGACAAAAAGCCGAGGTTGGACCTTTTTATTCATTGTCTCCTCACAAGTACTTTGCTTACGGTGATCTAGCCAAGCTATCCAAGGCGAACAAGCTGCGGACGGCAGCATTGACACGTGCAGCTCAGAACTCAGCGCTAACGTCTGGTACCGCAACTTCTTTAAGTGTTACTCCGGCACAAGGCAAGTTTAGTCATCAACCTTCTTCGGAACCTTCATTAAGCGCTGGTCGTTGCAGGCTTCGAGCTTACAAACCGAGCTGCCGCTGCTCAGCGCGTCAAAGAGGCGAACGATCGTTGGTTTGCATCTGGCACATTCACGTTCATGGGTCAAAAAGGGGCATAGTCAACGGTGTATATAGAAAGTCTATGTTTCTGTGCCACAATTTGAGACCAAATACCATGGCCATAGTGCAAGCTGAAGAACGAAAACCTAATAATACAGAAAACCAGCTAGCGAAAGAAGGGGATACGATAATTACATGGCATAATCCAACGAAACCTATGCCGATTGGCTTGGTTGGGGAGTAGAGTAGGTCGATGCCGTGACATCGATTGTTCCGGTCTGGCTGCCCACGTTACTGCGCTTTGACTTGTAATCACGGATAGCAGAGCGAATGGCATCCTCCGCCAACACTATGTGGTTGTTAGTATGCTGATACGGTGGAAGTAATACAATTGAGACTTACTTGAGCAATGCAGCTTAACAGGTGGCAAGCACAACTCCTTTGCAATTTCCGTGTTCTTGATCTTGCCAGCCTCCTCCAGTGAAAGACCCTTCACTCGCTCTGTCACATATGAACTTGAAGCAATGGCACTGCCGCATCCAAATGTTTTGAACTTCACGTCAGAGATGATGCCATTGTCGTCAACTCGGATCTGGAGTTTCATGACATCGCCGCACCTGTCGGAATAATCGAAGAGGAGAGAGTGAGCACCTATAGAATTAGTCTACTATGAGTTACTCACGCAGGTGCTCCTACGAGACCTGTTCCAACATCGATGTCGTTCTTTGGGAGGGAGCCCACCTATTGGAAGAGAAGGAATTATCAGATAAGCAAATGTCAAATCTGGGCTGTTGGCACCAAAACAGAACATAGCCGCACATTTCTGGGTTTCTCATAATGAGAGATGACTTTTTCGTGGTAATTGCGGGCAATTACAGGCCGCAAGCCAGCGCGCGAAAGGCTGGGTCGGGCAGCATTTAGCACAGTTTTGGAGATGGTAGAACGGAACATGTCGGTCGTGGTAAAGTTGGAGAGGTTATTCGTGGTATTATGTCTTGGTCCACGGCCGAAGTCGGAGTTTCAAGGTTAGGCAATCTTTCCCACGCGCCCGTCGGTTGAGCTCATGAGCTCATGGAGTTAATGATGGCTCGTGCACCATTTTAAACACGTTCTAGGTATGTGCCAAGGATACCTGCAGGATACCCATAATCACGGGTTTTACTCTATGTTTAGCCAGGTCGCAGCTCACCAGCTGCATCTCATAAACACATCCAAGGATGTCACGATCCGTAGACAATCTACCGGCAACAGCACGGGCTATTGCTCTTTTATTGGCTTCTACGCCTTCTGTGCAAGATGCCCAACCAGGCGTTCTTCACCAACTTTTGGAATTTTCCCATCGTTATACCGTCCAAATTCTGACGGACGCCGGCGTTTATGCAGAACATGCTGGTCGTGGTGGGAAGATCGAGATGGACGATATTGTACTTGCTGTACAGGCTAGAGTCGGATGGGAGTTTGGCGGTAGAGTACCAAAAGAGGTCGGCGCTACCATCATCCCCTCGAAATCAAACTTGACGTTGTTTTTCATTAGCACGTGCTATCGTTGGCCACACAGGTGAACGCAGTACCACTTCCAGCTGTACAAGAGGTCTTTGGAGTTCGACTTCCGCAACAGTCGGATTGCCTTACGTATGTCGATTTCGATCTCGTTCCCAATAAACCTCCACCAGACGTGAAGATATTTGATGAAGAAGTGGAGGAGGTTGAGGAATCAGCCTCTGAGGAAGAAGAGGAAGAGGACGAAGACATGGAGCCTGCTGCCATACTTCCTACAGCAACGAATGGTGTTGCGCCAAAGGCCCCTCAAGTGCAAGAACCAGTTCGAGAAGAAGCACCCTTCCCCATTAGTGCTATAGCAACTCCATCAGACATCGAGATGGTGACGAGTGCTGCTCATCATGCTGATGAAGGGAGCGATGCAGAGGATGAGGATGGCCTCTTTGCTGGTGGAGATGATGATGAAGACAGCGACGCAATGGAGGAGGTGCAAACAAATGGCGCGACGAAGCGCAAGCTAGTCGAGGAGGAGGATTATGATTAGAACTTTCAGTAGACTGGTGGATTGTATCATAATATCATAGTCTGAGGGTAATATCATGGTTCTACAGATGTAATCTAGGTCTAGTTCATGTCACGACAGCTACCATCCGATCTGCTTCGCACTGATATAACGTTCGACTAAAAATGCTGCCAGCAGGATTATTAACGTTAGGAATAATAGCATGGTGATACTCCAAGCTAATAAGTCTTGTCAACGACAATTGTCAGGATCAAACGATGCTCGTGTGGCTTACTTGGTGTATCCTGGGTCTGTGGTACAGTCACCACACGGATCGAATTATCTGCACTGCCAGAAATAAGTAATGATGACGTGGGATTGAATCTGACAAGCGTTGCCGGGAGTTCATGTGCCTTGAGGATGGTGACGAATGGCTGCAGCAGATGAGACATTGAACAGCGATTGTGGTATCAACTTACAGCGACTGTGGCAGCATCCAGCAACCCAATAGACAAATCCGAAGAGCCAAATGCGATCAACCGGCCATCAGGACTTCATACATACTTCAAGTTAATAGGAGGTAAGTGGATTGGATATAATCTCACCTCATGTCGAAGCAAGTTAAGGCCTTGTCGCTAACTTTACGAATCCTCTCTACGGTCCAATTCTGGGTATTCCATTTGCAGACGTAACCATGACGGGGAACACTTTTTGCGCGGGTACGCGGGGGTGTGGTGTTTACGACTGCATAAGCAGTCTCGTGGTTTGTTGGGTGGAACCTAAGAAAGCGTCATGCGAGCGGTACCCATTAGCAACGTTCATCTCACCTGACAGCGCGAAAAGTCCTCCCTGCTTGGGTGCCCGGTAATGTGGGTAGCTCAACAGTTTTGATTAGCTCAAGAGTAGGGCATTCTTCTGCGTGACTTGTTGTCTGTGCCTTCTCGTCTTCGCTCGCCTTCTCCTTGGTAGGGAGGGCATATACCAAAAGACAGGCCGTTGTGGCAATAACTAGCTGTCTATGTTGTCAGCAAATATGTAGTGATACGGAGAACGACGCAACTGTGGTCTCTGAAAAGGTAGCATCGTAGATTTCCTTCTCTGTATGGATCCGTTGAGCAGTAGGTTTCAAGGAGGGAAAAGAAAGAAGGGAAAGCTGAAAGAGCCTTAGCGTTGCAAATTGGGAAGTGGCCAGACATACGTCATGAGCTCCTGCGACGGCCACCAAGCTACCATCTTGCGAAATGATGGTGACTTTCTGTTGACGCACTTAGGAAATGTAGCACTAAGAGAAGGATGAGCTGACCTGATAATCCTCTGGGTCTTCTGCAGATAAAGTGCCTTGGGTATCAAGCAGGGTCAACCTTTACGACTAGGGATGAGACGTGGCGATGACAAGATTCAACGTCGGGTTTACTTTTTATCGGGCGCAGTGAAGACACGACAATTCTGGTTTCGACCATTCTTGACTTCTTCCTCCACGCTATTTATACCACAGATAATGGTGGACGTCTAAACCAAGGTGAATATTTGTGGGTAGTGCTTGACTGTTATGTCTGACCTGGGCATAGGCAGCCATGCTCATTGGTGCATCCTCGCCTTTTGCTAGCTGGAGTTCGTCCAATAAATCTATTGAACGATCTTGTCCAACTTCATATAACCTCTAAAACCGGATCAGTGGAGGAGATTTGGGGACAGGAAGTACTGACCAGTTTGTTTCTTATTCCGCTTCTGGAGGCACCGCCGCCACCGCCTAGAACAAGATGGTTTGGAGATAGAAAAGAAGAAGAGTAGATTGGGAAGGTAGGCAATGGATGCAGGGTGTGTTGTGCCCTCATAATTGCTGTGACCCGAAGTCAATAGGACTCTGTGAGGGGGACACCAACACGATCGTTTAGCATTGCACGTGATTCCAGATACCCATTAAGGGTACACGCCTATTTTTTACCACGCGCCGGCCACCTGAGTCGGATGCCAGAAATCAGTGTGGCCGCGGTCCGGTCTGGTTACGGTAAAGTGGGTGAAACCGGGATACAGTATTGGTTTCTGTCGAGCGAGATGGATGTTTCAGGCTAGGAGCAACGACCTTTGTAAGTCGGTCGAGCGCTCGATGTATTTGCTTTGGCTTGCTCTCTACCCCGTCTCTCAGCATCTTATCCCAATACTCCTCCTCAAGCCAAATCCACACCCATTTCTGCACAATGGTGCTGAAAATTTATGTGCTGTAGGGCCTTTGTGAATATATCGGCAGTTTGGCAGGTGGTAGGGCAGTAACGGACACAAATCTGTCTGTTGGCGATACATTATGGGATATAGTGGTTCCTGATATTAAAATGCTTGGTATGTTTATGGTACTGGGGATTGTGTGAAATGGCCCATGAAGGTTTGTTATCCCCATACATAGTCTCTTGTGAGGCATTGGCAAACAACATGTATTTGGCCTTGGTGGTCGAAAGCTTCACTGTGGGTTGTTTCCATGATCTCCATGTAATCACACCTTGCTGTGAGAGGAAGACGTAGCCCGAAATTGAGGTTTGGTCGTCATATTCACCAATCTGGCATTAGAGTACCTGTTATCACTTTGTCTAATCTACGTCAAAGAACTGAAGTCTGGAAAATGGGTGATATATGTGAATCCTGGGAAAGACAACAAATTCAAACCACAAGTCGATGAGTCCTCCCCGTCAAGCAAACAAATCTGAAGAACTTCGACAAGTATTCCCCTTGCAACAAGAGGCAATGAAATTGAGAAATTGAACGAAGTGCTCTATTTTGGTCTGGTGATGAGATTTGGTGAGACGTGACGGGGATGGAAATTCCGAATTGATGAGATTGGATGACAGGTGCCGAGGGGAGGATGAGATTTGATGGAAATTTAACGGGATTAAACTGAATGATTGGGGGGGTGGTGGCTGGGTAGTGATGGGAAGTGACGAGGATCTGGGCAATACTGCACAGAGGAGACGTGTTTGACAAGCTTTTTCTCTCTTGATGATTTGTGCCGAGAACTGCTGTGTTTTCGTATAGAGGAAAATAGATGCATTGGACTATCTACCATACAGATGGAATCCGACGTGATCTGACAAAATAACATCTATCTACGATGACACCTGCCGTGAACTGATGCATTTTACTCGTCATATTCTCATTTTCTCAGCAAATCTCGTCGTTGAACTTTGCCGTGGTACAATTCTCGTCAATAATATCTTGTTTTCGTACATGTTACTAATTAATTGACCTGCCTATTCACTATGCGCCCAAGAACGGGTGGAATTCTCACGGTTCCTGGGTGATTCTACGTACCGGTTTAATGATGGGTGAAGGAGCACCTGGTGAAATTCATCCGCCATTTCATAGATCAGGAAACCAAAGCCTTTACCCCGGTAAACGAGTTTTTTTTATCACTTTTTTTTGAAGTACGCGTAGATATTAGCACCGTTCACGTTATTGTCAATAGCCCATTCTGTCGACAACCACCCCCATTCCATCATGGTCATTCTCTCTATCAATGACCTTTTCTCTCCCTTCCAGTCATTCTCGTTAATAGCCTACTCTAGTTCCTTCAATGCCTGATGAGCAGCAACCAAGTGGGTGCGCTAGAGGCTATAACAGTGATACCTTACCTGGTAAATGCCTTAGGTAGAGAGTAGAGCAGTAAAAGAGTAGATTGAGAGTTAGGGAAAATAAACAAACTACAGGCCTCCTTATTTATGAAAAA
This sequence comes from Volvariella surrecta, assembly GCA_951802395.1. Taxonomy (NCBI): domain Eukaryota; kingdom Fungi; phylum Basidiomycota; class Agaricomycetes; order Agaricales; family Pluteaceae; genus Volvariella; species Volvariella surrecta. The sequence continues at coordinate 1,110,147 of OX637785.1, forward strand.
GGAGGGTACAAACTAGAGGAGATAAGTACAAGGATATCTAAATGGGAATAGTATCCAAGGTAGCTATGAACAGTCTTATACTCCAGTTTTGTATCTGTTACAAGATCATTTGATATACTATTGTTCTAGGTCGTCATGCTGCATATGGTAAACATTATGCGCAACACTCCCCCTTGCTAAGTACTGTAGGTACTAAGCAGATGATGACGGTGAGTTGAACTCAAGCCCAAGGTGCTCACAGAAACATAAGAACTTGTCTTTATGTTTGCCAAAGTTCTTGGTGAACATGTCTGCTGGGTTATCATTTCCGGGTATGAAGACTACAGAGATTTTGTCATCTTCGATTAATTTGCATATATAATAATAGCAAATATCAATGTGCTTTGTTTGTCTTTCCTGAACAGGATTAGAACCAATGAAGATTGATCCTTGATTGTCAGCACAAATTAAAGGTTGCGACATATTAAAGCCAATTTCACTAAACAAAGACTTGATCCACATGACTTGTTGACTACAGTCTGATAAAGCCATATATTTGGCTTCTGTGGAGGACAGCGCTACCGTTTTCTGTCGGTGTAAATTTTAGCATACAGACGAAGCAGCTAGTTTGCAAAAGAACCTGGTTTGGGATCTGCATTTTTCTTCATCAGAGCCCCAGTCTGAATCAGTATAGGTAATTAAACCTATGTTGCTTGCACCATCATAGGCGAGTGCATAGTCAGAAGTGCCAGCAAGGTACTTGCAAATGTACAATGCTTTGTCGATATGTTCTTCTGAGGGATTTGCTGTGTACTGAGATAGTTTAATCTCAGCATATGCGATATCAGGGCATGTTTTCAATATAAGATATAATAATGATCTAATTATGGTCTGGAATCGCGATCTAGTCTGCGAGTCAGCTGTACTATTGTAAGGTAGTGGCTGATATCCAGCGGGTAGTGGAGTGGGTGCAGGTTTTGCATTTGTCATTTCAAAATGCTCCAAGACTTTCTTAAGATAAGATGTCTGGTCAAGTAATAAATGTTTTCCTTGACGTCGTATGTGCATTCCAAGAAATTTTTTTGCATCACCTAAATCACGGCATTCCTATCGTTGCATGAACTCAGATTTCTTCTTAGTTACGAGACTCCGGTCAGGTCTCAGAAATAATGGCAATAACAATTGAGCCTCCATCTTGTCAATATATAAAGATGCCAGCATCGGATTTGAGTTGATGAAAGCCAAGTTCTTTCATTGATGCAACCAGCGCTTTCTACCAGGAATTTGCAGCTTGTTTCAATCTATATAATGCTTTGAGTAGGCGCATGACTTTGCGCTCTTTGCCTTTGACTATAAAACCCTCAGGTTGTTCCATGTAGATTTCTTCATCAAGATCTCCATATAAGAATGCATTTCTGACATCAAGAGCTAGTGCAACCCAATCTTCGAGTGCAGCTAGTGCAAATATGAGTCGAATACTCTCATAGCGGACAACTGGAGAGAATATCTCATTGAAGTCAATGCCTTCAATTTGTGAGAAACCTTTGGCTACTAGCCGGGCCTGCTTTTGACCATCTGATTTAATTGCAAACACCCATCTGTTTTTAATAGCCTTGCAGCCAGGTGGCAGGTCTACTAGCTTGAATATTTTTCGCTTTATAAAAGTATTTATCTCTTCGTGGCAGGCATTTTTCCATTCTTGTTGTAATGTGGCGGGCATGCGCGCAATGTCATGGAAATGAGTTAGTAGTTTGTTATGTAATGGTATTGCTCGAGCAAGCAAATATGCGGTAAATCCTACTTCCCCTTTCTGAGATAACCAATAAACATCGTCAAGGGTGTTATCAGAAATTTTTAAGTTTGAGCGTTGTGAGCGCCAAAGGGGTACTTGCACACCAGAAAGTGGTTGATATTCATCATACCATGGTGGAAGTTGCCTATTATGTACAGAATTATGACGAACTGGTAAAGGTTTCAGAGTTTCTGGAGCAGCAGGTGTTACGGACTAAGGTGCTGCCTCTATCTTTTCTTTTCTCACCCCTATCCTCGGACTGTCTCTCTCTCTCATGCTGTACACCGGACTATCATCTCTTCCCGTATACTACGTGTCACCTTCTCTTTACAGTAGTATACACGTATCCTCCACGATTCGACCCACTTCTACCCTCGCTACAGCATATCTTCCCCCATCGACACGTATCCAATTACCGGACACAGTAATATGCCACGTACTAACATACGTGGACTATTCAGACACCAATACCTTATAAGCTTCAATACATCTACATGTAAACCTTAGCTTATCCTCTTGTGTCAATAGTATCATTGTCAAGCTCTCTCAAAGCTTACACACAGCGATCAAGCGACCTCTACCTATATAGATTAGTTCTGGTCGTAACATTAGGATAAGCTCATCAATCCAACGACAACTTAGTCGCTCTGGAACCCCCACCCCGAATTCGACGAAGCGCAGATTGGACCCGAATCCCCCGAAACACAGCATACCTAGAAGAACGGCTTAGGTTAAAGAACCGGGAAATCTACTACGAACTTGCCTCCAGGAGGTGGAGATACGAAGACAACGGACGAATCGTCCATTCATCTAAATTCAAGGAAACCAAGCGAATCACGCGAAGCAACCCGCTCGATCAAGTATTCGCCAGAAGACAACTCGACGTCCCCGATCAAGTAGACGACTCAGACTCAGATAACTCATCTGAAGAAGGAGACCGCACCATCTAACAGATCGACGTAGATCAGCCTAACCCCTCACTTCGTCTTTCGAGAACAGTTTCCCCAGTACCCCCATTAGACGACGACGACGGAAACTTCACGGAAGAAGCAGACCAACTACTAGAACAACTTGCCCAACTCTCTCTCCACCCAATTTGAGAACCCACCCCAATCCCTTCGCGAATTCCATCCCCAGAACCCCCTCCTCCTCCCCCACCTCCAATGGCAGAAATACGAGAACTCAGACTCGCTCCCCCAGCTAAATTCACGGAGAACGAAGATGATGTCAAAACCTTCCAGAATACGTGCAATTTGTACCTCTCAATTAACACCCTTGTCTACGATAACCATGCAAAGAAAATTGCATTGGTCCTTTCTGTTACGACCTCGACCTAATCTATATAGGTATAGGTCGCTCGATCGTTGTATACAAGCTTTGAGAGAGCTTTAACGACGATGTTATTGACACAAGAGGATAAGCTAAGGTTTACATGTAGATGTATCGAAGCTTATAAGGTATAGGTGTCTGAGTAGTCCACGTATGTTAGTACGTGGCATATTACTATGTCCGGTAACTGGATACATGTCGATGGGGGAAGATATGCTGTAGCGAGGATAGAAGTGGGTCGGATCGTGGAGGATACATGTATACTACTGTAAAGGGAAGGGGACACGTAGTATACGGGGAGAGATGATAGTCCGGTGTACAGCATGAGAGAAAGAGACAGTCCGAGGATAGGGGTGAGAAAATAAAAGACAGGGGTAGCACCTTAGTCCGTAACATTACCCCTCCACTAACCCTTGAACGTCCTCGTTCAAGATTTCACTACGCGGATTCGTTGGACGGGTTGATGCTCGTTGAGTCGTCGAATTGAAGGGGAGAGAAGGATGGATCATTCTCGTATTCCCTTGTTGGTGTCCATGGAGTGATGTGGTCGAGACTACTAGCGCTCCATTCTCCGGGTGTAGACTGAGGTCGTAATTCGGGGGTGGGTGGTTGAGCGACGATGGGGGGGGATGTGACGGAGTGTTGCCGGGTTCGTGTTTCTGTTCGAGCGTTCCTGAGCATGGCTCGTTCGGTTCGCACTGTACGGGCATGGTTCGGGAATAGGTGGTTAAGGTTTGCCCTTCCGTGGATTCTCCTTCCATCGATTCGGCGGAGGCAGACCGTATGGCAGCGCCAGCAGACGTCGACTTTGTGCTGGGGTTCCCGGAGCGGTTCGTAGATGCTACAAGTGTACAGGCGCATGATGGGTCGGTGTTGTCCGTAAGGACATCCGTTCCGTTCACAACGGTCCGCGGGTGGGAGTTGGCGAAGGTGTTCCGGTACGATTGGAGGATTGGGGTTAGGGAGGTCTGTCGGGGAAGGTAGCAGGAGGTTTTGATTATGTAGTGGACAGAGGAAGGCGTCGTTTGTTTCATTGGGAACAACTCCGATGCTAGCTAGTTCTGCTAGACGTTCGTGCATCATCCCAGCTATGGTTTGCAAAACGTCATCTACGTCCCCATGCAAGGCGGCGATGACTCCTATGAGTTCCTCTAGTTTGAGGTATGGCGACAGGATCCTGCTGAGGTTTAGAGTGGGAAGAGTTAGTTCTCGATCTTGGGGATGGAAGGTTTGCATGTGGTAAATGAAGTCTTGAATAGCTGAGTTTCGTTGATCAATGACTTGGATGAGATTGTTGATGATGTCGCGATACTGGGCGATGAGGGTTTGGGACATGATGGAAGGAGGGCGAGGGAGATGACGATGTAGGCCAAGAGATCCAGTTTTAGTATAGAGGGGGGGAGGTGTTAGTTCTATTTCAGGTGATGTCGTTTTTTATAGTCTTGAGTTATCTCCGTTGAGTGTTCCATATGTTCTTCTGATACTGTTACGGACTAAGGTGACGCCCCTATCTTCTTTTCTCACCCCTATCCGCGGACTGGTTATTTCCTTCATGCTGTACACCGGACTATCATTTCCTTCTGTATACTACGTGTCCCCCTTCCCCTTTCGGTAGTATACACGTACCCTCCACGTATCCATTACTCCTTTCGTCCTCGCTACAGTACTTCATCCTCCATCGACACGTATTCTATTACCGAGCATAGTAACTCGACACGTATGAACGTACGTGGACTATTCAGACACCTATACCTTATAAGCTTCGATACATCTACATGTAAACCTTAGCTTATCCTCTTGTGTCAATAACATCGTCGTTAAAGCTCTCTCAAAGCTTGTATACAACGATCGAGCGACCTATACCTATATAGATTAGGTCGAGGTCGTAACATTAGGATAAGCTCATCAATCCAACGACAACTTAGTCGCTCTGGAACCCTCACCCCGAATTCGACGAAGTGCTGACTGGACCCGAATCTCCCGGAAAACAGCATACCTAGAAGGACGACTTCGGTTAAAGAACCGAGAAATCTACTACGAACTCGCCTCCAGGAGGTGGAGATACGAAGACAACGGACGAATCGTCCACTCATCGAAATTCAAAGAAACCAAGCGAATCACCCGAAGTAACCCACTCAATCAGGTATTCGCTAGAAGACAACTCGACGTCCCCGACCAGGTCGACGACTCAGACTCGGATAACTCTTCAGAAGAAGGAGACCGAACCATCCAACAGATCGACGTAGACCAACCCAATCCTTCACTTCGTCCTTCGAGAACAGTCTCTCCAGTACCCCCGTTAGACGACGACGAAGGAAACTTTTCAGCAGAAGCAGACCATCTGCTAGAACAACTTGCCCAACTCTCTCTTAACCCAACTCGAGAACCCACCCCAATCCCTTCACGACTCCCATCTCCCGAACCCGCCCCCTTTCCTCCTCCCCCACCTCAAATGGCAGAAGTGCGAGAACTCAGGCTTGCACCCCCTGCTAAGTTCACAGGAAACGAAGATGATGTTAAAACCTTCCAGAATACGTGCAACTTATACCTGTCAATTAACACCCAAGTCTACGATAACCACGCAAAGAGAATTGCATGGGTCCTTTCCAACTTCGAAGACTCGAACAAACGTGCAGCCGATTGGAAGAATAACTTCATTGAAACCGCCACAAATGCCTTCGAACGAGTTCCCCCCCAAGAACAAAACGCCCGTAGAGGGGAAATGTTCGGAACTATAGAAGCATTCTGGGAAAGAATGAACGCCGACTTCCTCCCGCCTGACCGAAAGGAAGCCGCGCTTACGAGTCTCGAAAGACTTAGAATGGACAAGAGACAATTAACCAATTATCTCAACGAGTTCGAACGGCTAGTCCACATCATCGGAGATCTCACGGAAGAACAAATCAAGAGTTACTTTCTGCGAGGACTCCACCCTACTGTAGGAATAACCGTGGCCACCCAAACACCCGCACCAGTAGACTACGCGGCCACCAAGGCACTAGCGCAAAGGGTGGAAGCCAACTTGAGAAGAGTAGACTCTATTTATAGAGGAGCCCGAATAAACTCCGACATGGCATTCAAGACATATAATTCCCCGACCCCTGACGCCATGGATGTCGATCGAATGAGCACGGAAGAAAGAACCCGGCTAATCAAGGAAGGACGATGCTTCCACTGTAAACAGAAGGGACATCTTTCTCGCGAATGCCCAAGAAAGCCAGAAACCTCTCGAAGACCGATTAAGGGCAAGGCCCCGCTACGAAGGCGATTACGCGCCTTATTGGATGAAGCCGACGATGGAGAAAAATTGGAAATCATGGATGAACTAGATCTAGCCAGCAAGGAAATGGATTTTTAGAAAGGAACACCGAATCGACGTCGCCTGTTCCTCATGTATATCTCTCTCCCTTATCTGCCAATAAGAATTCTTTAAGGATCCCTATCATATTGACAGACAACAGAGGGAAAACCGTCGAAGTCAATGCTCTCATTGACTCAGGAGCAATGGGAAACTTCATCAGCTCTCGCTTTTGTTCACAAAAGGGAATCCATATGCAACGAATTATCCGACCCATTCAGATCTATAACGCCGATGGAACAACGAACCGACAAGGAATGATACGAAGACAAGTTAAACTCGGAATAACTACCGACACCGAAGACTCCTCAGAAGTACAGCTCTTAGAAGCAGCCCTGGGGAAAGAAGACGTCATACTAGGCCTTCCCTGGTTACGAGATAACAATCCATCTATCGATTGGAAAGAAGGCACGATCGAATTCCAAAGGCCCACGCCCTGGGAAGAAACCATATCGCAGATTCTCACAGGTACCGAGCACCCCGATCAGAAGATTACGATACGACAGATCCAACATGACCCCCGAATTACCTTTTCCCCAATCAAAGGCACTTGGATCCGATTAAAATCCGCGATCACTGAAGGAGTGAACCATGTCATACCCTCTTCATGGAAAATTCCTAAGAAATACCGACAATTCCTTAAGGTTTTTGATGAAAAGGCATCTACCCGACTACCTAAACGACGAAAATGGGATCACCCCATCGACTTCAAGCCAGAATGGGAAGGGAAGGATCTCAACTGCAGGTTGTATCCTCTCCCAAAGTCTCAAACAAAGGAGTTAGACAAGTTCATCGACGACAATCTCAAAAAGGGCTATATCCGACCCAGTTCCTCCAATGTGGCCTCCTCCTTCTTCTTCATACCTAAGAAGGGAGGGAAATTAAGACCATGTCAGGATTATCGAGCCCTTAATGAAAGAATCATCAGGAACCAATACCCGTTACCCCTCATCCCTGAACTGATCGATAAACTAAAAGGGGCATCTCTCTTTACGAAGTTAGATCTCCGATGGGGATACAACAACGTCCGAATCCGGAAAGGAGACGAGTGGAAAGCCGCGTTCAAAACACGTCGAGGGCTCTTTGAACCCACCGTAATGTTCTTTGGAATGAGCAATTCACCAGCTACATTCCAAGCTATGATGGACGAAATCCTCGCTGACTTTCTCAGTGAAGGATGGCTAATAGTGTATATGGACGACATCCTCATCTACTCCGAAAACGACCCTGAACGTCATTCAGAGCTCGTCAAACGAACGCTCCAAAGGCTCAGAGATAACGACCTATACTTGAATCCGGACAAGTGTCGGTTCGAACAGACATCCGTAGAATTCTTGGGAATGATGGTATCATTCAACCAAGTTCATATGTCTACCGAAAAGCTGACAGGAATATCCGACTGGCCGACACCCACAACCCCCAAACAGATCAGGAGTTTCTTAGGGTTTTGTAATTTCTATCGCAAATTCATACCACACTTCTCGGCAATCGTAAAGCCCCTTAATGAACTCCTGAAGAAGACCACAATCTGGAAATGGGGAAAGGAAGCAGCGCAAGCCTTTAGGACTCTTAAGAAGGCCTTCATTGAAGCCACAATGTTAACGGCCCCGGACCCAAGTAGACCCTTCCTATTAGAAACCGACGCCTCGAAATATGCCTTAGGAGCGGTCCTAAAGCAAAACGACGAAAATGGAGACTGGAAACCCTGCGGGTACATGTCGAAGACCCTCCTACCCGCGGAAAGGAACTATCAAATCTACGACCGCGAACTCCTAGCCATAGTCACTGCACTAAAGGAATGGCGACATTACCTCCTCGGAAATGGACCAACCATCGTCCACTGTGACCATAAAAATCTGACTTACTATCGTCAACCCCAACGACTCACCCCGAGACAAGCGCGATGGCATCAGCTACTGTCTGAATATGACTTAAAACTCACACATGTACCGGGAAACAAACTCACTGGAGCGGACGAACTGTCTCGTAGAGCCGACCATATCCCCTTAGGAGGGGAGAAAGAAGACGATCCAATTACCCTCATTCCTGACAAAATGATCATTAGAGCCATAGATGATGACCTTCTAAAACGAATACTGGAATGTCAAAAAGAAGACGCTATAGTATCGGCATATAAAACTTGGAAAACTTCCCCTAAGGATGGACGGTTAATGAAGAAGGAATTCGAGAAATGGTCAACGAAGGACGAATTGGTATACTACGAGGGACGATGTTACGTTCCCTTAGATCGAGAACTCAGAAGAGATATTATCCGCAGTTACCACGAGGCAAATGTAACAGGACACCCAGGAGAAAACGCCACTGCCTGGCTTCTCCGACAAGACTACTGGTGGCCGGGGCAGTATGGTATGGTTAGACGATTTGTTAAAGGATGCGCAGCATGTCAGCAAATGAAGATCAACACTCACCCCACGAAACCTCCATTACTTCCCCTACCACCTCACACAGGACGCCCCTTTGGTCAAATCACCATGGACTTCATTACCGACCTTCCAGAATCAGAAGGGAAAAACGCGTTACTAGTCGTTATAGATCAAGGAATGTCAAAGGCTCTCCTTCTCCATCCCTGTACCAAGAAGACTGGAGCCGCAGATACCGCACTGATTCTACACAATCTAGTATTCAAACGATTTGGACTTCCCGACAAGATCATCTCAGACCGTGGTCCTCAATTCGCCGCCCAACTGTTCAAAGAATGGCAACGACTCATCGGGGTAAAGACCTCACTATCCACGGCATTTCATCCACAAACCGACGGACAAACTGAACGATTCAACCAACAGATCGAGGCGTACCTCCGAATATATTGCGGAAATCATCCACATGAATGGGCCAACGATCAACACATGACTGGAATGGAGTTTTCCCATAACAGCGTCCCTCATGCTTCTCAAACCCTGTCACCCTTCTATCTGATGTACGGCTATCAACCCCAGGGATTACCTTTAGCATTCCCCAAAACCTCGGTCATCACGGTAGAATGTAGATTAACGGAATTAAAGAAACACCGAGACGACGCTCGAGCCGCTCACCAACTGGCAGCCTCAAAGATGATACAATGGGGAAAAACCACACGAATACTCAAGAAAGGAGAAAAAGTTTGGCTGGATGCCCGAAATATCTCCCGCCCATCTCACGCCAAGCTATCCCCTAAGTTCGAAGGGCCGTTTGAAATATCTGAAGTCCTAGGTCCACTCACGTACAAACTCAAACTTCCGAAAACATGGAGAATCCATGATGTATTCCACACTACACTACTCAAACCCACAATAGTGACTCCCGAATATGGCCCGCAGTTTCCCCTTCCTCCCCCAGAAACCATACAACATGAGGCCGAGTGGGAAGTAGAGGACATTCTCAAACACCGATATACCACTAAAGGAAGAAAAGGGAAACAATGGAAACAACTACAATTCTGGGTCGCTTGGAAAGGATACCCCAGTTCCCAAAATTGTTGGGTATCAGAAGAACATATGGAACACTCAACGGAGCTAACTCAAGACTATAAAAAGAGACATCGCTTGAAATAGAATCTACACCTCCCTATTCGATACTAAATCTGGATCTCTTTGCCTACATCGTCATCTCCCTCGCCCTCCTTCCATCATGTCCCAAACCCTTATCTCCCAATACCGCGACATCATCAACAACCTCATCCAAGTCATTGATCAACGAAACTCAGCCATTCAAGACTTTATATACCACATGCAAACTTTCCACCCCCAAGATCGAGAACTAACTCTCCCCGCGCTAAACCTCAGCAGGATCCTGACACCCTACCTCAAACTAGAGGAACTCATAGGAGTCATCGCCGCACTTCACGGAGATGTAGACGACGTACTACAAACCATCGCTGGAATGATGCATGAACGTCTAGCGGAGCTAGCTAGCGTCGGAGTCGTTCCCAATGAAACAAACGACGCCTTCCTATGTCCACTACATAATCAAAATCTCCTGCTACCCTCCCCGACCAACCTTCCTGATCCCAATCCTCCAATCGTACCGGAGCACCTCCGCCAACTTCCACCTGCAGACCGTTGCGAAAGAACAGGATGTCCTTACGGACGACATCGACCCATTATGCGCCTGTACACATGCAGCATTTACGAACCTCTTCGGGAACCCCAGCACAAGGTCGATGTCTGTTGGCGCTGCCATACAGTCTGCCTCCGCCGAATCGATGGAAGGAGAATTCACGGGAAGGCAAACCTTAACCACTTGTTCCCGAACCAAGCTCGTACAGCGAGAACCGAGCGGACGATGCTTAGGAACGCTCGAGCAGGAGCACGAACTCGGCAAGCCTCTAACTCGTCCCCTCCTATCATCGCCCAACCACCCACCCCCGAATTACGGCCTCAGCCTACGCCAGGAGAATGGAGTGTTAGCAGTCTCGACCACATCACTCCATGGACTCCGACGAGGGAATACGAGAATGACCCATCATTCTCCCCCCTTCAATTCGATGATTCAGCAAGTATCAACCCGTCCAATGAATCAGCGTAGTAAAATCTTGAACGAGGACGTTCAAGGGTTAGTGGAGGGGTAATGTTACGGACTAAGGTGACGCCCCTATCTTCTTTTCTCACCCCTATCCGCGGACTGGTTATTTCCTTCATGCTGTACACCGGACTATCATTTCCTTCGGTATACTACGTGTCCCCCTTCCCCTTTCGGTAGTATACACGTACCCTCCACGTATCCATTACTCCTTTCGTCCTCGCTACAGCACTTCATCCTCCATCGACACGTATTCTATTACCGAGCATAGTAACTCGACACGTATGAACGTACGTGGACTATTCAGACACCTATACCTTATAAGCTTCGATACATCTACATGTAAACCTTAGCTTATCCTCTTGTGTCAATAACATCGTCGTTAAAGCTCTCTCAAAGCTTGTATACAACGATCGAGCGACCTATAC